>PVJL010000424.1:0-165723 GCA_004026885.1 Lyroderma lyra
GTGGAGAAAAAGGAACTCTGGTACACTGCTGGTGGGAGTGCAAACTGGTACAACCACTGTGGAAGGCAGTGTGGAGGTTCCTCAGAAAATTGGGAATGTAGCTACCATTTGACCCAGCAATCCCCCTTCTGGGGATCTACCCAAAGAACTTGAAAACCTTTGTCCGCAAAGACTTATGTACCCCAATGTTCATTGCAGCGCTGTTCACAGTGGCCAAAACATGGAAACAACTAAAGTGCCCTGTGACAGATGACTGGATAAAGAAGCTGTGGTACATGTACACAATGGAATATTACTCAGCTGTAAGAAAAGATGAAATACTGCCATTTGCAACAACATGGATGGACCTGGAGATCATCATGCATAGTGAAATAGGCCAGACAGAACAAACAAGGAACTGTATGACTTCACTCATATGCGGAATATAAAACTGAAAGCAACAAAGAGAAAAGTAATGAACAAACAAACAAATAACCCATGGACACAATCAATAGTTAGTTTAATGTTTATTTGGGGATGAGTGGGTCAGGGAGGGGAGAAAGGGGAGGGGGTGGGAGAGGAGGGGGGGAAGGTAAATATAAGGTGATGGAAAGAGAAGTCACATTAGGTGGTGAACTTATTATACATCAAGTTGACAATGCACTGTAGAATTGTATGCCTGAGACCTATGTAATCCTTGCTAACAGATGTCACCCCAATAAGTCTAACAATAAAAATGAATTTAAAAAAACAACAAAGAAACAAAACTAGTATATAAATTTCCGTATTTTCTATAATTACAACTTTAGGTACGGGTCTAAGAGATCCCTTAGTGCACAAGCACGTCTTCGTCCTCATCTCCGTGTGCCTGTGCCCAGGCCAGAAGCATTTGTTAAATTCAATTACATTAAGTTAAAAAGAGAAAAATGAGGCTATACCTAGTGAAAGCTGGAACAAATGCACAAAAAAGGTAGTGGCTGCTGCTGGGTTATCAAAGTAGATTCTGAATGAATTTTCTTTCTGTTTTTAGTTTCTCACTAAATTAGAGGTGTAGGAGAAGACGGCCCTCCGTTTCTGACTCAGTACAAGCGCTGAAGTGCTTAAAAAGATGAAGGTATGATGCTATCAACTCTACATTTTCTTATACAAAATATGCCAGATTTTCCTAACTTTCCAACTGTATAGGAAATTTAGACAGCAGAAGTGTGGGAAATCTATGCTTTACTAAGATGTTCTCACCTATCCTGTATTATTGTGCATTAGCTTCTAATTGTTTTTTCAAGAATTGTGTCAACCAGGAAAAGACAGTCAGCTGAGGAAAATATTATCCTTTAAAAATGGAGTGAAGCATTCTTTAAAATGGTCACAGTGACAGATAACGCATGTTTTAACATGTCTTCACCATTTATTTTTAGATTAAAAAACTGAAATGTAAGAAAATCAACCATGAAAGAAAGAGGGACGAGAAACATAAAAACAAAGCAGAATTCTAGCCTAGCTCACAATCTCATAATGTCTAATCCTTCTCGGTATATTCAGAAAATATTTATCAATTGTACCTCAAAAACAAACAAACAAACAAACAAACAGATAAACCCTTGTGTTGCATGAAAATTCTCTTTGCATTGTTGAGAAGAATTATCCAAAACTTGGAAATAAGGCAAAAGGACGAGTGTGGGTCTTTTCAATGTTCCACTCGAGCACTAACAGGCCTAACAAAGCTTATTTCCTTTTCCAGGGCACAGCTTCTCAACTGGACCACCACCAGAATTTGGGGCTGGGTGATTCTGTTTTGAAGATGTGAGAACAGGCACAGAGGGCTGTCCCGTCCCTGCGGGATGTTTAGCAACTTCCCTGGACTCTGCCCACTGGATACCAGCAGCTGCCTCCAGATGATCAAGAACAGAACTATCTCCAGAGCTTTGACAAATATCCCAAAAAATTCTGCTTCAGGGAAAAATGGCTCGATTCACTATTTACTATTTATATGAGCCCGGAGTCAGTCAAATCATTTGACTTGTAGTTTTTTGTCTGGTAGAGATGCAAATGATTTCTCTCTGGTAGAAAAGATATACTCAAAGGTGATAATTTTACTGTCCTGTTAAACATTAATCTGTATTTTCTTTAACTTAGCAAACTTATTTCAATATACTTTTCCCAATTAATTATATAATCTCTTTCCCTTAAATACTCTTTAAATTAGTTCCACCATTCTGAGTGTTCTCTGACTAAGGAGCTAAATAAACTATGATGTATCCTTACTTGATCTTCGTATGACAGCTATGTTTTTAAGAATTTTTAAATTATGCTTTAACAGCCTTTTTTCACCTTTAAAGAAATACGCATGTCATCTTTCCCCTAGTAAGCCATTTCCACAAGCCACACAGTTACCTATGGACTCTTGACTGTTCCACCATCAACCATAAAAGTGTTTTCACCTAACGAAGGGCAAGAATTGTATGCTTGTACGTGGAGAGATAATCTATCTAAATTTCATTTAATTAACATTAAAAAGTAATATTATTTAACTATACAATTACTTCCTCTGTAAAGAATAACAACAAAAGCAACAACTAGTGGATCAAAAAAAGTTTTGTTTCAATTAGGAAAATAAATGAGAAAACTTACAAAAGTATCACCTAATTTGAAAGAGTAAGCACCAAGAACCTCACCAGCAACCAAAGGCAGATGCAGGTTCACGCAGGCACCCCTGTGCTCGGTGCAGAACTGAGGGTCCTTCCCTCCTACCTGAGGCCGTCACAGAGCAGCTACAGCAAGGCCAGTGGGAGGTGTCCGGTACAGCAGTGAGACCTTGTAAATCCCCCAGTTTTAAAACTAGACGTGAAAGAGGGACGCTCCCTCTGTAAAGCAATGTGGGACTACAGCGCCTGATGCTTTCCAGGGCTCACGACTCTCCTTACGAGGAAGCGAACTGCCTCTGGCTTTTAGGCAACGTATGTGGCTGGAAATTTATAGCAGAGTTTAGCTTTCATTTGTCAGGTATTTATTCCCCGGTTACTTTTTATTTATGTAAATGATATTGGTTTTTTCATTTTCCTTGTAGTAAATTTAAGTTTAACTGAAATTTATAAATGATAGTACAGGTGACAGAAGGGTATGGTAAAAATCATGAATGTGATAAGTGAACAACTAAAGTTTGGGGAATGCTATGCTAGAAAAAAACTGATATTTAAAATGAAACAGTTTGTAGTTGTTTGATCTCAAGTTGGTTTTTTTTTTTTTTTAATTAATTGGTAAAAACCATCTCCTCCAGGAGGGAGTGTTAAAAATATGTTATTGAGAAAAAAACCAATAGATTGATAATCAGGAGAACCTTCATTCAACTTCTACATGTCATTAGCTGGCTGTGAACTCGAACGGGTGAGCCCACTGACCTAAAATTTCTTAAGTATCTAAAATTCAGGGAAAAAAGATTTTAAAGGATTCTTTAGACTTTTAAATGTGGAGATTGGTTACTATGGTCATACTGACCTCATTGTCTTCTACACTCTTATTTTGCATAGTAGAGTTTAGCACTGATTGATTTTTAATTATTTCATACTTGCTAGTTTTGTCTTTGCAGCAAGACTGTAAGGTCACTAAAGAGAAGAGTTACAACAAATCTCTTTTTAAGGAGTTTATGCAATGCTGGCCAATGACTAACACTTAATTACTATGTGGTCAATGCTTGGTAATAACCAGCTTTTAAATTTCAGCAGAAATGTAATGAGTACTTTTTATTAAAAATAGAGTGGCACCCATATAAATAATTTAAAACTTAAAAAATTGTTTTAGTTTATTGTTTTGTGGACAGTTTATTGTAGAAGGACATGGTATTGAATTAAAACTGTCCTAAAGTATGTACTTAAGCTACTATTCCAAACTTATCAAATTTATAAGAGAACCTAAAAAGATGCATTTGGTGAATTTTTAACCTAGAAATAAACATTTAAATGACTAAAGCACTCTAGAATGGTGCTGCTAAATACAATATCTACTAACCACATGAAGCTATATAAAAATTTGGTTCCTCAATTGCACTAGCCATATTTCAAGTGTCTTGGCTCTTGGCTGCCATGTTCAGCTTATAATATGATAGGTCACTTCCATTGCTGCAGAATAACCTACCAGACAGTATTTCTCTAGACCATCCAAGTTCTTTAATTGAAATAATAGTTCAAAGGAACCTGAGTTTCTTTAATCATTTCCCAATACCGAAAATGTCTGGGCAAAGAATTTGCTTTAAATCTCAGACCCCAACAAAATGAGGATATTTTTAAAATTAATTTTGCATATTTATAAACTATCCTAAGTGAAACAAAGGAATACCATTTATAAATAGAACATTTATTAAAACGATGAAAGTCAATTAAGGAAATAAAGAATAAGTCTTCATTGGAAACAACTTTAATATTTTTCCAAGTAAGCCTACCAAAATCCCTGGCTAGGAGATATGTAACATGTACTGGTAGAACCTGCCCTTTTTTACTTTTAATGTCTTTTTTTTTTTTGCCAAGGATCCAGGACTTTAGAATTCTGGTCAAAAAATTAAAAAGCATATGCCTGAAACCTATGTAATCCTTGCTAACAGATGTCACCCCAATAAGTCTAACAATAAAAATGAATTAAAAAAAAATAAAAAGCAATTTTTAAATGGTTTCTCTTGGCCTAAGAGACAAAAACACTTATCAACACCACCATGTCCGCCCTAGCCTTTCAGCAAAATTAAAGTATAGGACAGGCAAGAAGTAACAAATACCAGCTTAGCAACTATAATCTATAAATAATCAACAAAGATACAATGCATGCAACTAAGTATTTAACAATATATATTTTATTTACCTCAATTTCTATACTTCTCTTCATTCTACCAGATGGGTTATTTGATAGAATTCCAATCTCCTACACAGAAAACTGAGATTCTGGCAGGTTGCTCACTAAAGATTTTTGGCCTTATAGGCAAGCAGCTGTGAGGGGGGATGAATGTGTGAAAAAAATGTGGTTAGGGAAAGGGTGGGTAGACGCCAAAGCATAAATGAGGGCCCAGTGAAATTTATACTGTTGTTCTTGGATCTCTGTTCAACTCTGTTAACTACCAAAGAGCTAGATAAGAACCAGGATCATGGTCAAACTAACCATCACAGCTGGTGGGCTGTGGGGAGGAGTATGTCCTTGAGGAAAAAGCATCGTATCTGTACCATGTTTTAATCATCATTAACAGAGGCATTAAATCATTATCTGTCAACCTGGTCCCTGTCATTTAGTAAATTCTAAAAAAAAAAAATATTCATTGGACCTATTATAAACATAAACAGATTCTCTCCAAAACGTAGGTATTCTCTCAGCCTCTGAAACCAAGTATGGGTCGCCTTCCCGTTCTGCACCAGGTCTCACCCACGCTTGATTTCATGGGCCAGGAGAGCACATCTGTCCGATCTTACAGCAGTCTAAAGTCAGGAGAATCAGCAGAAGTAAGTAAAAGAATAAAGCAAGAAAAGACACAGTAAAATCACTGGATAAATAAGATTTTACAAAAGAGCTGGTAAAAATGGCTCAAAGAGAGATATTTCTGGTGCAATTTCCCATTCAGATTATCCGTACTGCCTCCAAAATAATTTGTGGCAACAGGTAAATATCCAACAACTCTTGAAATGCATTTTGTTTATATTTCTTTACTCCCTATTTTCTATCATTTGGGAACTTCAGCTACACAGTCTTATACAATATACTTTACACCAATCATTTTAGACCTAAATGTTTATTTTAACTTTCTCTGCATCATCAAATTGTATTTATGAAGGAGCCACTTCTATGTACCCCTACTAATATTGGCTTACACTTGTAGAACTACCAAAAGTAAAGCATGTAAAAACAATCTGAGATATATTGCCAATGCATAAATCTACTGAATTTCTTCATAATACCTAAAGCTTCCTCCGACAGATTTGCAGATCTTTAAAAAAAAAGTAGATTATATAATTTTAAGATATTCTAAAGATGCATAATTTCTGTTAATTTAGAATGTTACAAATGTATATCACAATCTTTCAATATTAAAAGAAAAACAGGAACTAAGTAACAAAGAAAAACCACCTCAACATGATACTTCTAAATTAACAAAATGCAATTATGGTCCACATAAGATTATCAAATAAAAGTGTTGCAGCACAGTAGCACTGAAAACTACTTTAGAAATAAGCCCCTAGTCTAATTCACATCATTTAGAGGTGGCAAAGCAGGGAGTATAGGCCTTCATTTTAATCTGAGTTTGGAAATGGGACACTAGAGGTTGCTGAAATTAGTAACCTGTGTCTATCCAACATGCCTAAATTCCATGCTTCCATGTACCCTTCAAAAAATATAAGCTAAGGACATTTCATGCCTGATCTTGACAGTGGCCCAGAAACCTCCTTAATTCCATTCCCTCCCTTCTCCTATTCAGTTATTTCTATTTGACACCCTATTCAACTTCATCTCATTGTCATCAACCCATGCACCAACTCTAAAACCCAACAGATCTAGGTCCATCCTACCTCCACTATAACCATCATGACCATCATCTCTCAACCCCATATATAGGAGCTCAGACCCCGGTATAGATACTAGGTCTCTCAAATATGTCAGTCTTCAGAGACAGCACCATTGTTAACAGTTTCTAGTTCTTTATAAGGTCATCGGACTTTACTTCTCCAAGCACTATGCTTAAATTTCCAAGTGGCATTTTATCAACATTAACTTCTTTGTAGAAAGTTTCATGTCAAGGTAGCATTTACTTACAGGGCACAGGCCACATGACAAGGATGTTCCATCAAACCATCACTAATCCATGATAAAGGTGAGAGGTGGAAGAGTGGAACTAGTGATACAAGAGATGAAAAGGGACTTACCAAGTTGGACAATTCAAATAGAAAGGGACTTTCAAGACAAGGGAGAAGAGTACACAAAGGCAGAGATATGAAAGGAACTCCTGGAAATTTATTATCACCAGAGTACAGGGATGAGGGAGAGATTAAGGAGAGATGAAGAAAACTGATAAAAGACTGGCTTTCAAGGGCTACACTATGAAAGGTCATGAACTCAATGGCACAGAATTTGAATGTTTTACTAGTAAGTGGTGAGATATGAGAGCCTAGTTAAAAAGCTATTGCAATGTTCAGGTGAAATATGAGGAGGGCTTAATTTTGACATGTGGTAGGAAATGCAGAAAAAAACGAAAAAGAAAAAACATCAATACAGCTTAAAGACTATATGATGGGGAGGAGAGAGAACGCATCGTGACACTTGGGTTTCCAGCTTACCTGAACATGGGGCTGTAATGCCATTTATTGAGAGCAAAAAGAAAACATTGAAGAGATTTTTAAAAGGCTGATAATGAGCTTAATTTAAGATATGGTAAATCTGAAATAATAGAGTTGAGAATCTGGCTTTTAAAAACTGAAAGAATAGTCAAGACAATCCAACACCAGCATTTAGAGACAGAATAATAACTGGAGGACAGAAAAACAGGTACCCTAAATTTAAGAAGAAAATAAAGGCAAAAAAACCCCCCGAGAAAACAACTTTTGCAGAGGCCATAGAAAGTAATATTATCATACTAAGACTATTTTAAAACTGACCAAGTTTTTTATATTGTTTCATCAAATCTCAGTTTTTGACTATTTGATATTGACATGGAAGACATTTGCCTTTTTGTTATTTTAGAAGCAAACTTCAGCTTGTTTATACAAGAGTGCAATTATTTCTGCCATTTCATAAGTAAAATAAATATTGCAATATAGTTTTATGTTGATTTCCATATAGCATAATTACTTTGAGGACCTGTAGTAATCATTTACTTGACATGAAAGTGTAAAGCAAAAATTGCTTTTCCCATCCATATTCACTCAATGACATTCCCCCATGAAGTCAATTAGGAAAATAAAATAAAAATGCAAAGCTAATTTATGCATACACATCACAGAAAAAGAAGACTCTTCCTCTTTTTTAGTTATCCATCATCTTCACCTCAGGATGTACCACTTTGTCCACACTCAGAATTGGGTTTCCATGCATTCTCCATGCATATAACAACTGAGCAGGTACCTCACCTTGCTAGAGGCTGCATCCTCCTCACCTCACTGCTATTCACTCTACTGCGTGGGGTACACGCAGATCAGTCTCATCAGTTTCCGTGTTATACTCTGGACCTCTAACTTAACCTCCAGAAAAAGTCTGATACAACCGTTGTAAAGAACAGGTGGCCACCCTACAGAGAAGCAGAGCTTTAATATAAATCCCCCTTCCCTTGCACATAAAAGACACCTCAGGAAGCTTCCTGTATGTGAAAAATAATCAGCCACATAATCTTTATTAAACATAGCACACACCTTACCTCAAAGGATGGGGAATCCTTAAACAAAAAAGGCCTTTTTGCTGCTGATTAGTTTAGATGTAGCTTCAAGATCAGAGAGGTCATTTTATTTTCTTTTTAATCCTTAGGCCTAACATAGTATTTCCGCTACATGAAAATTTTCATCTCAATGCTGATTTTTTTTTATCCTAGAAACTTGGGTTGAAGCAAATGGTCTGTTTCAACAAGTAGAGATGGCTTCATAGAATCATTTTTCTGGATCCTCTGGAATAAATCAACTTTTATAACTCTAACTCCAAAGATCTCAAGTCATCTTAAATCTTTGGATGCCAGAATGTATTCTTTACTCCACCAGTAATTACTTTTTAAGGGGGAAAAAGAAGAAGAAATATTACCTACTTGGTGGTTTCACCCAGTTGAGACATTAATCTTTCACTCTGGGTACAGTATTAGATTACTCTCCCCACTCACAGTCAAGTCTTGATTTGGGACAGCAGTATTGAGCCATCAAGACACTGTTTTTAATCAGGCAGTTTCGAAGGTCAACAAACAAATATTCCAATTATTTGTCATTTATGAGTAGCTCAAGTAGAGATACTTGTTCTGTTCACTATGAAAAATACTAGTGAGAAAGGAGTTTTGCTAGTAATAAGCAAAATTGTAGTTGCATCAATATATCAGCTACATTTTTATCCATGTTAGATTATTCCACAGTCTTATACCCATCTACAGTAGGTAACAACAGTTCTCTCTTGTATAAAGCAATGCAGCTGGACAAATCATTTTCATACCATTTGTAGATAAGTTTTTCCATTTCCTGGTGATAACATATTTAAGAATGATTAAAAGGAAGTAGCATAGTCCCTTGCTTCTTTGAAAAGCCTCACCAAGTTTTAAACAATACATTTTCAACTCTAGCTATATGTGAGTTAAGAATAATCTCATTGGGGAAAGAGGGTATAAATTACAAACCTCTAGCTATGAATTTTGTTCTTTTAAACAGAGAACATAAAACGCATTGCTTATATGAAAGTCCTATTATCATTATTTTATCTCTAGCCATTCCACTATCACAGTTTTGATTACTTAGTTTAGCTCAAACTAATGTGTTGTCATTGATGCTACTTTGTCCTCTAAAAATATATTAAAAAATTAGGAGCACCATCAGAAAATTTGGACACTTTTTCTCCTATCTAATAAAATAGGAACATTAATAATGTTTCTACCTTGAGGCACTGCCAATTTAACAGTTCTGGCTGGAGGCCCCTGTCCAAACCCCACCTTTCTATACTATATTCCCAAACCTCATTATTTCAACACTGTCCTCCAAATCTCTAACCCTTAAGCAGTGAGTGGTCCTATATCTTGGTTGCACATTAGACTCTCCTGGGAAACTTTGGCAAAATATGGGGATTTAGAAATTCTGATGTAATTGGGTTGGGATAGGACTTGAGCATCCACATTTTTATAAGCTCCCCAGGTGATCTAAGGTACAGCCAGGTTGAGAACTACTGCCCTAAAGCAACGTTCTAGTAGTCCCATCACCCATTTTCACTGCCTATTTCCCTTGCTGGAAATCTAACCACTTTCCCTTCACAAACACACGGAACCAGAGATCAAAGCACAGTGGGTTTTCAGTCATTTCTGCCAAATAATCTGAACAACCTTACAGCATTTGCCATATACATGTAGAATAGTATTTTTATACTTTCTATATTCAAATGCATATTCAAAAGTGGTGAAAAAAACAATAGCAAAAAGACATCTGTTCATTATTTATGCCCTCAAGTATTCAAGTTAACTTGCTTTTTCCAACCAAATTTCCACAATCTTTCCCCCAGGCCTCCTATTTCCCACCATTAGGCATCATTGACTTAAATATATGTATCTCAGTGGGTGTATACATACACATATACATCCACTTTGGGTAAAGATCATGAGCGTTAGAGACTGGGGTAGACGATTACACAGTATTCCCTAATGAACTATGCTATAGCCACGTCCTTTGGAAGACAACCCTATACTCTATGCATTGCGAAGTAAACTCTCTTTCTCCACCATTTGAAATTGGCTGGCCTTGGAATTTGCTTTCACCAAGAGAATGTGATGGAAGTACCATTACGTGACTTCTCAGACTAAGCCTTGAGAAAACAGCAGTTCTGTTTTTGCCCTCTTGGAATGTTTCCACTCTTATGGGAAGGAACCTCGTCTAACCTATTAGAAAACAGGAGGTAGGATGGAAGAGAACCCAAAGGCCACAACTAACAGCCAACATCAACTGTCAGGCATGTGAGTGAGATCCTTTGGACAACTCAGCCTGAGCTGGGTTGGCAAATTCAGCAGCTGCAGGAGTGAGCCCAGGCATGGTCGTCGGCAGACCTGGGAAAACAACCCACCAATGGGGCCTGGCCCAAACTGTGGAATCATAAGCACATAAATTGTTGCAGTTTTAAGCTGGTAAGTTTTGGGGCAGTGTGTTATGCACCAAGGGATAACAAATATAGACATTTATGTAATATCTAGAAGAACTGGTGATGACTGTGGTTCGTTCCCTTCATGTTTGGAATTTATAAGTAACACATTTTTGAAGTTGCATCTTCATAAAGTATTTTGCAGTTCAACCTCTTCCCGTTGTTTCATAAAAATCATATATTTGCTTTTCATTTTCTTTCATGATTACTTGTAAGGAAAAAAAAACTGTCATAGTCATCTCTAAAAAAGTCAGGAAACAAATTAGCCTGAAGTTCCTCTATAATTACTAGGTTATACACTTCACTTCATTTCCCCCCAGAGAACAAGGTATAAAAAGGAAAATTCTATGAAGGATTAAAACAAAATTGTTCTGTTGTTGAACCTAAGAATGTCTGCAAGCTTGGCTACCTCTGATAACTTTTAAAAATCATGTCACTAAATAGTCTACCTAACGGAAATCCTCCTCTGAAACCTTTCTACACAAATATGGGTAGCTGGAACATTTTGCAAATATTCCATCAAAATCTTTTCTCAGTATGAATCAAGGTTGTGGCTGAAGAGAAATGTGGCTTTGTGGCTTTCATTACCTATGTCTGGTTTTGTATTGTTTTGTGGTGATTTGGGGTGGGTGGGTGGGGTAACTAGTTGTATTAGTTTCCTATTGCTGCTATAATAAACTATACTTAAACAAGACAAGTTTATTCTCTTATAGATCTGGAAACCAGAAGTCTGAAATTAGTTTTCCTGAACTAAAGTCAAGACATTTTAAGAGTCATGTTCCCACTGGAACTTATAAGAGAATTATTTCCCTCACTCCTTCCAGCTTCTAGAGCTATACTCCTCACATTCCTCAGCTCATGGCCCCTCCCCCATCTTCAAAGCCAGCAGCACAGGATCTTCAAATCTCTCTTTGCTTTCATCATCACATCACCTTCTCCTCTTCTATAGTTTCATGTCTATCTACTTCTGCCTTGCAAGGACACTTGAGATTACATCATTGGGCTCACCTGGACAATTCAGGATGATCCTCCCGTCTCCAGATCATTAATTTTGTTACAAGTCTTTTTTTTTTTTTTTTTTTGGCTGTATAAGGTAACATATTTACAGAGTCAGAGGATTAGGAGATGGACTTAAAGGACATTATTTAGTTTATCACTGCCTGTGGTTCTGTACTGTTTTCACGATTCTCCAAGTAACTTCTGTGTTAAACTAGCTCAATGGAAGGAGAGTAATGAAATCCCTTAGTTTACTCATCCTACACAGATTGACTAAACTTCCTGCTAAATCAAGTGACAACTAAATCATAAATTAAGTTTACATAAAGCCAAAATCTGACTGGTTAAAAGGAGTGGCAAAATTGGTCATCGAGGTAAAGCTGTTCATTTTTCCAGCAATTAATTCTACTTAAGCATATGATTGTCATCATTTGTTTGCCAAGTTCAATAAAAACTTCAATTGGCTTAGCTACATCAGGAAATGCCAGATATATATTGCTTTTTGTTTCAATTTGAACACAAACACAATTCATGATTTCCTATTCAACATTAACTATCACTTTTTAATGCATTCTCACCTAACAAAATTTCATTTTATTAGCACCATAAAAACAAACTCACACCATAATTTTTCCACTGACAACGTTGCCTATTTGAAAGCATCATAAACTTCCAGACACAGATTGGTAATTCATAGGTTTTTTAAAAAGAAGAGACTCTTAAAACATTTTATCTGCAAAAGAAAGTAATACATTTCAAATGAAAATTATGTTAGTAGAGATAACAATTCAATCATGTACGCAGAAGTATTCTGACCATATAACTGGATTACACTATTTACATGTATGAATTGACTCAGAAAATAAATAATAAACTACTTCTAATCTCTGCTAAAGGGAATTTCCTAAGGTAAATCAGATAAAGAAAACAAAGCACTAAATGCAAATATTTGTGAGAATGATAGAGAATCAGATGTGCTTTAAAACCTCTTATTACAGAATAGATAAGCTCAACTTAAGAAGGTAATCTAAAATACAACATTGAAAAGTAATAGCGTGCAAATAACTGTTTTCTTCTTATGGCAGTTCTCAGACCTTACTCTTTAGGTTATAAAAATAAATGATAAATGATTCCAGTGGTTTTAAGAGAATGAAATTTGGGTAAGTTAATATCCAAATTCAAACTGATAAATTAATAGGCGTTACCATACAATATACTTGGCATGTATAAAAGACAAATGTTGAGCAGTTTCCTCTTACTAGTGAAAGAAAAAATACTCATAATATTTAACCCATCCCTTCCCAAATCTCCCTTGAAACTGAGTAATTCTCAAAATTAAAATAAATGAAATCAAGTATATGCCCTGAATTGCAGAGAAAACAGAAGATGGAATATCAGTAGATGAGAGTAAGTGGATGGATGTGAGGTTACTGAGTTAGCCAAACAGAGAAACCTCACTACCTGGAGCGGGGAATAGATTTACTGGTAGGATGGACACTCAGCTAGGTGCACAGTCTCTACTAGGTTGACAAATTAGTTACCAGGGACCTGAAGAGTTCAGGGTGCAGGAGGATTGCTTTTAAATCTATACAAGGGGATTCGGACTCTCAGAACCCGTGCACCACTGAAATAGCTAATTGCCTTTTTCCCACCCTCAGAGATAGGAAGTTCACTTCTTGAAAAAATTCATGGATACCATCAGGGGGTATGGGTGAAGTACTGTACTAAAAATGGGTTAAATACACTTATCCATATTGAATGAAAGTTGGAAGATTCTTTTTTGGGGTAACTAAATGGCACAAGTAAAAAAATATCTAGAGTTTCTGACTGACATTTGGATGGCCTCCAGAAAAAAGCTAGTTCTTGTCCCTGTCTATTTACCCAAAGATGGCTCCTTTCACACGTACTGATCACAGCAATTATCATTAACCTTTTTGGTATTGTCCGGTGTTGATGGAAGGACCAAAAATAAGAAAGAACCTTGGAGGAAATAGACAATGCAAGAAAAAGAAGAAATTAAGTGTGTGTGTGTGTGTGTGTGTGTGTGTGTGTGTGTGTGTCCTCAGACATAAAGATATTGCAGATATTTCAGAGATGTAATTTTATCAGGAAATTATAACAGAGCACTTGAAAAACTCTGAAAAATTAAAATGATGATTGTCAAAAAAACCAAAAACCCAATATAAAGGTTGAAGAAATCTCTCAAAGAATATAAAAATAACATACATGAATGCAAAAGAGACCAAAAACATACACGTAGTAGTAGATCAATCCTCTAATTTATGGTAGGTAAGGGTTGGGGTCTAGAAAGAGGAAAAGAGAGAAAAGAGAGGGTCAGAAATGACCCCCAAAATAGAGTACTATTTCTCAGTACTGAGTGTATGCATTTCTGGGTTAAAAGAGTCAGCCAAATGCAGAACGCAAATGAGTGAGGAAAGGCTCTCATCAAGACACAATATTACAAAATTTCAGAACACCAGGTAGAAAGCAAAATTTTGAAAATCTTGTAAAATAATCAGTGAGATACAACAGATTGCAAATCTGATAGCTATTAAACTTCTCCAACTGGAAGCTAGACAAGAACAGCAAGGGGAATTGCCTTCAAAGTTCTGAGGGGCAATTGTCCCCAACCTAGAATTCTATAAACATGATCAATCACATATACATACAGGGGTATAAGAAAGACTTCGTGAAAGAGTGAAGATTTCAAGAAATTTACTCCTCAATCAGTTTCTCAAGAAGTTCCTGAAAGGTGTTCCCCATTAGAAATAGTTAGACATAAGATTTAGAGAACAGGGGATCCAATACAAGGGAGAGGCCAAAGCAATTCCCGTGGCAATGGTGAGGATGAGTGCTAAGACATAGCTGTGCTATGAATGCAAGCAGTGGCTGGAGGGCCTGAGAACAGTGTCTCCGAGAGAAAATAAAGACTGTTAAGAGTCCTTCATGGGTTTGACCTTACTGAAAGGAGTCTATATATTTTCTCTCAGAAAGTTTGCACTGAATTACCATTAGTTACAGAGGAAATAAACCAGTGAGAGAAGTAAAGCAATTACTGGCTCCATGAAAAAATCAGAAAAGAAAGAAGAAAATGTAATAATGGTACACTAAATGGCTTATCTATGATCAATAGTTATATAGTTTATAAATGCTGAATATTGATTTAATAAAAACGTGCACCATAAAATTTCAGAGGATGGTGGAGAGAGAAAATGTATATGACAAGGGGTAGACATAGGAAGTGAGAGGTCTCAATCCTCATCTTCTATAGTAGAAGGACAGACAATGACTGGAATAGAAATATCAAAAGATACCAACATGATAAAATTATTTAGAAATATAGAAACACATGAGAAAAAAGAGCTATGAAAGAGTTGAAATTATGTCCTATCAAGGGAATAGAAACTGAGAAATAGAAATGGTGGGTCAGTAGAAAGCTTTTTTTTTTAAATATAATAAGCCTTGTAGTAATCTTTGATTTTTAAGACTATGAACATATACAACTTTTATAAATACAAATGCATATTTACTGAAAGCAAACATCTAGTAAAAATCCTAAAATCCACTAATGGCCAGCTCTTTTTAGTGCCTGTGTTCAAGGGAGTAATGCAAACATATTCTGACATTGCATACCAAATGTCATTCAATTCATTTGATTTCCAGTATTTCTATGACTGCAATGGCAATTTGCAGTGGCTCAAGTTGGCTCTAAGATAATTCTAAAGCTTTTAGCATAAATTGGTCTTCTTAAACACCATGCATAAATTTTCTCAGGCTCAAACTGACCAAGTGGTAATCAAAACAAAACACAAAGAGGATGTTAATATTGCCTTATTGCTCAGTGAGCATGAGAGAAAACAAAGCAAAATACAACCAACCACCACTCATGCCTTTAGAGGGAAGAGATTCCTATTGGGATGATCATGTGTTGTCAAAATGCAGTAATTTAAATGAAGAAACAAATGCTTATACTTATTATGTGCCAGGTGCTGTGCTAGGAAACACTACAATGCATAAGACACGCTAACTTCATTCAAGGAGTTCATAATCAAGGACATTAAAACACTAGAAGCTCTCCTGACTTCCATTTATGAAACTTGCTAGACTAAGACTCGCTAGCTATTTTCCTCCTTTAAAAACAATGACTAATGTCCACAGTATGTTAAAGACTCAAGCTAGTAACTATTCTTTCCCCATTAGTTTCTTCACCCTCCAGCTGCATTGTAGGCCTATGCAAGGGAGGGAAGTATTCCTCTACCTTCTTAGGTTAAGTAGCTCAGCCTGTGAAATAAATTCACAAAATAAACAGCTTAACAAGAGAAAAATAAACAATTTATTAATGCATACATCATGCATACACATGGGAGCACTCAGTGATAAGTAATTCAAATGCTAGTTAGAACTAGTTGCTTATATAGCATTTTAACAAAAAACAATAATTTTGTAGACAAGTGATTAGACAGAGGTAAAGAGGCTTAGCAGGGGCGGCTAATTGTAGGAAGGTAAATATATGGGGAAGCTAATGATAGGTAAAGGTTGGTTAGTAAAGTGTGTTTGTGTAGACTCCTTCTGGGTACCATCTGGTCTCCAGATAACAAAGGGTTGTTATCCTCTTCCTGGTATGAGGGGAGGGGGTAACTTTACAATGGGCATTTCTGTTCTTCTTTTAGAACATATTTATAATTATATAAATTTGAGTGACTATTATAAAAATCAATAAAATTTGAATGTTAAACTAAAAAGAACTAGTTGAAAGTTTTGGGAAGGCTTGCTAAAGGTGAAAAGTTAAAAATTGCTTGAATTAGGTATAGAAAAAAATAAAAATCTAGAAGTATTTTTCACAGATAACTTTGCAAGTATCTTTACATTTTCACGAAAATGACAATAGATATGGAGAAAAGGCAAAATGGATATAACTTATTCTAGAAATCCAAAACAAAGTGTCCAAGAGAGGGCTCATTCTCAAAAACGAAGCCCTGATCCTTCATCAAAAGGTGAGTAATTGAAAGTACATTTATATATCTTGTTAAATACTTAGTGTCATATGTATCGTTGACTTGGGAGTCTATACTCCAACCAACAAACCCATTAAGCAGATAACAGGTCCTGATCATAGTGAGTAAAGGCACTTCTTTGTGTTGCAGAAATCATCTGGGCCTCCAAGAGATGTGTTTATGATAGATCCCCTTGGAAGTGATAGATATAGTGTCCCAGTCACATTCTTTCACTTAATGTGGCCAACTGTCTTTAGCAAAATGAATTAATAATGTGCATTTCCACAGTAGCAAAAGAAACCCCAAAAAACAAACAAACAAAAAAACCCCAACACACACACACACAAAATAACTGGCCCAATTTTAGGGCTTTCACAGAACAAGTCATCATTTTTAATGACTATTTTTTTTAAAGCATTGTGTTCACTATTAACACAGCAAAAAGTATTTTCTATTAAAGAAAAAAATTGATGTGGATCTTCAAGTAAAGGAACATGAAATAGAATAGAATGCTAGAACATGAGGTTGGAAAAGGATTTAGCTGTCACGCAACCTACCCAATTCATCAAGAACAGAGATACACCTAAAGCTGAAGAGACAAGGGTGAATGTGGTTCTCAGTGCCCATTTGAATTTCCCATGCAAGTGACAATATGCCACCTCAAAACATTACCTGTTAAGTCAAAGGATTTCATTTTAGCCATAATAAGATCCTTCTGAATATGGTTTTATCAGCTTGTGGAAACATGTCCTTTTCACCAGTCCTTGTCTCTTCTGGGAGATCCAGTCTTGTCCCAGTACCTACCTTGTGGTTCCAGATTTGGTTTTCCACTTTTTTCCCCAGGAATTGACTAATAGTGCAAACTCGTAATGTGACAATTCCCCCATGTGGGGTCATACGAAACAGTAGTTTCTAAAAACCCTTAAGTTTGAGGTGATGTGTTATATAAAAGAGGAGTTTCTTTTCAATACTGTAAATTTTAAATTTTGTGTTCTGGATTAAAACATAGGAAATGCAACTTTTATGTTTTCCTAAAGAGATAAATTTATATTTATATCCTGTAAGCTAGGTTAGCTGGGTTGCACCCTTGTAACAGCAAATCCAAAGTAAAAAAATATATATATATATATATTATATATATATATATATATTTATATATTTTATATATATATAAAACCATAAAATCTCAGACTGTGGGGAAATGTAAAAATCATCTAGTCTCATCACTTAAGCTTCAAGCCACTTCACAGTTCTCTTAGCAAGAACTTGCTCGTCTGTTTCGACATCCCTCCCCCACAAATAAGGAATTCTACCTTCTGATGCAGCCCCATTTGTTTTTAGAATAGTTTTTTAGAAAAACTATTACAGAGGTTTTGTGAGAGAACTGTTTCCCCGTGCTATCCAGAGACCACATGTGTCTTAAGCCGAGGTTCAGAAATGCTCAGCCAGCCATTTCCTTCCCAGTCGTCTTCTCTCTCCCATTGTCACAGCCGTTTACGAAAGAGGCGGTGAGACCCCAAGCCACACTCCCCCAAATCTTCAGTTTTCTGCCTACATCTTCACAAATACCAAAGACACTTTCTTAGAGATTTCAGACATTTTTAGTGATATTAACCCCCCTACATAAATACAGATTTCAGAAAATTCTACCTTGTAATGTTTATGTTCATGTGCATGTCATTATCATTAGCCATTTTTTGTTCTATGTACAGTTGCATCTACAATTCTCACTCAAAAGAGAATCACCAACGTAAAAAACCTGTTACTAGCTTTAAGAAGAAGAAACAAGATGTAAGAAGGACAAGTTTCTGAGTCCTAGAGGATGCCACTAATAATTCAGTAGCTAGTTTTCCACCAGGAGGTGTAAAAGCAAACAAGTAAGTAATTTTAATGCTCTTTACCATGCAATCAATATAGATGGTTACCAGGATAAGTGATTACTAATAAAGTTGGTTTTACTAATTGGAAACATTCTAGAAAACTGAAATGGATGCTAGTAAAAGCATGAATTAATTAATTTGTTTTTAATAGACAGATGCTCTCTTCTTCACCATAATATTGCATTTAAATTGTCAAAGTTTCTGTATCAAAGATAAAGTCCAAAATATGAGAATCTTACCAAGACATTAGCATTCTATATTAGTGGAATAATAATCATTTAAATGACGAACAGCAATTTTTTTTCTAGGAAAGATAATGTCTTCACTTTTGTGATATTACAATAATAATATTTTAGTAAATGTTCTCTTTAAACCATAATATATATGTATATATATCAAACTATTCTATTATTACCATCAATTTCTCTCAAAATCAATATCTCCTTATGTTTAAAAGACTTTATTTTACATTAGAATCAGTTTGCATTTAAATCTTCCATCCTAGTAAAATTCAAAATGAATTTGTTTATTGAAAGTTCAAGGTTCAGCAATTTGTTCTTGAGATTTTATATAGGTTTTGTCATGATTAATTTGCTTCAGGCTTTTTGTTTTGCTGATTTGGCTTCATTTTCTAATTCCTACTCCTTCAGAATGTACTCTATTCCGTCCTTCGTGGATCGATCTACGGAACCACACAACACAGCAACCACTCAGGTTTTCTACCTGCCATTGCACAAGTTGTTGAAGCAAAACACATATAGTTTGAAAATTTGATGGAAAAATAATCTTATATTTTTCCTTCTCTCATCCATAAAATAAGAGGAGAGGTATTCAGCCAGAAGTACTCCAAAGTAACTATATCAAGTAGAGACAGAGAAAAATATTCCTTATTATAAGGAGAGTGATAAAATCTTTTTGATGGAGTTATCAATCATCGGTTGTACATGTGTGTCAGTAGCCTGGACAGCAACAAGCAGTGTGTACAATCACGGTCATGAAGAGAACCTGGAACTCTGCTGAAAAGCAAACTCATGTTAATTTATCAGTAAAGTCATTGGTTATTCCTTATATTCCCTTATGTTCTTCTACCTAAACTTTTCTTTCAATAAAATAGAACATTATACCTGATGGTATTTCCCAATTGGAGTTGAGCATAAAAGCCAACTAGCTGAAGAAATTTTACATTTTTGAGAGTGCAAGTAGTTTTACTACCTCAAAATATTTCCATCTCTTTGAATTATTTATGACAATTATTTCCTTACCTGAGTGGATATGACATTTACAGCTTTCTTGTTAAGAGCAAACAGCACACAATTCAACAATTCCTTTTATGAGGTTTTAAGAAAAATGAATATGCAGATCCAGTTCTGCTCTCACGGAGCATGTGGGTGGGGGAATCTATTTCAAATTACATGCATTATATGTGTATGCTGAGTACGTAGAGAAACAATAATGCATTAGTCTATTAGTATATGGGCCAAGCTACTAGAAATAAGAGACAGAAGCAGAGAGTATGGCTTAGAGTCCAAAGATGGGCTGTGTGTTCATATAGACCAGAATCAGAACTCCACTTCTGCACCATGCTAGTGTGGTGAAGTTAGACAAGTCAGTGTTCTCTCTTTGTACTAAGGATAGCAATGTATACCTCACCAATTTATTACAAAGACTAAATGATATCAACTTATTCATTTAATTAATATGTATTATGACATATGGAGGGCAGTATTCTAGCACTAAGGATACAGCAATGAATAAAAGACGTAGAGCACTGAGGAGGTGACATTTGTGCTGAGACAAGGAAGGATAAAAAGGAACCATCCAAGCAAATAGACTTCTAGGACAGAGACCAGCAGGTGCAAAGGTCCTGTTTCAGGAGGAATTTGACAACATGGAGTAGACAGGAAGCCATTGGGGCTGGCACACCTCACAGGTGCCAGCCCCAGGGGTAGGCAAGATCAGCCACACTGCTGCTAATAAGCTATGTCCCCACCACAAGGAACAAAGAGGAGCAGGGCTGGGATAGGAAACATCCAAAAGATGGAACCTTTTCTTAAAAGGTACTTAGTCATCCAAAAGAGATCATTAAAACTGAAAGCATCAGTGATGCTCTAAGTTGACTAAAGTTTGTTGACTAGCTCATGAAGGGGATCAGAGCACGCCACATAAAAATTTACTACTTTGGTATAAGAATTATTTGAGCTGAAGGTGATTTGGAAAGTAGATACAAGACGAGGTCATTGCCAGCCACCTGCCCAGCACCTTCCAACCCTGCAAGTGCCTAAAAGCAGAACACCATAACTAAATTCCCCTTGGGAAGGTACCCTCCTCTCCCATCATCCCCTACTGAGAAGGGGATAACAGTCCTATTACCAGAGATGAGATTGCACCAAGAAAGAGTCTGACCCAACAAACCTTGCTAACTGGCCCTTATCTACAATTAGTTTTCCCGTCGTTTACCTTCCCACTATTTGCCACCCCTAGAAACCCAAAGCCCTTTTTCTTTGTCTTGTCACTTCTCTACAGATTTACTTGTATTAAGTAAATTGTATCACCAAAAAGTTCTTGTATTAAGATGCTACATAAGCCCGGGTTCTTGCCACCCCTTTGAGTTCCTCATCACTGACCTCTCTGTATTTGCATGACGCACACTTCAATAAACTGTTCTTGTTTGTTTGTTTTTGTTTATCTGCCTTTTGCCAATCTCATTTGCAGGGCCCTAGCCAATGAATCTAAGATGAGCAGAAGAAAAAAGTCAAGTTTTCCCTTTCATATATCCACGTATCTTATGTTCAGTAAGAGAAAAACTCATTAGTTCTCGAAAATAAAATCAGAAACAGAATTCTAGGTATAAGTTTGCTAATAATTTATTTCTCATACATACATAAGACTTCAAATAATTTTAAGTTATGTGTATTATAGCAAAATGAAATAAAAATAACATGTATGCTTAAATAGAATTCTGTGTTGAGAATCTAAAAATAAAGAAGGCAGAGAGTATAATGACAAGGTACAGCAAGCAGATGATTTACATTAAGAATTTTCAATCAAAATTTCATTTCAGCTGCTTATTTGTAATAGAAACACTTCAAAATCACTTGCATTTCAAAACAACAAAAAGAACTGATGAGTTAATTGTAACTGTAAACTTAAACAAAAATGGAGTGAAAGACTTCTTAAAGAATAAAGTATTTATTTCAATTGATTTCTCTACCCAATCCAATCCAACTTTTCCTCTCCCATCTATAATGTTAATATTAAAATTGTTTCATTTTCATTTTCTTTTCTTAACTTCTTTCCTCTGAAGCAATCGTTTTCTGGGAGAAGAAAGATAACCTAATAGATTTTTCTATCTTTAATTTCCTGCCTTCTGTGAATTTTTAATGCTAATGCTTTAAAGAATTCCTCTTATTTAAATAAGATA
Organism: Lyroderma lyra; assembly: GCA_004026885.1. Lineage (NCBI taxonomy): Eukaryota > Metazoa > Chordata > Mammalia > Chiroptera > Megadermatidae > Lyroderma > Lyroderma lyra. The sequence continues at coordinate 22,092 of PVJL010000424.1, forward strand.
TTTGATAAAAAGTATTTTAGATAATCTTTCCACTAAATCTTTAACAGCCAAGCTTAAAAAAAAAGTTATTACCATATGCTCTTTAATGCCTAAAGCAAATATCTAGTATGGAACTGAGAATCATAATGAGGTCAATCTCAACTCCATCAATGTTATGTTCTATTAAAATCAAATCCAATCACATTCCTCATTTCAACCCAGCATGGCTTGGCTTTGAGGTATGTTCAGAAATGCACTTAAATTAGAAGAGAAACATTAACATTTTATCATATGAATACCACTAATGGCTCAGGAGATTAGCAGTCACATATTTGGGAGAATTCCTCTACTGACAATTGTCTCTTAATAATATTCCCACAGACCTAACTATAATTTTGGGAGGTATGGCTTCACCTAACAAAGTTTAGGAGCTCTTAAAAAAAGAAAGAAAAAATCACTATCAATGAAAACCCCTTAATGAAAAGTCCAGTTCCATTTGCCATTTCACCAAGAAAATAATTCTTCGTTTATATCACCCCTAATTAAGGGAAATGAAGATAGAGTAATTTTCAGGTGAGTAATGGATAAAACCAGATAGATTATCTCTGAGTTTTAATTTTTTCTTTTTTGGAGGATTTTGGTGAGTGGGTGTGAGGAGGGGTTTAGGTTTTCTCTACTGCCTAGCAGGAAAGGCTACCAAATCTTCATGATTTTGTTACTCTCTTCTATACTTTATCTGTATAGACATGGAGCCCACAAGGCTCAGAGCATCCAGTCTGAAGTCTGAAAAAGGCTGGCCTCACCATAAACAGCTTTATAGTTAACCCCATTTCAAACACCGAAGTACATCACTGAGAACAAAGAATCAAGAGTTCATCCTTAACTTGTGGCAGGAATTTCTTCCTTAACACTTTATTTCCTTTGAATGGATTCAATTTCCTGACTGTCTAAATTATAACTAGCATTGTTCTAGATATGGCCTTATAGAAATTGTGTGTGTGCGTGTGTGTGTGTGTGTGTGTGTGTATTCTAGAAATGCATGGAGTTAAAGATCTTTTAAGCTATTAATTCTCTCAAAGGTCACAAAGGAGTCATTTTACTTTCTAGGAGTTTAAGTGCCTTTGCACAAACCACAAAGCTAGTTAATAGTTTGCTGGGACTAGAATTCAGAAGCCTGACCTTACGATGAACAAAGAGTTGCAGAGAGAGGCTGTTAGGATACAAAGTATGCAGATGTCAATGCTCAAAGTGTGGGAAATACTCAGGGAAGTGCCATCTTTTCTCCCAAATTTTAATTATTGCCAAAATCACCTGGTCTTAGAGTTTTAATCCCTAACAATTTAACATAGAGATGTGCATTATTCTAAAATATGTTGAAATAGGGGTTTTACTCATGTACATGAAGGAACTCAAAATAGGCATCTTTGACATAAAAGTTATTTTGAGCTGAAGACAACTTTAAGAAGCAGCAAATGCAAAACCTCTTGCTACACTAAAGGCGGGATATAAAGTCTCCTTTCACTGGAGACAGACACTTATCAGCCCAGAGTTGGCACCAGAGAAATCTGCAAACAAAGCTTATTTCATTAGTTTCCTCCCATATATTTACCTTCCCACAGTTTGCCATCTTTGGAAGCCTAACACTGGTTTCCTTTGCCGTGTCATTGCTCCACAGATTTATTGTTCTTTGTTGAAGATTCTCTATAAGAAGGAGTTCTAAGTCACCATGCTGACTTCCTCTCCATAAATGTTTCTCCTGCATGAAGTGTGCTGCCTGCATGGATGAACTTTTTTTCTTCCTCTTCTGTATTTATGTTCAAGAGTCTTATCTAGAAAGCTAAGATGGGAAGAGGTAAAGCGTAGGCCTCCCCTACACAAATAAATTGCTTCACAAGCTTGAGAAAGCTATTAGCATCCCGAAGCTCTCTAGAGCTGTGAGCTAGAAATACTGGGCACCAGACTGGACCTTTTGGAACACAAGATGACAGTTTTAGCTGAAGCTAGAGGCTCTCTGTGTGATACTTCTGAAACCCTTTAAGAATGTCTTCTGAGAGGGGTCAGTGCACCTACCTGGTACTCACACCTTGGCCATGAGGCTCCATATCTGCTTTATGCTCTAGAAGCAAGTGCAAGTGTGGAAAGAGGAGGCAGTGGGAAAAGCGGAAGCCAGGGAGTCAGAACTAGGGACAGCTACAGATGGAAGGAACTTTGGGCGTGGACTCCTAAGTGTGGGTATCGGCAATGAATGGTCTAAAAATATTTTTAAGCCATTGGTTTCTTGCCATAAGGTTAAACTTTAATATTTTAAAAATTATATAGCATATTATGCTTAGCAGAATTAAAAACTTTCCTAAAACTATCAGTTTCAAAAACTCTTGAGAGTAAATTTGGTTTCTTTATTTTTATTAGTACCCGAGTAGTGTACTGAATCTGTTGACAACAAGATCTTTATTCTAAACTTAGTAGTCTGTGTGGGAATTTTATTTTAAATATTTGGTCAGTAACCATGAAGAATGGTTCAAATATGCTTAAATGTTCAGTCTTTGCAACTGAAGGTAATTAGAATGAGAGTTGTGGATCCTAATTTTTAAAAAAATGAGTAAAGGCAGTATAGAAGTTTTGTTCCCTTATGCACTCCACCTACTGAAACTAAATATATATGTATAAAAAATTTGTGTGTGTGTATGTGTGTGTATGTGTGTGTTGTATACAGTTTTGTTTTCTGCCATCCCCACCCACCTGAAACTACATATATGTGTGTGTGTGTGTGTGTGTGTGTGTATAGTTTACATGTATGTATGTGTATGTATGTGTACACACACACACATACAGTTATTTCCCAGGAAAACAGATACAGGGAGCGAGTGGAGGAGAGAGACACGGAGAGAGAGAGAGAAAGAAAGAAAGAGAAAGACACACTATAGACCCATACAGCCTGAGACAAAGGCTCACTAACTCTGAGTGATCCAATCAGATCCCACTAAATGTTGGGATGGTGTCTGGAAGAGTCATAACTGTGTGACTGAAACACAGCATACCACATTTAAAAGCATTTTCTTAAGACAGCAGATGAGTTATTAAAATATTTATTGTGGGAAAGGGACTGATAGATGGAAATTCTTAAATATATTATAGCAAAACATTTTTTACTAATTTCAAGGCCTACAATTACATTAATGTAATGTATACTTAGTGTGCTGCCTTTCTTGCTTTATTTTAATGTTCATAAAATATTTATATAACAGCATTCAATGGATGACTCCTTACTGCTATCCCTCAATGATTTTTTTCTCATTAGATCTCAAATAACTCAAACTCTTAAGTCAGCTACTTGGGAGTTTTGCAGGAACTTAATCATCATTGCAAATATATCTCCCATGTCTCCTGCTTTGTAACTTATCTTTATTGCCTTTGTTAAATTGTTTCTGGAATCCAATCATTCTATTAAATTTTCTTTGATATATTAAAAGAGTATTATTTTCCCATCTCAATTAAGAAACTTCCATGACTCACCTTTTACTTGCCACTATCTAAACAACACTCATTTGCTTTATTCTTACCAAGAACAACATATATAACTCATGTTAATATTGCCACAATTTCACAGATAGCCTGTACATATTTTTGAAAAACCACCATATTTTTTGTCTAATCATATTGACAATGTCCAGGTCAACAGCACAAAGTTTATGGTACTTAATAGCACATACTTATGCCAATGAATGGTCTTCTATCCATTAATGTGACAAGGGTACAGATTCAGTGCTCTGTTCTGTTTTTAGTTTAATACCATCTATTATAATGGAATTTTACAAAATCTAGTAAGACTGAGTAAAATCACTTATTAAATACCTACTGAGTTTCAATGCTTCCAAAGGTTCGTGCTTGGTCAATTACCCAGGTCCTCTAACCTAGACTTTTACAATCTAATGAAAGTGTTTATAGGGCAAGATCAAGGAAACATACATATTTAATGATAAATTTTTAACAAACTATACATAAGGTGGCTTATGCAAGATGAATTTATAAATAAATATGCTCAATTCCCAAAGGGTGAAGGTTTACTCAAAGCCATGTAAGCAAATAATGGGAATTAAAATATAAATGAAAGAAAGGAAGTGAAAAGGAAGAAAATATAACCATCACTTGTTTTCTAAATCACCAAATGCGTGGTGCACACCAAAAAATGATACAGAAACACACACACACACACACATTATACACTTGTACTCATATATCCTTTTCATGTTAATTAAATGCCCCTTGAATTAATTTTATAATATAGTGTCTTTGGGATAGAAGATAGAATGGAACCTTCTGTGCAGTAAGCCACTCTTTGGTGGGATTTTAAGTAACACCTAAGTCTTCATAGAGACACAAAGCTTTGCAAATTTCATTGATTTCTTTGATTGACGTAAATTGCAAGTGACTGCATTGTGTCAGGCAACTCTGAAATGGTTCCAGCTGACTCTGCAGTGAGCCACTACATGGTCAAAAGCACCGCAAGGAACATATCACATCTCTAGCCTCAAGCACTAAAGCTCAATCTGCTTTTAGATTAATTGTTTTAAATTAAACACCCCCTAAGTAATTGTACTCAAGATTTGAAAAGTTTCGGCTTCCTTGAACAGCAAGAGCATGCACTAATAGCATTGCCTTTTATAATTTTGAGAATAATAACCATTTGGGAGACCTGAGAAGAAAGGTAGCCTTCAAGGTGTAGGCCTCAAAGCAAGAAATGAAAACATAAAAGCTGTTAGGGTCTGCTTTAGACATCTTAGAATAGAGAATAATGGTCTCAGCTCCTGTCCTCATTCCTCCTGTGATCAGAGCTCCGTTTGCTGTTAATGCCACCTCCTTCTATAGGAGGCCTTTTAGAGGATGTGTAGATTTTGAACAGAATCGCAGCACTGAAAAGTGTCATTGAATGTAGCCTCTGGACTGCTCACCACTTGCAGTTCATAGACAAAGGAGAAAAGAGAAGCGATACAATCAGTAGGTATTCCAAGAAGCAAACAGGCCTGAGATGGTGTCTAAGTGGCACAACGCAACACACAGAGATGCAGTCCTCATACCATAAAGTTCAAATCCTGGTTACCTGGCTCACTAGCTACAGGAATGGACAAATGTTTCTTTGTCTCTCTGACAAAACCTGCCTTTTTTTTTTTTTTTTTACCTGAAAAAGTATGATGATAGTAATTCTTACATTGCATGGATACTGTTACTACCATGTGACATAAAGCCTGTGAGACACATAGGACAGGGTAAAGCCCCTACAAAGTGCTCAATAAGTGGAAATGTAAGATGGCAATGGCAGTGACGATGATGAAGAGCATGCTGACATGTGATGGCCACTGTTACAAAGACTATTTATTGTCCAGTGTGTTATGCTGTTTCTTGCCCTGGAGCTTTTAGGCATTCCATTCATTCCCCTCTTGACTGGCTCTTTCTTATCTTTTTCACCAAAAATGTCACCATTATGAAAACTTAGCCAAATGCCTCCAAGGAGACTGCCCCAAATCCATCTGATTTGAGTGCCTCTTCTACTCTTCACATCAGTTGGAGCAAAGTGTAGATGGCTCGGGGAAAGCCATCCAGAGATGCTGGGCTCTAAATTGGGTTTTAAAGATGCGTGTCTTTCTACATATTCCAGGCACTGTGCAAGGAGAAGGAGGATAGATGAATAAATAAGACATGGTTACAGGCCATAGAAATGCTTCCAATCTAGACCTAAAGCTACCCTAAAATTGGGACAAGAGCTATAATGGAAGTATGTATAAAATTCTGTGAAAACACAGGAGGGAGAGATTAATTAAATCAAGGGAAGGCAGGAAAAGTTTTATGGAACATTTCAGTTATCAAGTAAAATCTGAGTTAGCCCTTAAAGGGTGAGTACAAAAAATTCCCTAACAGGATCTTGCCACGACAGCTTGTCCTCATATTTATGCAGTCAAACCATCTCAAAAGAGTATTGGGGACACACAAAGCTCCCACTGAAACGGCAATAGATTATTCCACTTATGAGCAAATAAAGGACAAAGAAGTAGAATGGAGTAGCTTATATTTAGCTTTTCATTTGTTCCAAAGGTGATTTTTAATCAAAGCAAGGCTCAACGACGTGAGCACAGAGGTAATTTGGGCTCTAATACAAGCTCAGGTGGTGGTCAGGTTACATTTGCTTCTCAGTGATGGGATTGCTGGGTGGGTAAATGAATTGATGATTGCAAATTGCTTTGAAACTACACAATGCTGAAGAAATGCCATGAATAACTTTTCCTCAATATACTCAAGAGACAAACTTGTCTCCAAACAGAAGGTCTCTGAAAGATGGACTACATTTTAAAGGCATTTAGCTTTCTTTTTCACAACAGAGATAAAATTTTTAGCTAGATTTATTCTAAAGTTCTCATAATGCCTAAAGAAAATCTTTTTAAAATGACATTATAACAGAGTAAATCTGAAATTGCTCATCAATTCCACATACAGCAAACTTGAAGAAAAAATGCACTGAACTAATAGTTTTGCCATCTCACTTAAAAATAAATTACAAGACAAAGAAAGTTTATAAGACAAAGAAAGCTTCCCATAGAAATGATAGCTATACTAGCAAAGAGCAAATAAGAAGAAACAAAGCCATCTAACCCTTACAATCTTATAGAGACGGTTCTTTTTTAAAAGATGATAGAAGAAACTGCTAGGAGAAACTCACATTTGATTGAAATAATCAATCATCCCTTACTTTAAATTGTTATCAGCAATGGTTGTCTTTATTAACTCTATTCAATATTTACAAAAGCTTAAATGGAAATGAGATTAGTGATATAATCATGATAATAATATTGATAATATCTTACATTGTTATTATGCTTTCTAATTTATATAGTAAATTTAACTAAGTTAATACTCAATGCACTGTGAATTAGATAGAACACGGGTTATCTTTTTCTTTTAAATTTTAAACAGATAATAGAGGCAAAGAAAGGTTATATGGCTAGAAAAGTTGGAATCCCAGAGCTGATAAGTGTCAGAATCTAGGTGACAATGAAAGTCCTCTAATTTCCAGGCCAGTGACCTAATGATGTGATTTTTCAAACACTAAGAAGATCTATAAAAATCTTTAGTTAAATAGCAAAGTTTAAAAGAAATAACAAAATAGATCTCTTTGATATCACAATAGATTTGATATTACAGTATTAAACTTTTAAATTAAGAAGAATATGTTAAGAAAAAGTATATTTACATAATAAAATATAGAGGTAAGAATAAATCAGACAGCTTTTTCCCAAACTGTGTTCCTTGGAACACTCATTGCTAAGATGCTAGTAAATGAGTTGTGGGGAAAAGTTTACAGTAAAACACGTGTGTGAAGTGATGCTTAGCAGGTCTCAGTAAGTAGTTTTTTCTCACTCTATCATATTAATGCACAAATAACTAAGAACATCTGCAGCCAGATAGAGCCTCCAAAATTCATATTCTATCTCTGTGTTTCTTACACCGTGATACACATTAACCTGAGTTAAGGGTAGACTACCATGTGACAGAAATACCCAAGAGTACAAAATGAGTATGGTTCCTATCTCTATAGCAACAATTTTAATGTTATTTTACGAAAGAACAAAATATATGAAACATAATTTTTAAATTAAGACTAACAAAAGGCTACTCTTACAAAGCATTTTTGCTTATGGTGGCTCCTCCGCCCCCACACCCCCACCAACTAGGAGCAAGCCCCGGGAGTAAGCGGCTACTTCCCTCTGCCATAACGATGGCTGCAGCACAGAGGTCAGAGAAGGAATGAAACCTGCAACTTGCAGAGAACTGGTGTGACCTATATTCAAAACAAGTGATACCTTCTTAGGTTTGGATTTATCAGTTAAAAATAAAACGAAGCGGAACAAGAGAAAAACCTGCCCAAAGCAACACACTGTGTTAAAGAAAGCTTGCTTGCCTACTGTATCTTCCACAGAAATCGCGTATTTCACTGTCATCGTGAATGCAAACTGTAGTCCTAGTTATGCAGATTTAAACACGGCCAGGTATAAATCTTTCCCATCTGTTTTAGGGCAAGCATTCAATTCTGTCAACCAGTATCTCTCTTAGAACAGGTTGAAGATGAATCATCAACAACATTAAAAAGGAGTTTTCATAATTCTTATGCAAGCTGCTTCACAATCTATGTATTTAGAGCCATTGGATCCCTTTGTTTCTTGAACAGGTAACTTTGTATTAGAAATTACAGAGAGATTATAATTTGTATGAAGTGTCCTGTTTGAAAGTTTTGAGACTTGGATTGTCGTGAGTAACATGCAGAAAGAAAAGGAAACACAATTACAATGCAGTAAACTGAAGTCCAGAGGCCTACGTCTTGGTTTCTGCTTTGCTTTAAACTGTCATTTAATTGGCTCAGTGTCTTTAGTGAAATATGACAATATTTGCACACACAGCTCACTCCTGAAGGCTAAAGGATGGCAACAAACACAGACACTTGTGCACATGTGTGTGCATGCATGTGCATGCACATCAAATTTAACATCAGGATGTAAAGCACAATAAAGATATTCATCACCTAAGACTTGGAGTTATCCATAATGTGACTCTCAGAATATGAGTTGAACTGATATGGTAAAGGAGGGGCAAATATTTTTAAAAGAGGCACCAAATCAAAAAGGCTAAAAAAATGGTAGCTGGCAGCCATGAAAAAAGAATAGTAAAGAAGCAGTGTAAATAGTGATTAGAAACAAAAGGAAGTGAGGCCTGCTAATTACTGATAAGAAGTCAGAAAGAACTGAGAAATTGTGAGTGAACATATGGCTTGAGATTTTACACACAAACAAGAAAACCTTGAGGACCTCAATCAATCAATGTAAAAGGGATCTGTTAACATTAATAAAGATAACATAAATATAAGAACTAAGAGGAGGGAAAAAGAAAATCTTGTTTTAAGAAACTTAAAAGATTACATCAGAGAAGGAAAACAGGAGATCTACTTTCCCACAGATAATGTTTTTGTATTGTTTGAACTTTTATAAAATGTGGATTTTTTTCCTCCTTTTCCTTCCTTTCCTCCACCCTTTCATCTTTAGTTACTTAAAAAATAATAACAAAAGAGGAAGAAAAAGAAAGAAAAAAGTTTTTATAGAGAAAGTGAAAGATTCTTAAGTGTTCTTAAGATTCTTAGTCCTAATTGACCAGTTTCTTTAAAGACATACATTCATCTTAATAAACTTAGAAAGTAGTTTGGGATTAAAGTCTGGCATAATTGTGATTGAATTGAATCTACAATTAGTTTTCTTTATAAAATAACTTACATGATAGGACAAGATATAGAAATAAATAAGTTCAAGATTCAAAATCCAATGGATCAGTACCTCATTGCGGGAGTTTAAGCCACCGCAAGGTTAGAAGGCACAGACTGCCACCAAGACTGCCCTCACGTCTGGCTCTAATTGCAAGTGTGAGGGATTTCAAGCTCAATAATTCTCTAGAAGGACTCTAAGAACTCACTGAAAGCTGTTGTATTTGATCACAGTTTATTACAGGGAAAAGGATACAGATGAAGGTCAGCCAAGGGAGGAAGAAGATATGGCAGAGACAGGTGAGTACCCAATATGGAGTTTCCGTCACTGTCCCCTCACAGGGCCGGGGTATCTTACTCCCCCACCATTGTGTGACAACATGCACAGGGTGTTGCCAACAGGGAAAGTTCACCTACTCTGTTTTCAGAGTTTTACTGGAGCTTCATTATACAGTGTGGGTGATTGATTGCTCACATGGTTGATTTCCATCTCCAGGTTGACTGCTACCATGTAATTCAAAGCCCCCATCCTAAATCACTTATCAATCTCTTATTACAGTTATGACCGAAGAATTACAGAATAGATATAAAAGCACTTCAACATTTTAAATTGTACTACAATTAAAAGTTAGTATTAGCTCTTTTCCTATAGACTTGCTTTTAGAAAATCAGACACGTTCCACCACCACCACCAAAATAATAACCCAAAAAGCAAAACAAAACACCATGCTATCACAATTCAAGTGTGCTTTAAAATGAAGAAATTATTTTAAATGATTTATGGTAAATCGACATTTTTGCAATTAAATGCTGTTAAATATTAATTAATACATATTAAAGAAATGCACTTTACTATGATGAAATAAATGAATAAAATCTACTTTTACATCTAGCATTTGATAGCCCAAATTAAAATCAACAACGTTACTGTATAAGACAGAATGAAGTCAGTCTATCACCCTTTCTCTTTAATGTTCACCAAAAGGTTACATTTGGCTATATACATATTCTATTTATTAACGTTCTGTGAAAACTTCTAATTTTTAGAAATAAGGTGGGTGATCTTACTGGAGCAGAGGAATATAGGAGATTGTTTTTCTTTTTTCTTTTTCTTATTTCTTTTTACCACCTTCACCCACTGTGAGAAATTAAATTTTTTATTTGGGAAGAATAATTACTTTGAACACATATAAAGAGAATATAAAAATATTATAACTTCATGTTTTCAAATTACGTATGAAAGTATTTTTCCCTGGTTAATAGCATCCTAGTAGAGCTAACAACTCTGTATTGTCATTCGTTTCCTTAACCTGCAGAGAAATCCAGTAGATGCTACAGAGATATAAAAGCTTACAATAAAATCTCTAGCTAAAGAAAAGCCCTAGGATGGTCTATAAATCACAGTGTAGTAGCAGAGAGGACATGCATGTCTGCTTGGTTAAGAAATGTAAAAGGAACAGCAGTACAATGAAATGGACACTCAATGGGCTGGCAATGCTATCACTGTGCTTTTAGGTATGTGAAGTCTGAAATAGCACACACAGAGAGGAAGGCATTACAGGCAGAGCTTTCTGAAGTCTTCATCCACTCATTGATCCTAGTTATGAATTCAAACCCCAACTTTCCTTGATCAAAAACTGGACTTAAGACCTGAGCTCAGTCCAGAAATTGATTCTCGAGCCAAACAACACAAAGACCAAAGAAACTGCTTATTAATAGTTATGTGGAACCCTAGGGCTGCTCCAGATCCTGATGTTTCTTATACTAGCCTTTCTGCTATTCCTTTAATTTTCTGGGCAATCTGGCCTAACCTTTGAACATATCCAGAAACATTCTTACTTTTTCTTAAGTAAGTTAGAAATAGTTTCTGATGCTTTCAATAAAAAAAAAGTCCTGTATCCAAGAATTGTAGACAGCCATAGTACTGACATCTTTGGTAAAGAACCTACCGAGATGACCAAGGCAATTTTTTCATGTACTTGACAAGAACCTCAGTTCTGTAAGAAATCCAAAAAGTGGAAAAAGACATGATTTCTAACCCCCTCCCGCATTGAGCTTTGAGTATAGCCAGGATGATAGAAATCACACATGGAAAACAATCACAGAACTATGAATAACTTAGTTACTAGAAAGCTAATTCTTCTGTGAAATGAAAGTTCTGGAAAGGGGGAAAATGAAATAGAACCAAATCTCACAGACCTTCTGAAAGAAGATAAAAATTGAGTACAAACTAGAATCCAAATAAATGATCCCTATTATTAGCAGTGTAAATAAATTAATCTCAATGAATAACAATACCTAATGCATACACTTTTAAACTTGAGTAATAAAATCCATACTATCAAGAAATGTCTTTGGAGGGGTATAATGAACTGAAAGTCAGGATTTCCATTGATAAAATGAACATTAGTAATGCAGTTGGCAGTGTTCAGGTTCACTAAAAAAAGGTACACATAAGCAATCCTACCTCTGCTCATCCCAGACATACCTCCCAAAGGGCTGTCTCTGGTCTTCAGAAAATGGATGAGCTGGAGGCTAGCATGGAAAGGCAACAGGACAGAAGCACATGGAGGACAAGGCAGAAAAGAGGACCTACAAGAGAAGAATGAAAGTAATGTCAGGAAGCAAGGGGGTCAATGTCAGGAAAAAAAGTTACAGGAGATAGAATAATACCTTGAAGAGGTAGTATTTCAAAGATTTGAGAAATGACAGATTTGCCATCAATGCCAAATACAAAGTCAGAAATAATGACAACTAACAAGTAATGTTTATGTACACCATTAGATCTTGATTTCTGAAAGGAAGTCAAAACTTTTAATTTGACAATTTTTCTGCTTGTTTATTTGTTTTAAGGGGCCTATCAGATATGAATTTTCATGACTCTGGGATTTCATGAATGGCTTCATTGAGGGATGGGCCATTTCCTGGGGTTTCTGTCTCCAAAGGTTAATAACTAGACAGAAAATCTAAGAAGAATGAAAACTTTTACTTATCAGAATTTATACTGTATGTGTTTCTGAAGATAAACACTGGTAAGTAGGATAACCACATGTTTTATCATTCAAACTAGGACTCATTTCAGAGTTATATGGGGACTATTGATAACTGTGTTAAGTCAACTTATTGATAAGCATCTCACAGAGGTGTGGAAAGTAAGGCTCCCAGAAAACATTTTCCCAAAGGTAATAGCAATTTGGGCAGGTAAGTTATAGCTGAGTATTACGCAAGTCAGGGGCTAGAGTGATTGCTCAGATAACTGCCAAACAGGAAAGGCCCTTTCTCTCGTAGTGCCCAACTCCAGTCTCAGTTTACCCTGCCAAAATAGGCTGAACACATCTTTCAAGAGTATTGATTTAAAAGGGCACTAACATTATTAGTTTGAATTTACAATATCAAAAATATAGATTGAACAGTAAGAAGAAATTCTGAAAGTCAAGACAGTATGTTCTCTAAATTTCCCTCTCTGTAATTAAGCTTTCCTTCTCACAAAGATTTCTCCTTGAAACTCTTTCCCCACTCCATCCTCACTGAGATTTTGGCAGATTCGCCATGCCTTCACTTCATTAAGGCCCCAAAGTCCTGCAACTACTGAAGAAAGCCCCATGTATATTCACAGCTACACAAAGCAATACAGAGCCTCCTGGAACCAAAGGAAACAGCTGATGTGTTTCCGGTTCCGATAGTCGGTGAGCTGGGGTAGATGTGGGGATTGGGGGATTGAATCACCCAGCTTGATCACAGCCAATGGTACCAAATCATTTCCAAAGCAGGACTGGATTTGATCTATTTTGAACCAGAGACAAAAGATTGTGTGTGGAGACATGCGATTTGCCTCACAGACAGAGTCCTGAAAGGTCAATGTGACAGCGAAGAAATCAGAAGGTTTAAAAAATTCTGCTTGGCTCTAAAGCAAGGAAGCAATCACCTTGTGGTAAGAGATCAAGGCATCATGAGATTTACTTTTCTCACCTCTTCGCTGTGAAGAGAGGGGCAAATGAGTAACAATGGGGTAGTGCCTGGTGAGGGGGCTGCAGTCCGTTGTGCTTAAGCAAACAGACGACACGCTCCTGAGTCAGAAGATCGCATGGCAAGGGGATTTCATATCTTGGGAGCTTTCGACTTCACTAGCAGTTCTGCAGCAAATCCAAGTCAGGCATGGTGGGGGTCAGGTGGCTGGTTTGTACCCTCCCTGGGTGACAGCTCCAGGCAATTCTACCACCTAGCTGTACTGTTTTTCAAAACTAGAGTAATTGGAATTGAACTACAGAGCTTTGCTAAAACCCTAGCAATTAACAATGTGATTTCCCAAATTGCACTGTAATGGGAAAATGTCCATCAATCAACCAAGTGAAATAACATATTTTCACACCAGATGTGAGATTTAATATCTTCATAACTCTCTGGATTTACCACTTATGAATTGTCATCCTTCCCTTGAGCTCTAAGAATTAATGGACTACTTCCCTGCTATGCAAGGATGGTTTACAGTTGTAAAATATCCCCGTCTTCATTTTAGATATACTTACCAAAATGTTCTTTTTTAAGAGATGAGCAGCAAACATGTTAGATGGGAAACTTTTATTTCTAGTTATATGTTATTACTGTCTACATAAATACAGATCCTAGAGTCTCGGCTCAGCACACTCATGTAACAAGAATACCACTTTATCACCAGCAGTGAATAACAAACTACAGTGTGGGGAGACAAAGCTTTAAGTTTTAAACTTTATGATTTTCTGGATACAGATAAAAATATTCTAAGTTTCTAATTTTGCGTGCATGTACAAGTCCTGCTGTTCATTCTGGACTGAAAATTCAAAGAATCCACATATGGTTATCTGGCCACTGTAATTGTCAGGTATGTCAGTTCTCATCTCAGCTTCCACCCAAGTCTCCAACACCTGAGCCGCGGCCAGGAGGGAAGTGCCTCCTGAAAGCAGCCCACGCAGATGCCAGAACCGCAAACTCCCCAGCTTGGAAAACTTCCACTTCCCTCCACTTCACAGGGGGATATATAGTAATAAGTGATTACAGGCCTCGCGAGGACTATATTCATTCAACAAATTATTCGTCTCCTACGTTGCTCCAGGGCCTGTGATTTGTGTAGGGTGTCAAAGGGCAAAGAGGAGGAGCCATGAGAGGCTGCAGGAGACGTGGGCATGGGGCCTTGTGGTGGCGGTTGGCGAAGTGCCCCCAGAAAAGATGATGTCTGCGTCCACTACAAAGGAAACAGTTGTCAGACATTGGGGCCCTCAAAATGATTAGGGTTATTTCAGAAAAACAAATGAAGAAACAGTCACAGAACTTTAGCGTTTTAAGGAAACTTAGGGACCATCTCTTTCATTTCCTAATTTCAGAGGTTCTTAAAGTGATTCAACGAAAGCTGTCAATCACACCACTGCATCAGCTGATAGAATTCACAAAGCATAACGTGTTACCCTAAATTATCCACAGTTCATTCCCAACTGATACCATTTAATGTTTCTTGACCATATTAGTTAGCTTTAGAAGTTAACACAGGTTTATTTGTTTTTTTTTTTTTTGTAAGAGGACACATTAGAGGACATGAAGCAATCACCTTGTCTAAATAATAAAGAAATTTAACATATCTTTGTACAATTTATTCTATCAGAGATTAAAATCACAAAGCAATAATTACATATCAAGAAAAATGTCAAAACCCAGAAAGATAGACTGATAAAATACAACTGAGATTGGTAAAATCAATTCAAATAATTATAAGAATCCCTGACAATGAAGAAATAAATTACTATTTAATAAATAGTATAGAGTCAATGTGATTATCAGTATAGAAAAAATTACCTCACAGTAACTTCTTATACCACACACTGTATTAATTGTGCATGAGTCAGAATTAAACTTTTTTACTGAAAACTGGAAGAAAAAGAACAGTTCTCTCCAGCTATGGAGAAGAGATAAATTCTTAATACTAAAGAAATGGAATATATTAGAACCTTATCAGAAGCAAAATACATGTGCACAATAGGTAAAACTAAAACATCCAAACTATAATATATAAAAGAAGAAAGCAACAAATGAAGCCATGCAATAAACATATCTGATTAAAACATTTGATCACACACACATGTACAAAGAATCGACGTGCTACGCAAATTAGTACCCAGATTGCTGCTCACAAATAAAAGAGATTAATTTCACATGAATAGAAAGATAGAAAATTATCATAAGGAAGAAAAACACAACCTTACAAACTATTAAAAATGATAACTAAAATAAGGTATCGTTGCATACCTACTGATGTGGCAACTAAAATAAAAGATGATAAAGCTCACTGAGGGACTTTGGGCAATTAGAAGATATACCTCAGAGGTCACCAACTGGCGACCTGTACATGGGCTCAGTTAGACCAGTAGCATTTTTATCCCCACACAGTTTTCAAAAAACCACTTTAAAATGTTTGCCAATGCTAAAAAGTTGTGAGGTTTCATGTAAAACCTGAATTTCTAGATTCTCCAGAAAAACTGGAAGTTCCGTCCCAACACTGAAACTATTTTCAGAAGGCAACACCCAGGCAGAGCTGAGTGGAGACCAGTGGCCCTTCTAGATGGGGCTGGCCCCTCCAAGTGGTGGGTGAACTCACCACCTCCATTGTCAAGCACCCAATCTGCCACACATACTTAAATTACCACTTTGGAAAACTAAGAAGAGCTCATGTATTTGGAATTTGAGTTTGGGATTTATGATTTATCCATCGCTGAACTCATTAAAAAGTTGTTCGTTTTCTCTAAAAAGCTATTTGTAAATATTTGACAACATTTAAGAAATCTATGAAACTAACATGTATCTCTTGAACCCACACTGCCCACCCCGGCCCACCAAAACTAAAAAATCAGCAAATGCTCACTCAAAATAGCACAAAGAAGGGGAATAAACCCAAATATCTAACAGTATATGAATAGCTAGAAAAGCTGAGGCATATCAGCAGAAGACACTTCCATGCAACTATTATAAATTAAGGTAGACTCCTATGTGCTTAATGATGATGTGAAAAAGTGATTAATGAGAAAAACGATCTTATTGAGCAATGCCAACTACATAAAGCTCTAGGGCTTTATACTGACAGAGATGGAAGTAAATGTGGAATGATGTTGGTTAAGTTCAATATGTATGAAAGATCTTCCACATGAAGGTGTTTGCAATCATGATAAAAATCTCTAAAAAGAGATACCTGTGCAATTCCTATGTACTTTGAAAGACTGACCTAGACAACTGTGACAATTTACTTCTTGGGGACCTCCAACTCAGAGCCCACACAATCCCTTTTGTAGTTCTTTCACTGTTTCCACACCCTGAGGATCAAAAACTTCTCCCATGCACCCAATTAAAATCTCTCTTGAGTTAAATGAAAAGGTATTTTCTCAATGACCTTACAATTTGAAAGAATGGAATAATTGACCTAAACTCAAATAAGAATATTACTTGTGCTTGAAGAGAGTTGTCTAATTTTATTATTTTATCCCCTACAAGTCAGTGAGGGAGGGGTGTGCAATGACTAACGGCACAGGCTTCAGAACAAGACACAACTGGGCTTAAATCCTACCTCCAAATCCAAGCCACTTAGCCTTTCTGGTTCTCAGTCATGCTGTCTGCTAACAAGGGAGATAATGACTTTTGGTCATTAGGCATGTTGGGAGTGTGAATGAGCTAATAAATATGAAGTGCTGAGTTTAGCATGTAGCCTATAACAAGTTGTTATAGCAGTAGCTATTATTTTTATTAAAATCATTCACGTTTCAGCTCTATTTTTCCTATGAACATTCTAAATCTTAGTTTTTTCTTTATAATAATATTTCTCTCTTCTTACAACCCTCTCAGGACTGTTTCTTCCTCCTCCTCTCAAAGTGTGACTTTCGCCATGGGTGACAAGCATTCTGCAATATTAACTTCCAACAGAATGTTGGTATCCTAAAAAGTGAGGCAAACACTCCATAATAATAGTTACCATCAAGGCATGAAAGATTTTACTATAGCCTTCAGCAATCTGTCTTATAGGAACCATAAACTACTCTCAAGTCTACCAGAAGAAAATCTAGAGAGTAGGTTATAAGAAGAGATTCACAATACAGGACCATTATCACTCCATTAACAAATCAACTAAGTTATAATTTGCCCACATACACTTCATGTTCTCTAAGTCTTTTGAAAGAAAATTGATAACTAGGAAATATTAACACTGGATACAAGTGTTAAAGATATAAGCATGAAATTGTTTTTATTTTATTCTCTTTATTTACTACCATTTATCAATCAAATAATAAATTTTAGTGAAACTGATAGGCTAACATTTTTTTCTGTAATGTTTTAATATGTAACATATATTTCTTTGCCTCTGATCTTAAAGCTTAATGTATTAGCCTTTTGTTTTCTGTTTTAAGAAAAATTAAATGATTGTACAGACTTCAATCAAAGTTAACTTACGGTGACAAGAATATAGTTGTGACATTTCACATTACTAAAAAGAGCAGGGAAATCCAAGGTGCTTTGGAGCTGAATAAGCTTCTGACTCCTGCCTAAATGGAAGTGTGTCATAGAGTTATTTTTACAAATGGAAAGGTAAGTCCATTTAAAATCCACAATAATAATGACAAAAATAAAAGGAGCAATATTGGTTTTTTTTTTTTTAGTCTTCAGTGGTGTTTTAAATAGTTCATAGTCCATGGAGATTTTAGTAAAAAATGTTTAAAAGGTTAATATGAACTTCATTGCATTTGGGAGTGGGAATGGTGGTCAGTCTGTCCTCCTAAGACTTATAGTGTATTCGCATCTAAAAAGAGCATTAGTCATAACATCACACTCAATTACTACCAAGAATAAAAAAAAGAAATGGTAGGATGTTTTAAGAATGCTTGGAAAAAGCTACATTTGGTACAGAAACCAACAATACATTTACTCTATGACTAGGAGGGAGAAGTGACAAGTTTATTTTTGTCTATTGAAAAAGGGGGGAAGAAAAGAAAAGAAAAGGGAGAATGAGTGCCATCTTGTGGAAAAACCTACACCTACCACATCCAAGTAATCTGCACCCCAAACTTCTCTTTCTTTCGTTTTTTGCATGCAAAGGCTATGAAAGATCTTTTGGCCTTCATCCGCCTTGCTCCATTCTTAGTATAAAGAGAATACTTCATTTTTCCGGGGGAAAGGGTGCTGTGGGTTAGAATAAGCTTGGAAAAATCAACACTGTAGTCTAGAAAGTGTTAAGAAACGAGTTTTCCTCGCTGGAAAGCTGGTGTTAATACACTCAGGGTGATGTACACTTTGCAGCCTTGTATACAATTACCAAAGGAGCAATATTCATTCAAAAAGAGGCAGGTCCCAAATGTGGCCAAATAACTCACGTGTGTGACAGTCCCTCTAGAATCTCATTTGTTCTGTCATATTTGAGAAATTGAGGCAACTTACTAGATTCAGCATTTTCAAATTTTGTAATCATAGGTTCACTGTACCCAGTTTTAGTACGTTCAAAGTCCCATTCATTTATTTTATAATGGGTACCCAGGGTCCAGCAGAAGTAACGCCCAGACCTGAGTTACGATTTTATTACAAAATCATAACCATACATCACCATAAGGTTACACAAATAAGGCCTCCTTGTTATGAACTGGTAATCCATACCAAATTTTTTATTACAAAATCTTAAGCATGTATGATTATGATTTTGTAATAAAATCATACCTCTAGTCCGGTCATTAGTTCTGCCAGACTCTATATTTAACCCTACAACTTCATTAGAAAGGAGTTTATTTTCAGTATATTTTTAAAGGATCAACTGTTGCATAATATAGGGATAAAAAAATTTCTATGTGAATTATACTAGTAACAACACTAGTGATAATAATAACAGCAACTATGACTTATTGAATATAGCATGACAGATACTTTACATATGATAATAGAACCTTCTTAAGAACTCTTCAAGGTAGGTATCACATTGTTTTACAGTTAAGGAAGGTGAGTCTCAGAGAAGAGGTCAAGATTACACAGCTAGTAGTAGCAGAGTTGGGATTTGAATCAAAGCTCACAACTTTTCTTGACACCAAATATTCTCAAGTCTGAAGTTTTTGAGACTTCATAAGTAACTGCAGTCGCAAACATAACCATCTTGAAAAATAAAAGCCTTCTAAAATATAACCTTAAATCTCATTTTAATTCTTCTGGCTATGCACCATTTTCCCAACATCCCAGTCAAGACTAGCAGAATCAAGAAAATCACCATATGCTCCACTGAAAAACAGTTTCATTAGCATAGAATGCAATCTCATTGTTCCTCAGTGGGGGACAAAAATTACTCTCAGATGTAATAGCTTGTTAACTCAAGATTGCTTTGCAGTTGACTACCTCTATTCAACATTAGATAAATGCTAATTATTAACCATGGGATGATTCAATATTAACCTCTACTCCAGAATTTTCCAGGTTTCAAGTTTTGTATCTGATATTGAACCTCTTTGGGTTTTTTTTTTAAGAAGGGAAACACTTTCCTCCTAAATGAAAAATAAATAAATAATTAAACTAAAAATTTAATACCACAAATTGAAAATGTGCTCTGCAGTTCTAATTAGTTTACCTTTGCTGGAAATGTATGTGAAAACTTGTTTTTGTCATTATTGTTGTCATTGCGCCATTTTTCCTTTTGGTTCCAATTAATAGTAGATCACATATTTAGGTGACTAGCATAAGAAATCATTAACATTACAAATATTATTCATAGCAATAGAACATTTTCTGATCTAATTCAAAAAATTAAAAAGTGTGGATTGCAGGAAAATGTTTATCTAAAAATGAACATATACATTTCAACTCTTTTGAGCTCTTTTCATTTATCCCAAGATATGGCTCTCTGTAAAAGTAAATTAAGTAACACATTCTTCTGTATTCGTATTCCCTTTATTTTTACTGTTTAGCTTCTGATGAAACAATTTTGAGCTTTATTTTCCTCATCTGACTAAAATAGTAATCTTTAAAATTTTAGAGCAATGGCTTTCGACTTGTGAGTTATAGACCACTATGTATAAAGGACATGACTGCAAAGAGGATAGGAATGAAAGCATTTCTGTAGCTTGGATGCACATAGGCCATATGCTCTCATGCACACACATAGATAAATACACTATCAAATGTGTTGTTGTTTTTGATTAATACATTGGAAATTCATTTTAGAGTTTATTGGTTTCGTCATTGTCATAACTTTGTATGTTCTCAGTTAACCAAGATTAAACATAAATCATAGACAGGGTCAGGTTGGGAAACAATGTCCGGATGACAGAGTTTCTTTTTCCGTGGTGGTCATCATCTCCATGTCACTCAGAACAGAGAGATGCATGGCACTGCGTGGGCCGAGATTAATAAAGAGCAGAGAGAACGAACAAGGAATGTCATGTTTCAACAACTAGGAATGGCTCTCGCCTGGTTCACTACGTTTCTATTTTTTCGTCTAAGATGATCTGAAGGTCCATCAGAGCAAGTGTCACAATTCTAACTAACTGAATGTGGTAGTTGTTGTGGATTAAAACGCACAAGGACTGAGTAGCCCAATAGTGTTTCCATTGCGTTCACACGACGCCCAAAACTAACCTTTGCAAACTTGTCCTAACGGAGAAAAGAAAAACTTCTCCATTACCCTCAGCCTCCTTCTTCCTCACTTTTTTTTTTATCATGGCTTTTGTTTGTTTTTGCCCATTATTCAGGAAATGGCCAACGGAAAAGGAAAGAAGGACCAGAGCAGCCGCTGCTCCTTCATTCCTGGCAAGGCAGAGCTGTGCAGCTGGCATCTTGAGCCCCAGCGTACAGACACCACTGAGCTTTCCCACGACCATGTGCAAGTTCAAAAAGAATAATTTCAACGTAAAAGTCAGTTGGTTGCTCTATAGTGAAATAAATTATTTCAGCTGCTACATTTTTGAAGTTACTCTATCAGAATTTTAAATCTTTTTCCATATATCCCCTAAGGGCGTGTAAGCTGAACCAAGCCTCCTTTCTATTTCATGATTTCTAGGCTGATGCGAGTTCACAGCAAAAATAACTTCTGATCATTCAAGCCCTGTCCGTCTGCTGTTTAATTTGACATGCTTCCTTTTCATTGTGATAATATGCTCTTTGAAAACATGGTATCACTATAAATCACTCATTAAGAAGAAGTTCATATGGAATACAAATCTTATCAAATGTGGAAAAATTAATAGAAAGTATGGAGGAAAAATAAGAGAGTATAATATAGAGTCAGTGGAATTACCTTTTATTATATTTAAAGAGAATACAGTACAATTCCACAATGGAAGAGCATATTACCAGAGAATGATCTGGCATAAAAATGGAAAATAGTAAAAACGTTAGCAAATCTTCTTAAGATACTTCTAGGTGTTTCAAACAATTCCTTGGTTTGACTCTAGAAAGAAGTCAACAGTGAAATGTTTACTTCTTGAAATGAAGTGTTTATCAAACTGCATGTTGCAACATTTTAGTAGGTTGTAAAACCAATTTAGTGACATTGGTTAATGAAATAGAATAGAATGGAACAAAACTGAAAATTTCAGAGAACATTGCACATGGCAAAGGTAAAGCTATTTTTGTTGTTAATAATCTGTATGTACTTTGGTAGCAATATAAAATGGATTACTTACTGTGTACAGGATCAAAACTTTTTGAAAATCATATTAGTACATCATCCTAACAGTATATAGCAAGTCAGGTTCAAGTGATAAAACAATACCTACACCTTCTCTCTCTATGCTCAGGGGATCATGGTTTGCAAGGTATTTTGGAATTCTTCTATAGAAATATAATTACAAATCCTGCATAATGTGTATTACTTAAATTTAAGAAAATGTGCAAATCTCAGCAGGATATTTTGGGAAACAAATTAGTCAAGAATCGTGATACTTCATTTTTATTTTAACTAATGATGTATCTCTAGTTATTAAAAATAAAAATATGCATTGCCAACAGATTTAAATAAGGTCATCTCTGATATGGAAAGGACAAAATAGTATTTTTTGAGAGATACAAGCACACTTCCAATCTCCGTAGAATCTGAACACAAGTTAGGAGTTCACATATACCCAAGAATCTTAAAATATCTGAAGAGAGAGCCAGTTAACAATCAACAGAACATCCAATGTTTCTCATCATGTATAGATTTTTAAGCACTCTACTTTTTGCCAAAACTTTTAGTTAATAATATTGATGATAAAATAATATAATACGATATGCAACAATATTAATAATGGCTGCATTTTGGGGGTAACACACTATTTGACTAGGCACTGTAAATATGTCTCATTTAATTTTTAGAACAATCCTATGAGGTTGATATTATGGCTTCTTTTTTATGAGAAAAACAAAGCTAGGAAGATTTAATAATTAGTGGACTATCTCAGGATTTAAACTCAAAAGCCACAATATTCTTCTCATTGCCTCTCAAGATGAGAAATGACAGAAAGCCTGTTCCTCTTGTATATATTAATAATCCAGATTTCTGTGCTTCAGGTGGGAGGGAGGAAGGAAGAAAGGAAGGAAGGAAGGAAGGAAAAAAGGGAGGGAGGAAGAGAAAGGAAAAGAAAGGATGAAGAAAATGTGGTACGCTTATTATAAATGGTTCTATTTGGCCATAAAAAGTAATGAAACACTGATATAATCTAAAATACGAATAAACTCTGAAAACATTATGCTTGGGTGACATATTATATAATTCCATTTATATGAAATGTCCAGGGTAAGCAAATCTATAGGGACAGAAAATATATTAATGGTTTCTAGCATCTGGAGGGAAGACAGAATGGGGATTGACTATAAATGGGTATGGGGTTTCTTTCTGGGTCGGGGGGGTGAAAATATTCTGGAATTAGGTGGTGGTGATGATTGTATAGCTGTTTGAATATACTAGAAATCACTGAATTATTTAAAATGGTGAATGTTATGGTATGAAAATAATATGTCAGTTTTGGTTATTTTTTTTTAAAGCAAGCATAGTTTGGGATCATGGGGTGGAGACAGAAAGAGAATCTTGAGAAGAAAAATAGTTTGAACATTAGGCTATGGTTTAACTTAGTAATTCAACATTTCTTGAGCACATACTATGTGCCAGACATTTTGTTAGTCACTGGGGATCCTGAGGAGAACAGTTACCATGGAACTTTAGTGTTGTTGTAGAGACTCTAAAATTAAAAACAAAAAAAAGGAATGTTCACTGAATAACAAGGATAATTTAAAGAACAGAGGTGAAGAGTATCTCCACACTAATTTTGCTTGAGGTTAGTGAGGCCAATAGGTAAACATCATGTAAAAAAAAGCATTAGTATGGTGGAATTATGTTTAATAATTTTTTAAATAACAGTCATATCATGTCATTTTTACAAGTATTGAAATGACCCTATATAATGTTCCTCCCTGAAACAGCCTTCCCAAGAATTCACCTCATTGTGACTGTTCCTTCCTCATGTTGAATGATAATGCTCTGAATAATATGGAATCAAGGTCTGAGAGCACTTGACCTTTCTGTTCCATGTCATACAATTTGTAGAATAGGTACTGGTTCTTACAGCACTCAACATGTAACATGAAGAAGGCCAGGGTGAAAATATATTATGTGTGTGCATATTCTGACACGTCTTTTTCCTTAATGAAATAAAATGAATATTCATTTCAATCATGAATATTTGTTTCTGGTTTCCTCAAATTGACACTGCCCCTTTTCTTCTTAAAAATGCTTAGAGAGTAAAGATACAGACCATTTTATTTATTATTGCATGACTACCAGAATACTATATTGTGCTATTAGCATTTCATTATGCATATTTGATGCAAAAGAACGTTTTAGCTGCTCAGCAATTGCTCCTGATGAAAAGAACTGAAGTCACTATTGTGCTTCATAGATAAAAGTATGTCTCTCCTCAACCTACAAATTCCGTTGAAATGGACCAATAAAATAGTTCATAAAAGAGTTATTAGGTTAAAAATGCTTTAATGTAAAATGTTTTCAAAAAGATGTTTCTTCTTCCCGAAGCCATGTCCAAGAAAACTCTAAATCATCATCATCATCTCCCGAGGTAGCATCTATCTACCTAGCTTGAACTGCCTGTGTGGTTAACAAAACAATCTTGTGGTCTCTAGACCACTAAAAAGCCAGAATGCAATTTCTATAAAAATCCCCATCAGATGTAAGTTATGGCCTGACATGTAAGATTGTTTTATTAATACAACTAATTTCATTTTCAACCACCTTCTAAAATGCTTAGATTTACCTACATTCATCAATTGGGATGGATATAATTGCATTTTTTGTATTTATAGTGTGGCAAAGCAAGGCAGAAATAGATTTCATCATTTTTTATTTCTGAGAGTGGTTTATACTGTTATATAATAAGTACAAGAAAAAAAATACTAAAACAAGGGTTGTAGAAGCAGCAGAAAGTATAAGTCGCCATAAGTTAGAGGCTCTGAAGTTCATGGTCAACTCTACTCCATGCTTTGATGGATAACTTAGGCTACTGTTGAGCTGGCATTTTCTCATATATAGAATAGATTAAGTATAATCATGCCCTCACAAATTTACTATGAATATTTAATTAGATAAATTATGTGAAAATATGTTATAAAACAGAAAGTACAAATTTATGCTAACTGGTCACAAAAAGTATGCAATATAAACAAAGAAAAGAACATATTTTATGTTTAATCCTTCTGTTTGTGGAATTTATGTGAGATGCGGGCAGGGATTTCTTCTGGTTTGTTCACTGCTATTATCTCTAGCACCTAGCATAGTTCCTGGCACAGAGTAGGAACTCAATTACAGTTTGCTGATTTAATGAATGAATGAATATGGAATATGTCTATTACTTTCCATTTTGCCTTTTCCTAAAATATACACATGTGATACAAATATATTACATATTTTTATTCCTCCTCCCTATACAGAATATAGCATAAATGTTTAATTTAGTCAATTACCTGAAAGCAATGAAAGAGTTCACTTTTAGTACAGAAAGAAGAAATTCAATGCCATGCATTAAATCAGTACTGACTGAACACGGTTACATTGTTACACTAACAGTAAAGGAGAATGAGATATTTCTAATGATTTCTTTTGATTTATGTATTAGAGTTGACTGTGGATCTCAAATCAGCAGGAAAGGACTGACAAAACTTAGTAATATCTGAAATCTGAAAATCTATACCTCATCGCTCAAAAAACGTGCACTGCTTTTTTTGACAGCTTATTGGAATCACACAAAAGAAGTATCACCAGGGTCACTACACTTTTAAAAAGGCAGAGAGCCTAAAATAAGTAGCTTGTGCCTGAACTGAATCTGTGATTCAAACTCAGCATTGACTGCACTATTTGTTAGCTCTCTCAATATGTGAAGAGTTGACCATTATCTTGAATTCCTGTTCAGTCTCATTGAGTCTTTTGTTTCTTAAATTCACTCTTCTAGTCTTTTCCTTTTTAGCCTGCCAAAAGCTGGCTCACCTAGACAAATTAAATCAACCACCAGCTAGAAGCTATTAATAACTTGGCCACCCCTATTTACACACTATACTCCCCAGTGGTAGCCTGGGAAAATTTAGAGGGCATTTGTACCAAACTGACTACCACTTCTGGGTCTTTTCCCTGAACTCACAGTAAAATTAACATTTTGTAAAAGTAATGCTACTCAGTGGCCTTCAATCCAGCATCTTATTTTCTTATCCCCAGAATAAAAATAACCAGAGTTCTTTATTTTATAAGTAATTTTGTTTCACTACCTACCCAGAATCAGAAAAATCCCATTTCTCTCTATCTTTTGCTCTTTAGAAAGCTTAATTATCTTGGTGCCCATTAATGCTTCTGAAAGAAGCTTCTATCTCAAATTTATTGCATGAACTTCACTTTATTCATAAATGCTATCTTGAAAGAGGCACTGCTCTTACTTCTCTTACAGCATTTGAGGTTTATATAAAGTATACTATATAAGGTAGTATGTGTTTCAGTATGATTCTCCTAGAAGAAAAAAATAAAACCTCATCACCTAAATTATTCTGTTATTTCAAAGGCTGACAGTTCAATTCTCTGTAGAGAGATGTAGGGTCAGGCTGCACAAGCAAAAGTAGCAGATTCCAACCCAGTGTAATTTGGTGAGGACAGAGAGGGAAGGAGTAGCAAATCATTCCAGCAGCTTCCATGGGGACAAGCATGTCTGCTGATGCCTTGAAATGTGCTTTTGTTTGTTGGTGGTTTGTTGTGTTTTGTTTTGTTTTTTCACAGAAATAAAACTCCAGTGGATGAGGGTACCATTTTACAATTTGAGGCAAAAATTGATAAGCAGAAATTAGGGCAGCTAAAAAGTGGGCCCCAAAATAAAAAAAAAGTTAATAATGACAAAAGGTTAGGAAACACGTAGAAGCAGGCCTGTGGTACCCTGGTGAAGACAGCATAGGGAAATGAAAAAAACAGGTCTTACTAGATGGTCATTTTTCAAAGTATAACTATAAATATTTTCACAATTTTTTTCTTTTGAACAGAAATTTATTTGGAGGAGGCTATTAAGAAATAGGCAGAAGTTTCAAAAGTATAAAACCTTAAAAATAGATTTTTTTATAGTAATTCCCAAAATGTTACTTTAAGCACATGTCTGGATTTTTACTAAGCCATTGTCCTGTGTTTAAACTATTTCTCCAATATATATTTTCAAAATTACTTCACATTTTTAATAATTCTTTTTTATCTTCTTTGACCTTCCCTTAGTAAGAGTGCTGCTTTTTCTTGAACTTAAATGGTTTTCAATATTCGGGGAACCAATAAATGTCACAGTATCTGATTGTCTATGCCTAACAAGAATGTGGCTGCATCTTGAGGAAATGGCATTCTGAGTTCTGCTGAGTCCTGCTAAAATCTGCTGAGTTATTTAATTTTGCAAACAAATGTTATCATCTACCTTGAAAGGCCTAATTGACAGAGTGGCAGGATTAGCTCAGTAAAAATAGGACTATTTTTGCAAAATTTCCTTTTGTAGCTCTTTGCTGTTTATCACCAGGTGACAAAATTATGCACTTATGTGGGAAAGTAGTTTAAATATGGTGCCAGCTGTGGCATATGACTGCCTCGGGCAGTTAGAAATAGTTCCATTGATATGACAGAGAGAGAAAATTATCACTCAATCTAACCATAAAAGCTACATAGAGACAAAAATCAATCATTCTAAAAGAGCAAAGGAAAATCTCATGTATCATAAACATACACTGGCAGCTATGCATTAATAATAGCTACATATTTGTGTCTTAGATTTATAAAGTGTTTTGTTTTCAAAGAGTATGCATGTAATAGGTGCACATATAGTGAGCATAAGCATTAACCAATAACAAAAATTCTAATACCCAGTAATTATTCTAACAAAATGATTATTAAGTAAAAAATATAGAATTTTATATTTTACACTGTTCTGTAAATGAGAATAACAAACTTAGGCAAAGTTGGTGCTTAAATGCATACGCATATGACAGCACACTGTGAGTCTGCATTTAAATAAGATCACTGAAGAATCATTAATGTTTTGCAAATTGACTCCATTCCACAAAACTTTAAAATTTATGGTCATATTTCCTTTACTTTATGTACCCAGGTACTGTTTCAACTTTTTAGGTGTTTTCCTCTGTTTTACTCCAGAGAACACAGATTTCAGATTTCCACAAAGTTAGACTGGCTTAAAGCTGAACTTTCACCACTATCACCTTATAAATCATGACTCAGCTCTCAAAAAAATATTCTAAAACTTAAATGAAAAGTGCTGTTATTCTACATTTGTGATTCCTTGATATCTAATTTCAATGACACCCATCCCCCTTTTCTTTTTTGCCTTGGATAAAGTGACTTTTTAAATCCTCGAGTTATTTTCTGTAATTTAAGAACATTAAAAAATGCCAATAAACAGAACCACTAAATGCTCATAAACTTGAGAAAAACCATCACAGCGCATAGTCAAAAGTCATTCTTAGAAGACCAACATCAAGGGAGGAGGGAAATACATCCACACATACATACAGATGTGCATACACATATACACACATCCACAGACGTATTTATTCATGTTAGAAATTTTTAGCAGGTAATCTTTCTCCTCTATTTATCACAAAACCCAGGTTAGTTTCCTGTCAGTTATTAAATAAACAAAAAAAAACAACAATAAAAACAGAACAGATAATTATTTTCATTCAATGTTGACCTTTCCTACTTCTCAGAGTTATTCAAAAGGTACCACGCCCATGCTTGAGAATCTCTAACATCAGAATGGTCTGTTCTCATCATGATAATGTCTTTGTCAAGCATGATAAAAATCTACTCTCAAAAGCACTTCTTTGGGCAGGTTGAGTCCCCTTTGTGATTTTCACATAAAGCTGCAACAGGAAAATGAGTTAAGAATGCAGAAGCTCAAGATCATTCTCTGTGAGTTTTATTGCCCTATAGATACTTCATAAGCTACCCTACATGGGCTCTGAAAGGGGTGCTCATAGCTTACTTATGCAGAGGAAGAAGGCAAATTAAAAACACCCCCAAAGAAAAAATATTTTCTTGGTTTCAATGAGGTTAGAATAAATTTAATAGCAAAAATATTTCTACTCAATTTACTAATTTCAAGTGAAGCCATACTAAATTTAAGTAGACATGTCCATAATTTTCAACCATTAGAACTAGTTATTTCTGCTTAGGAACAATGGAAATGCAGCAGTCAGACTTGAAGAAACTGCACTACTATGGTTAGTATTGTTTACTCTTTATGACCAGCCTAAGGTGCTCTTATAGGTTGCTATCATTCTATATTTCCTTATCTATTAAATATGGTTAATTTGTCATAACCTGAGAATGTTTTCCTTTGACTTTTACCCAGAAGATATTCAAAATTTATATTATACTTTGTGCCTTCCTCTGGTCTACACTTCTAACACACCTGCCTCTTTAGTCATCCCTGCCACTGTCAGGGCCTCATAGTTCATGGTGGGGGCAATGTGGATGCAACAGGGCAGGAACAGTTTAACTTGTCATCCCTAAACCTGCCTGTCTCCCTGCATCTGTCCCCACCCTCACTGCCTTCCTTCTGTGGAAGATACATCCTGCCCCAGCTCAGATGGACGTCTGCATCCTTCACTTGGGTCCCAGTTCTCTCTCCAAATCACCTCTTGGGAACATCACTCTAGCGATTCTACCCTCTGAGTCCTGCATTTTCATTTTTAATCTTTCAGCTGGAATATTTCCACTAGCCTAGAAACTGCTCTGAGTTCTCTTCTTTAGAAAACCCACTTCTAGTCTTTCTTATTGACCACTGCCTTTCTTGCTCTACTTTCTCAGTGAAACGTATCAAGAGTGATCTACCGGCCCTTGCACTTCACGGCCTCCCATTCACTCGTCTGCACCCAGTGTTCAGTTCCCTTCCCTACATGAGCTTCCTTTTCCCAAGTCGGTCTGCGACTTGCATATTACCAGCCTTTATTGTTCAGTAGGGGCCAATGCCTTGAACCACCTTCTCTGTATTGAAACTTTTGTGCTGTTGGTTTCTGTGATAATGAACTCCTTTGCTTTTCCTACTAACTCACTGCCTGATGAAAAGTCATCCCAAAGGGAAGAAAATAAAAGTAATCTAAAAGATTCTTTATTGGAGCCTTTTCTACCAGACCTCCAGATGTTAAGTATTCCTGGCTTGGTTCTGGGCCTGTTCGTTCCTGTTTTATTTATTGATGCCATCCTGTCCCACAGCATTAATTAAAATTGATCCATTGAAGATCCCTAGATTTGTAACTTCTACTCAAACTTCTTTCCTTCATTTCCAGACAAAGCCTAATAACATCCTTAATACTTCCACAAGAGAACATTTAGTTTATTTTTGCAAAACCATTCCTTCCACATTTCTTACTGTACTGTACCATTATTCCCTCCTGCTATTCAAGCTAAAAACTGGGGAGTGATCTTTTCTCTCACCTCCAGATCCAAGCTATCAGCAAACTTCATTGGATTTACCTCCAGGATGTATTTCCTTTACATCATTCCTCCCTCCATCTCCATTTCTACCACTTTAGTCCAAGTCACTATCATGTTTCTGCCAGCTGCCAGGTCCTCCTAACTAGCTACTCCTTGCTTTACCCATTTCATTTAAAGTCCTTTTTTCCATACCAGCCAAAATAATTTTATGAAAACAGAAATCATATCAGGTCATTCAGCTGCTTAAACTCTTCAATGTCTTTCCAGTGTTCTTTGAGTGACAAAGTTCTTTCCACAGCTTCCAAGATACTTCCAGTCTACTCTAACTTCATTTCCTGGTACTCACCCTGTCACTCACTATGCTTCAGCATAAACTCATCTTCCTTTTGTTTCTTGCATATGCCAAGCTCGTTCCCACTTCAACTAGTTGAATTTTCTCTTCCCCTTGCCCTGAAAGATCTCACAGATCTTCACATATGGCTCCTTTACTGCTCAGCTCTCAACTTGCCTGTTCCCTCCTCCAGGAAGCCTTCCATAGCTGCCCCATCAAATGCTGCACTCCCCATTGCAGCTAGCACTCACCACCACATTGCCCTTTTTATGTTTATATATTAATCACTACCTGAAATGGTCTTAGTTAGTTAGTTACTGACTAGTATATTGTCTTTTTCCCTTAATAAGACCATAAGCTTCGTGAGAAGCTCAGGGACCTTCTCTGTAATGTTTAGAGCTGTGTTTTTCCAGCCCTTTAGGACAATCTCTGACCAATTGTAGGTACAGCAGCAGCAACAACAACAACAACAAAAGGAAATACAGTTGACTGAGTGATCAAATGAATAGGGATGTTTTGCATTATGGATATCCAAAGCAATATGCTCCATGCTAAGACATCCACACAGAGTATCCAGAACCACCTGAAATTTTGTTGTTCTTGTTATCTTTTATGAAAGTGCTATAGAATACATTGAAACCTAAGAGAATAAATATTTCTGAATTGACAAAAAATATCTACATTGTTATGTTGTTTCTCTTGTGGATCCCAATGATGACTACTATATTACAGGAAACATTTTAGTGATAGAAGGAAGAGCCATACAATTGTAAAGTGCTCCAATAGAAATGTGGTTTATTTATATTTTGATTGATATTAATCAAAATACACTTTCCTAATAGGCTTTAAAAACCTGTTTATCCCCTCCCCAACATTCCCTATCTTAATAAATTGCACCACCATTCACTGAGCTGCTCAAGCCAAAAAATCCTGTCTAAGGGCCAAGGCAGACCCCCTGCTTGAAGTTGGGACAACTCTGAAAGACCATTTAGTTCCAGAGCTTTCTATAGGATTGGCTAAGCCTCTGTTGCAATTGCAACACTGTTCAGCTTCTGCCCAATTCTGCTTCCCTCATCACATAACCTCAAAAGTACTCCCCAATCAACTTCTAAATTTCAAATCACAAAGTCTCTTTCCTGGGAACCCAATCTATGACACCACCTGTTCAAAAAGTTCTTCCCTAACACCTATAACCAAAGAAAAACACCTGTCACCCCCCTGCCTCCACAAACACCATTATTTTCTCTCATATGACCCTGTTCTTTTCCTTCATAAATCCTGATCTCAGTTTGCAACTCTGCAGACTGAAAGTCCCATAAAGGCAAGAAATCTTTCTATTACAGAGATTGGTATATGCGGTTATTAAGTTAAAACCACACCCATTTTCTATTGTAATATCAAGACATCAATGAAACTCCCTGTATTGAACTGGCGGTCTCCAGTCTCCACATTACTTGAGGTGCCATCTCCAGATTACTCAAAGATGCTACAGGATCATTCCTAGTATTCGGCAGACCGTCACCATTGCTGTAACAATTACAACTGAAGTAGAACATTGCAAAGTCAGGCTTCACGTTCCAAAGTAATCAGCTTAATAATTCTTCCTACTGTCATCAATTAAGCAAACATTTAAAATAATTAAAGACTTAATGTTTACTTATGAAATACTCCCTCAAATAAGAAACGCACTTCATTTTTTAAAAACTCTAATGTCTTCAAAGTTCAGATTGCCAAAACACAAGTGAATTTTGCCTCTTACTCTTCAGAATATAAAGCACACAGTCCTTAGGTGAGGGTACAATAGTTCCATTTCAGTTTCTTTAAAAAAAAAAAAAAAAGAAGGAAATAAAAGCACAAAGAATTGCCCACTCACCAGAGGATTCAAGCAAAAATGCTTAGTGTATGCTCCTTCAGATTTCAGGCACAAAGGTAATATTCCTGCTGAGTAAAGAACTTTATTTCTGACCTTGATCCAAGCCTTAAATCTAGCCCAAAGCTACTGATGAATCACATTTCAAAAGTATTCCAAGGTAATTATTATGAAAAGTCCA
Source organism: Lyroderma lyra (assembly GCA_004026885.1). Classification (NCBI taxonomy): domain Eukaryota; kingdom Metazoa; phylum Chordata; class Mammalia; order Chiroptera; family Megadermatidae; genus Lyroderma; species Lyroderma lyra. The sequence goes on from PVJL010000424.1 coordinate 54,728, forward strand.
TTTTAGGAGTCATCTTAAAGAACAATATCATACTAGTATAGTAACTTGATTTTTCCTTTCTCACAGGAATTTCACAGAGTAAAGGTCATTGGGTCCACATTTTCTAATTATCATATAATTGTTAGAACTATGAATAGCATCTTCTATTCAAGTTTAATCAATCAAAATTTTTAGTCCTTGACTCTGAACTTAAAACACGCTTCTAATATCTGTAAGTAAATGTGTGTGTGTGTGGGTGTGTGTGTGTGTGTGTGTGTGTAAGAGGGTCTAGTAAATTTTCTGTAAGTCACACATATCTTGAAAAATAAAATGGAGATCAAGGATTTTCAGTTGTGATCAATTCTAAAAATGTTGACAAATAAGCAACAGAAAACAACTCTTAACAACTTAGAACATCAATGTTTGCATACACATAAACTATTCTAATCAAAAAGAATAAAATTCAAAATATGAGAATGAAAAAGGACAACATACTTTTTTTGCTTAACAAAACCAACTAGAAAATAACCATTAGTTTCCATTTTTTTCTTTAGAAACAATATAGTTTAAAGAATTATAGGCAATTCAGTGCTTTCAATTGAGAAATATCCCCCAGTTGGAGAGACAAATCACTATTTAAATATCACTTTTCACAAAATTTTGCTAAACATTCACTCATGAAAAAATAAATATTAAAACTTCATAACCTTAGAAAAAACATAAACATAGAGTTAAACAAAACTCTGGAGTAATCATTTCATTTAACACTATTCATTTCTCATATATTATTGCTGAAAGTGTATATTAATACAATATTTATAATATTTATATACATACAAAATACAAAGATTAAAAAAGTATATTCCTTGCCCTTAAGGAGTCTGACCCATTTATAGTATGAACCACTGAATCAAAAATGCTTCATGGTTGTAGGCTAGAAACGCACAGGCCCCTTCCAGAGCATTTTAGATCCAGTGGTTCATGCTTTTCATGGATTGTAACATTATATGCCATAATGTCTACAGAGAAATAAATCTGGAAGAATGTATGTTAAAATGTTAATAGTGATTATTACCATGGACTTGAACTAGCTATTATTAAGAATTTATGTTTTTACAATAAACAAACATTACTTGCAAGCAGGAAAACTAATGAAAGTTTTTTTTCTTGAAATGTATAATCAGAACTGTTGAGATAATCTCTGGACAAGCAATTGGGGGAAATTTATCTGTTAGTATTTGTTGTAAAGTAAAAACTGTTCTTCAGATTTTTTTCTTTTTCCATAAGTAGAGTGTGTGTGTGATTTTGTAGTGTCTGAGTTAAGGTTTTATTAAGATCTCATTTTCATCAAGGATACATTCATCTGAAGAAAAAGCTGCCAACCAGAAGGAAAATCCTTAAAGCACAAGATAACACTGCCATAGCCAAAGAGCATACGTGAAGTACGTACTCTCTAGTCAAGCTGAAACTGAGCCAAGCTGTGCTCTTTGTCATAGTCACATTGCAACAGACAAATCTGAGATGTAAAGCTGTTCTCTATCTTCCCATTTCTTCTGGAATAAAACCAGAGATGTCCTGCCAACTCTCTTTCATATCAGTAGAGGTAGCAACAAAATACAATTACAAAATTGGTAAATTTAAAGGTGACTATTACTGTCTTAATAAGAATCAACATTTTATAAAACACCCACCCACCCACCCACACACACACACACACACAATGTATGGTTCAAATCTCAGAAACCTGAGCATTTCCTTAAAGGCATTCTCATAACTTGGTGGACTGAGACCATAATTAGTTACAACTTTTTAGGGACATATATTTTGCGTGATGCAAAGTATACTTATATATCACTTTTACTTATACTAAAAATTGGAAAATATATTTTTGTTTCCTTTGGATATAAGCTGTTATAAAGAAAAAGTTATAATAAAAGCTTCCATCACCAATAGTGGATTTGTGGTGTTAGAGAAGATAGAAATCCATGAAATATTCATTCATTTATTCACTCTTTCATTTAACAAATACTAATTGAACATTGTATATATTCTAGGCATTGAAATGGGAAATAGGCAGATTAAAAACTATCAGTATCTGAAATGTACAGACACAAACTTTACGGAAAGGTTCTTTTCAAGAATAAATACAATTAACCAAGTGGGAAAAGAGGTAATCATAGCAGAAGTTCAACATGTCCAAAGGCAAGAAATCATGAAACAGCAACCCTTCTACATGGAACTGCAACCACAGAAAACTGCTCAAATTTTTAGTTGCTCAAAAGTGGTAGCTGCAATTTTAAAAGGCTTGTATTCCCTGTTAGGAATGACTCAATGGAGCATGCACATTGTTAGATGTGCAGAAGGAGCTAGACAGACAGATTCTGTTATGTTGAGATGTGTTTGACATGCTTAGGATTTGGATCTAACTAACCCTCTATATCAGTGCTTCTCAGACTTTATGTGAATACCAATTAATGGGGTATGTTGCTAAAATGCAAATTCTGATTCAATAGGTGTGGGATGGGGTCTGGGACTCTGCATTCCTTACGAGCTCTCTGGGGATGGCCATGCTGCTGGTCCTAGAACTGTACTTTAAACAGCAAGGCTCTGGGGCAGTGAATTTCAAAATTACTTGTGTGTAAGAATCACCTGGAACACCTCTGGATGCAGTTTGTGGGCATTTACTGATTCCATAAATCTGGAGTAGGTCCAAGAACCTACATTTGTGTGTTTGTGTGTGTGTGCACCCACATGTGTACATATAAGTGTGTGAGTGTTTGTATGTATTCCAAGTGGTATTGAAGGAGGTGGTCCTTCATTTAGGGACATACTTAAAATTTTGGAAGGCATTCATTCTTGTGATTTAAAAAGTCAAAGGGATGTCAAGGAGAAGGAAGGGTGAAGAGTACTAATTACTTTTTTCTTTTTAAGGCAAGGAAAAGACCATGAGGAGACGCACAAGAAGGCCTTCAATTAGAAAAAAAAGTGCTTAAAATGATAAGACTAACACCTCTGAACCATATCCTTAACTCTACTCACAGATAATTTTATGGTTCATTTCTATGGCTGAATCTTTGCTCATGAAATGAATGTACAACTTACACTTTTAAGACTAGCGTAGTGATCTATTCCAAGAATTCTGCTACTGATTATAGCTCCTAGTTCTTAGAAGAAAAACATGACATAAGTATATTTTACCTAGGATAAAACCAATGCACAGATGTTTCCATAGCCTGCATTTAGTACTGCTTAGCATGCTTTCACCAAAGGTGAGTGCTCCATAAGGTAACATAAAATGTCTATATATTAGGTGCATTCTACACTCAGTTTAGGTTCCCTAAATGGGTTTAGTTTGCCCAGTAGGTATTATAAATAATGCTGCACAAGAACACTTTATGTTACTGTTTCCTAATTTTGGTCAAACATTCATAACCTCCAAACAATACATTGTGCTTCCACAAAATGAACCTAAATATCTTTTCTCCGTAAAGTTCCAGAACATTACCATATCCAGGAAAAGACCTGAAGCCAGGCAGGTGTGGATAAACATCTGTCACTATATGAACCTGGTGGCTTGGCTGAATCAAGTTGAACAAAAGATTAATGAGTATCTTAATAGAGGCGGTAGACAGCAAGAGTTAATGCCAAGGTAAAGTCTGATAAATTTTAGGCTTTTCATTGCTTATTCAGATAAGCAAATATAAAATTAGAGAGTTGAACTGATCATCCTTCCACATCCTAGATTTTATACATTGTCCTTAATAGGGCTGGGAAGAAAAATACAGTAGCATAAAGGAGCTCTGTCATTTAATTTATTATTGATTACATTTCAAAACTCAGGAATGTACTTGTATCATCACAAACATTTAAAAATGAATAGAATATTTGCAATCACAGTTAGGCATCACAGGTGGATAATTCTTAAAAGCCCAGCTTATGAATTGCAAAACAGTGGGGAACAGACCACACCTTGGGCTATTTCCTTGATTTTCTTTTTAATGTTGCAGTTCCGCCTAAAACCTCTGTAGCAGATTGTATTTGCAAAGATAACTGCAGTGATATTTTACGTCCCACATGCTCTTCTCACATGTGATCTTGACATTCCAGCAACAAGAGGTGGAGTCTAATCCCTCTCTCCTTGTTTCTGGGTTGGCCTTAGTGACTTGCTTGACAAATAGAATATGACAGGAGAGATGCTTTGAGGTTTCTGTGGCTAAGTCACAGGAAGCACTGAAGCTTCCACACAGTTTCCTAACATTTGCTCTGGAAAAACTCCATCTCAGAGCCTAGCTGACAGGCTCTGAGAAGGCCAAGACCCCTGGAGAGGCTCTGAACAGGGCTCTGACTGACAGGGAAAGCCCACAACCAGCACTAACTCCTCTCACATTCCCTTTTCACCCTCTGAGCTTTTGAAAAGCAATAATGACCAAGCTCTCATCTCCCAGTCAGTTAAACCAAGATCTCTGAGTGAAGGGCCCTAGCACCAGTGTCCATAAAATGATTTCCAGGTTGCAATCTGCAGCCAGAGTTGAAAACCACTGACTTAAAGCAGGATCCAACCCTTACATGAAAATAATCAACTTTCTTTTAAGTGTACTATTCCTGAATTAAATAAACTAGAAGATAGGATTTAAGTAATATTCCTTGAATCATCGATTTTTGTATGTTTTGCTTGTCCAATTAATAAACCTATTATGTGCAGTACTATATCTATAAATATAATAGAAGGAATTCCAAGAAGGACAACACTTCTTCCATTAGATTAGTGCATAATCTAGTGAGAGAAATCTCTGTGAATAAATATTTGAAACACTAAGCCAAAAACACATAACTGAAGTAAGTAGTTCACAATAGAAGGAATGATTATCTTCCACAGAAGGCTTTAAGGGCACCTATCCAGTGCAGTTGCAAATAGTTTTAATGCTCTGGTTGCCATCTTGAAATTTATAATCATTTTACCTCTAAGTTTGTTTTGTAGGTGAAGTCTAATGGGCCAATGGAGCATGCACCCGAAGCTTGGAGCCTCATGTCACACAGTGCCCTGTATTTTCTGGACAGGTTCTTACCTCTTCCTCCCAACTCTGCCTCTGTCCCAATATAGGGTGCTGCTGCTGTCTGCCTGGGGAAGGGATGACTGGCTTGGTGCCTGGTAAAGAATCGGGGAGTGGGCACAGTGAGGCAAGCCAGGAGTGTGCCAGTGGGCTGCCAGCCCCACGGTGCACTCAATGGTCCACCTGGCAGGAACCTCCTGCTCACCCCCAAGGTGCCTCTTGCCCACCATCAATCCAGGTGTCTAGTGCCAGAGGGTGCCATCCCTTAAAGTCTCCTGTCCATCCACCCAACTGATTGTGGGAAAAGGAGACTGAGTCCCTCATCTCTTACGGAGGGTCTTGCTTTTCTTTCTTTCTTTCTTTCTTTTTTTTTTTCACTTAGTGCTATCTATTAGGTAGCTGGCCCTAGTTACCTTTATTTCTGAAGAAGTGATGCTTACATGAACTCATTGCAAGAAATTACTGAAGCACAAACTCAGTAAGTCTAGTTGTGACATTTTATTTCAATTATGTATAAGTGATATGTTAAATAGCATAAAATTGGACTAATCACTCATTTATATTTGTCAACAAGGGTGATAAAACAAAACTGATGGGCATTAATTGGATGGCAGACAAGTGATGAGAAAGTGTAAGTCAGGCAGAAGTAAAATAAATCAAGAAAGAACTTACCTTGTTTGGAAATTTCTTAACATTTTTTTAAAATGGGAATTTGACCTTTAGATTTTTATAGGATGGACAAAAAATAAATACTCCCCAGGAAAATGAAGGTGAAAAGGCTAGGGCAGTGTTTTTAAAAAGTTCTAAAACAACATGAAAGTCATAAAAAAGGAAACAAAAAATAAATCTTGTGATTATAAAAGCTGTTATTAGAGTATTGAAATTTGGCATCTAATTTCTGGTTTTAAAAATATCCATTTTGTGACAAATGACCCAGTAACACGAATATTCTCAAGATGAGCATTTACATTTAGCAAAGGTCAATCAGAACTTTGACATTAACAACTAAAGTGAGATTGATCTTTGATAAGAGAGGGTGTTAAATATTTGGAATTTTTTATATGTTTCTACTCCAGATGCAAGTTGGTATTATAGAACTCTGATTATCTTTGGAAACATGTCGACGGTTTTTGTGACTTGAAGATACTCATTGCAAGACAGTTTCACTTACCAGGCCAGTGTGAAATTGAGGTGTCAGCATACCAAAATATTTCATTAACATCATATCACAGAAGTCTAGGGTTGGACGATTTTTTTCGATTTCTCTCGACAAGTTCCCACTTTTAAAATGGTTGCCATTTGTGGGATTAATTTGGAAAGGAAAATACAGCAGAAAAAAAAAAGTTAAGAAACATAAGTTGCATGTTTCTCAGTATCACAGCCAATAAACTGTCTCTTAAACAGACTGGCAGACATTCTGAAGTGCTACTAAAACAGGAGGCAGGGGAACATGAGAAGCCATACAAAGAATGCTGAAACACTTAGAAGAGGAGAAATCGTTTATTGCTTTTCTCACTCTTCAATGTGAACAGCAAGTAAAGAAAGATAAATGCCTCCTGAGACACATTTCCTAATGTGTAACAGAAAACTATCAGTCCCTAAGCAAAGAGATGGCTGCCCTTGTCTTTGATTAATTAGGTTATGAATCCTGGAAGGATAACCTATGCATTCAAGGACTGCTCAGGACTATAGAAGAGAATACAGCAAGAGTCCAGAGAATAGAAGATTCTAAAAACAGAGACTCAAAGATCTCCTTACCCTTGTATCAAATATCAAAATCACAAAGAAAACTGAAAGGACTTTCCAAGGTTATTCTCTCTATCCAGTGCCATAGACATAGCTTTCTTTAAGCTGCATAATTGCTCTCTCTAAACACGAGGGCCAGAATAGCAAAGGTCTTTAAAAATCCTTTATCAGTGTCAACTCTTGCAGTGAAAGAAATATCACAACCTCAAAAAGAACATACTACATCTAATCAGCTGGAGTGCCTCTACCTCATCCCCAATTTTACCTTCTTGGGAGTACAATGTTGGAGAACATGGCATGGGATTTCCAGCTCACTTTACCACTTGTTAACTGGATGCCTTTAGACAAGGCACCATAGTTCATGAACTTTAAACCACCACTGAACGCAAGCTATGTTAGTATTTTATGTGCCACTCAGAAAAATAAAACAAAACTGCCAGTTATCTCTATAAAATACATTAATAGTAAGACACAGCCCGATTTCAGAGATGTTAAAATGTGAAAAATGACAGCTGTGATCTGAATGTTTGTATCCCGCCCCTCCTCGAAGTTCTTATGTTGAAAACCTAATGCCTGAGGTGATGGTATTCAGAGATGGGGCCTTTGGGAGGTGGTTAGGTAGGTCATGAGGGCAGAGTCCTCAGGAATTGGATTAGTGCCCTTGTAAAACAGCACTAATCCCCATAGTGGACAAATCTCCATAGCCCCTCTCTACTGTGTGAGGACAGTGAGAACTTGGCAGTATGCAACATGGAAGAGGGTCTCCGCCAGAACCTGACCATGTTGGCACCCTAATCTTGGACATGTAGCCTCCAGAACTGTGGAAAGTAAATGTTTGTTATTTATAAGAATCCTAGCCTGTGGTATTTTGTTACGGCAGCCTGGATGGACTAAGATGATGTGCATATCAAAATTGATGACATACGATTCTTAATGTTTCTAAGCCATCGCTTCCTCACTTGTAGGATGTAGCTAAAAGCTAATTTAAATTATTGAGAAATTAATGAGAATGAAGCAGGCTGCACAGCAGCTGGCATTTCATAACATTTCAATCAGGTTTAACTATTATCGTTGTTATTATTTTCATTGAATCTACTTGGACCAAATGTCTTCAAGAATCTATCCAATAGATGAGATAGGATCAAAACACACTGACCATAGGAGACTAGTAACAATTTTGTGAAAACTTCTACTAAAAATCCAGTAAGCATACACAATGTTCTTGAGAAAGGCAGATTTGCAAAAATGCCAGAATGCAATGCCACAAACAGAATCTCCAGAAGTGCTTCTCACTGCCTGTTGGCTCTCCTGTGGGGTCTTCCATTTTAAAAAATGCACCCAGCTGGGACCCTCCCAGAGAGGAGAGCTGAGATGATCATAGCCAAAGGTCATATGACTGTAGGTCACGATTAATATTGATCCTTTATTTTTTGTGTGTACAGTTGTTCTCTGTGCTCATTATATAAAACTCTATTCACTTATGTATAAGGTAAAAAGGGAATATGGGGAGGGGTTGAAAAACACATGTACTTTTAGAAAAATTCTTAAACTTTTTGACTAGCAGTCAAATTAATGCAGCTAAGTGAATCTATACAACAAGTACAAAAGAGAGATTCTGTGTTATTTTCTTGTGAGTGAAACACCAGAGGCTCCATGCCTTTGAAATGCACTTGCAAGAAGTGTGATTGGCATCAGCTGTGAGGACAGAGTGACCAATAGAGAAATAATGAGAAAGAGAGGCCTGAAGGCAGAAACACCATGAAGAGTATGATGAGTATGTGCATGACTGAAGATCAATATGTTCAGAAGATGATGGAATGGGTTTCAATGAGGGGGAAAAATTGATTCAGATAGCTTGAGTGTGTGGAGGAAGAACCAGGACTGATAATCTGACACCTGCCAACACTGACATGAATGACATGCGGGAGAGAACAGGAGGGCCTCACTCTGATTCATTGGGTGCTTTTTGGTAGAGGGTGAAGGCTGGGTTTATGTATGAATGAATAAGTCTGTTCTTATTTTTAGAACCAAAGACTTTGTATCCTCAAAACTAGTCTCAAACACATAAGTCAAACCTGTTAAAATATGAATAAACCCTAATGGAATGGCTAATTTGTCTAAGGCCTAAAATAACCAAGCCTTGGAAATAATGGTTTAGCTTACCATCTTTTTATCCAAAATAATCTGTGCTAGACCTAAAGTATGTCTATAGTGTATCACTATAACACTTTCTTCTTATGATCAAAGGTCTATGGCCTTAATGTGACGAGCTATATACAGATGTCTTTAGTTTGAGATTATTAGAAGGGTGAGCATTATTTGTTGCAGTAATGGGTGGGTTTGACCTGATTGAAAAGACTTCTTGATCCAAAGTTTCTAAGCTAGAAACTACTAGTGTGATGAGTCAAGTGCCCAACTCATTTTATGAGATTGTCGCATTTCCTCTGTGATTTTATTATCACATTTCCCCTAATTGCTTATTATGCACCTTAACAAAATTTTTGCTTAAACAAATCACAAATCATCAGGAATTTTCTATTTCTTCCCTTTTTCTCCATATTGGTATTTAGAAGATCTCGACCCCTAAAATTATCATATAACATTTTCAGCTTGCTTTTGAAAGTAATTACTACTAATCATTAAAGAAATCAACAACTTTCTAGAATAAATCTCTAAGCTATTTTAAACACTTTGTATTTGCAGTAACAAATTAAACAACATATTTACAATCTTTAGTTCTCATGATGTGGCATGAATCAACTCTAAATTTCTAATCTAAACATTTCCTGGAAGAGTTGTTTCAATTGTATAAGGCTTTACTTACACTGGACAAGTATTACTCTCCACTGGAACAATATGAACTGCTTTTTCAACAAGTATACATGTCCCTGACTCTATAGAGCTTAAAGTCTAAGGCTGTTACAGACATGTACACCTACAACTTAAATACAGTATGATTAATACTTGATAAGGAACCTTCTTATGGGAGGGAATATATTGAAAAGGCAACTTACCTACACAAGTTGTTTAAGGAAAGTTTCTTAGAAGAAGTATCCTCTAAACTGAGGCTAGAAATAATTATAGGGTAAGGACTATGAAGTTTCCAAAGTATCTCTTTTGGTTTTCTGGTTTCCCAGATTATTCATTGTTCCCAATCTCTCCACATCCCTATGACCTGAGGAAGAGGCAATAGTGTTGTTCTAGGTTTAACTTTTCCCAGGGTCTTATTCATGGCTCTCATGGTTAAAAGCAACAAAATCACTTTAACTTAGTTTAACCAAAGAAAGGAATATCTGGGAAAGATAATGGGGTAATCACAGAAATTTAGGGGAAGGAAACTTCAGAAAGAGCTCAGAGGAAGATCAGGCAGGCCAGTAGGAATGTAGGCAGCCTCTCTTGATTTCTCTCTCTCCCTCTCTCACCTCTTGACTGATTCTCACTGCTGTGATGTATATGTAGAACGTTAATGAAACATTCAGAATCTGAGTTTTCTTGTCCTCATTTCATGTCACTCACAGAAATAAGTGGCACATTTCTTAGGTTCAATGGCAAATTTCCAGAGAGGAGATTCTGATTGATCAAGCTTGAGTCATGTGCCCATTTCCTCTCTCTGGAAAATCTGTTGTAGCCAATAGAGTGTGGTCATGGAGTAGAAAAGTTTCCTAGGCTCACCTTGAGAGCAGACTGAGTCCAGTTCACTGATCTGGCAGATATTTCAAAGGCGTATCATACCTGCCTCCACAGGAATGCTGCTCCCCACTTAGTTACTGGCCTTTTCCTATCTGTGACAACAACTTCAAAACTAACAAACCTGGGAATTCATCTTTTCCCCCTTAATAAGCATTTTATTTCTGCCTCAAATTCCATTGCAAACTCTTCTGAACATGTTTTCTTTATCTTGCTCTCTCAATTTCCATATCAAACAATTCTTGAACTGCAAAAAAGTCTGTATTAATAGTTATCATGGAATCCTTTCTTTCCTTATCCTAAAACTCCCTCCTCCCTTAGGTGTTTAGAAACTGTGCTGTGACAGTTCTGCTCTTCCTCTCCTTTACTCCCTCCCCTTTTCCAGCTACTTTAATGTAGGTATCTCTTAAAACTTGGTCCTTGGCCCTAAGCTCTTTTCCCTCAGAAAATAAATGCATCTAATTCAATGGTTTAAACTACTCAAATTATATACCTCAGCCAATGATTCCATTGCACTCCTAGTCCACAGTCTTGATATCTTATCATTATTTGTATCTTATGAGCTACTTACATCCATTCACCAAGCCTTACTGATTTTTTCTATGCAATGTCTTTTAGACTTTTTGTCAACACACATTGTGTACCTTAGTGTAGGATTCTAAGTATTGCATACCTGAATAACTAAAACAGTCAAGTTTCTGGTCTTCACACTTTCATTTCTGTTATGATAACTCTCAAAATATCTTCCTTAACCAGTGTTATATCCACCTGTTTCTCTGGCTCAAGAATCCAAAACAACAATCATTACATCTCAAAATAAAGCCAAACTCTAAAGAAAGCCTTAAAGTTGCACATTAATTGGGCCACTATATTATGTAATCTATCCTCAGTTTGGTCCCTCTTACTCCAGCAAGACCAGCTTCTTGGTGTGTCAATAAATATCTTGTTCTTGTTATTGCTGTTGCTAATAGTCTTGTTCTATATAATCATACATCTTTTAAATTCCTTTTTTGCCAATCCAGATCCATCATATGTTTTGCAAGATCTATCTTGCTTTACCTTACAATGATCACTCTCTATGCCCCTACAGTTTTCCTTTTAACTATGTTGTTCATGTAATGCTTCACAAATTTTATTAAGTGTTTGCTTCCTCAATTAAATTGAAAAACCTTGAGTAAAAGAGACATGATGCTTGCAAGCATGCAATAGAACAGTGCTTGTAAATAGGCAGCCTGTAGGTCATAATGGACTTACTAAATATATATACATATACATATATAACTCATATATATATATGAGTTAAAAATACATATATATGTACATGCATATATAGATATATAATAAGTTTTAAACATTTAAATATACAGATATTTCACTTAAAACACAGCTACTCGGGAGGTTGAGGCGGGAGGATCGCTTGAGCCCAGGAGTTCTGGGCTGTAGTGCGCTATGCCGATCGGGTGTCCGCACTAAGTTCGGCATCAATATGGTGACCTCCCGGGAGCGGGGAGCCACCAGGTTGCCTAAGGAGGGGTGAACCGGCCCAGGTCGGAAAAATAAGAATACATTCTGTGATAGGCAAAATAATTGCTCCCTCCACCCAAAATCCACTCCCTAATCCCCAGAACCTACTAATATTGTATATTATATGATAAGCAGGAATTAAGGTTGCAAATTAATTAAGGTGATAATAAACTGATGTTAAAATAGATTATCCTGGATTATCCTGGATTATGAAAGGGGGACCAGAAGCCATGCATGCAGGAGCAGGAGCCTGTAAAGGATGACAAAAGCAAGTAAACAGATTCTCCCCTAGCTCCTCCAGAAGGAATCAGTTCTGCCAATACCTTGATTTTAGCCCAGTGAGTCATTACAGGTTCTCACCTCTAGACCTGTAAAATAATAAGGTTATATTGTTTTATGTCATCAAGTTTGTAGGAATTTGTAACAGCAGCAACAGGGAACTAATAAGAATGCCCAGGAGATTAGTGGCAGCTGCACCGTTTGGAGCACACATTTTCTAGTTCACCAGTTACCATCTCTTCCTACCTTTAATATCATAAGTATTTGACGTCATGACACCCAAAACAGCCATTCAATGACTAAATGACCAAAAGAGATATTAACATTATTAGGTCCAATATTAAGGGCTAAATGTTGATGTGTGTTTTTTAATAAAAGGAAATGGAAAATATGTCTACAAATAAATAATAATTGTAGAAGATTATGTCTTCAAAATATAGCGAATGAAATTGTAGTTCAAGGCATGGCTATAGTTCTATGTGATGACATGCTGAGTAGAAATATTCTGATGAACTATAGCAGGATTTCAGTGGAGCTGGATGATTTTATTAAAACACAATGTGCAAGCACTATATACTATAGCAAATTTCAGAGAGAATTTCCAAAGTATCACAAACTTAAAGACTGAAAGAAAAGTTGAGCATCACCACAGTTATCCACAGACAATTGAGCTAATTAAGCATGTGTTCATCCTGTTATTTAAGAACATCTGATAGCAAGTGTTCTACAAAATGAACAACTCCATATGTTCAATACTATCCATTTCTACATGCTTTACAAGTTTGAAAAGATATTACACAGTGCTCTTTTCCCAGACCAAATTCAAATGTTTAAAGCTTTTTATAATCATAGAATTGCTTTGTTTTATTGAGCAGTCTGAAAACCTTACAGAACGTATTTGTTGTGGTTGGTGAAATGATTATTTCAGAATTTATGTGACTTGAAAACAGGTAAAAAAAAATCTAACCTGCCTTGATTTTAAAGTAAAATGAACTCAAAGAGGTAAGAGCAAAAGCTAATAAAATTCTGCCTTTGTAAACTAAATTAAACTTTTGGATCACTGAGACACCTGTAGAAGCCCTCATATCTGTGTCTTCAAGTAGATACACCACCAAAGTCATTGCTAAACTTAAATGCTGCCCAACCACAGAAATTCCTGGATAAAGATTCAGATAACAATTACCACTCTGACTCTTCCAAACTATTTATATAATTTCATAAAACTGTTTTAGCACTTCTTCTTCTCTACAACAATTATTCTTTTGAAAAAAAAGTTACAATTTTTTTCCTAAAGATGATGGAAGTCAAATAGATGTCATGATGATAAAATTCTAACCTAATTTCCTTATTCATTAGTTTAGTCTTTAATTGCCACAGATTTGTTAATCTGAATCTCTCCCTTAGAATGATGTGAATCAAGTTAACCTACTGAATATGAATTTTCTAGGATGAAAACTCAACTTGTTCTCTAGCTAAAAGAATCTCTGCACTTGTGAACTTATCAAAGTCAGATTTGAACCCAAACAAATGATAGAAATTTGAAAACTCACAGTTCCACCACTATTTGGTACTGAATGGAATAAATTAGCCAAGAACTGTTCATGGAATTCTGTTAAAGAATAACTGCCTGAGTTTTTCTCCCTGCTGTGAATTCACTCTCTAAAAGGGCTACTTTTGAAGCCATTAGCCTTTTCAATAATTAAATTTGAATCACCAAGGGAGACTCCAAATTCAAATATAGAGCTAATATTCATTGAATTACTGCTAGTTGGCAAGCATTTTCCTAGGCACTTTAAATATGCTTTTTATTTAACAACTTTAATAAGTATTTATTATCAGTTTTTCCAGTTTTCAGATTAGAAAACCAAGGTCCAAAGAGGTCACACAGCCCAATGAGGTGAATAGAAAGTCATTCTGACTTTCTGTTCTTTCAATTACCACCATCCCAACTCTTGCCTCCCACATCTACTTTTACATAGGCAGTGCTGGGAAGAACCTCAGCCAAATCCCCACAACGAGCAGAAGCTATCTTTGCACAATTTTCTGCTAGTCCATGAAATATTTTAAAAACATCTGGTATTACAAATATTTTAAAAGTTTTACACATAGCATTGCACTCTTATTTACTGCCTCTAAATAATTACTGTCTGATTTCATTTTCAAGATAAGAAGCTATTGTGGATTCAATTATTTTTTAAACCTTTAATACATTGAAAAGACTGCTACATTTTTTTTCACAACTACATGTTCTTGATCATAACATGCTTCTTCCTTAACATAGTTTTATTTGCAAAGAGGCTTCTGGAAGGCTCAATTCTTGGGAACAATGTAATATACTTGGATTATTAATTAGAAATGTACTTGAATAAAACTTTCCCGATTCTAATTTCTTTTGTTGACAAGCATGACTTCTTTAACATGAACATGCTTTTTAACAATGCTATTTATGTATAATTTTCCCATTATTTTATTATAATTTCTTATCATTCATATTTATTAAAGGTAATAAAAACAAATAATAAGAAAATTTAAAACCCTATCACAAAAACTGTATTGTTAATATTATATAGACATACTAGTAGTCTCTTTTCTTTAACATAGAGAAATACTTTTCTTAAAACTTAAAATGTAATATGGTCTCAAAATCTTTTTCACTTAATTTATCAGGGGTACTTTTCCAAGTAATTAACTCTTATTTTAGATCATCATTTTAATGTCTACATAGTATTCCATTGTTTGAATGAGCATAATTCAATTAACCTGCTTTGTTGAAGATAAAGGTGGATACTGATTTTTTGCCATTATAAAATGGAATTGCTAGGTAAAAGGGCCATGCTTCCTATAAAAAACTTACTCCCAGCAGCACTCAAGAAAACAATTAATATCCTACACTCTAACAAACATTGAGCATTATATTTATTTAAAATATTTGCCAGTGTAGTCATGCAAACAGTAGTTTATTTATTTGATTCATTAATCCCACATATTCTCCTCCTGCTGACCTATACCGCCAATTCTGACATACACCTCAGAGCAACAACAGTGATCTGAGGTGGTGAATCACTACCAAAATACATTTCATCAGTACTTCCCAGGCTTCAAAGTGGAGTGATAATGGGTATAGCAGGCCTGCTGACCCAATGAGGCAGATTAAATTTTAAAAAAGCATTTTAAAAAACCATATACTTATGGAGGAAAGAGTATGTGTATAGCTAAGTGCACACCATGCAGCCAGCTCGCTCTCTTTTTTTTTTTTACTGAATGGTGCTTTTACTAAATTGACAAAGAGGGCACAAGGTTCATAAATAGACTCTTTAACAGCACTTTCCGAGCACTTCAGTTCAATTATCATGAATTAACTTTAAAAACAGCATTAACTTTTCAGTATATACAATGTGCCCAAGAAAAACAACATACTTAGAAGTCTTTTCTCTATTATTAAACTTTTTTTCCCTTTTGCTTGAAACCAGTAAGTAGCCTTCAAGAAAGGGTTTCTGGTTTCACTAATAGGATGTTACTTATTTTAAAACAGGGCCTAAATCTATCTCTGGTTTGAGATGTCTGGTTGATTAGACAGCACAAATTTGAAGGAAAAGTACATTTCTGGATATAAAAATAAATAAAAATATTTGAGGGAAAAAAATCAATCCCCTAGACACTCTACCATGAGCTCTGGGTCCTCAGGTATATAGGTTTGAATCTTATTAGCTCATCTGAATATAATCAGTGATCAATTTATAATCCAAAATTATAATGTGAAATTATAATGTGGCAATTATACTTTTACATTTTTAGAGCCAGAAAAATTATGTATTTGATTCACAGGAACTCTTTTTGTCATCAATATACTAAAAAAAGAAAAAAAAAACCCCCAAACAACAACAAAAATCCTGTAATTATATTATGCCAATTCTCCAATTAGAGTGAATCATATCAGAATCAATTGAGAGACTTTTTACAAAGTATACATCTCTGCATAATATTTCACCTAGACATCCTTGTTTCACCCAGAAACTGCTGGCACGTGCCTCTGTTACTGACATGACATGAAGTGGGACCCATCAGTGGTAGACAAACAAGGATGCCTATCATAGTACCATAGCAAAGAAGTGTTTCATGGGTCATTCCAACCAGATTCTAGAAAGAGGCATTGCCAATAAATACTTACAGAACACTTACTATGGTCAAGGCACTAGGGAAGGTAATTTTTTTTAATCTGTTACTTACAACAATCCTGTGGTGGTATCATTAAACTCACTTCAAAGATGAGGAAGGAGGATAGAGTTTAGTAATATTCCCAGGAAGAAATGGTTAACAAGTGGCAAAATGGCACCAAACACATGTCTCCTAACTTCAAAGTCAAATATCAAATCAGTGTTATACTACAGAATACACTTTTCCAGTTCCCAAACATTTATATCCATCTTGAAGATAAATTACTTCTTTATAATATCTTTGTTTTTTTTATATCCTTTGTCACCAGCCAACCAAAACATTTCTTTTAACATTACCTCAAGATGGAAGAAGAACCTTATATTTGTAATATTTTAGGTACTATCTAGAAGATGCAATAAATATAAGTCCATCAGCAACATAAATGCAAATTCACTCTTTAGGTGGCAATACATCTGCAGATGAAACTCTTACACATTTTGAATTGATTTTTTAAACTTTATTTTTATCAGACGATAATTTTTAACTGTCTATAAATTCTGCGGCCATTTCTATGGTGCTCAAACATACTGAAATTTCCAAGAAAGCTCTGATTACAAAATTTCTCCTCTTCAATCTTGTGTCCTCTCTTTTATATTAGAAAATACTATGTTTTAAAAAATATATAGTAGACTCTCAGTTAACTGACACCCATGGGGATTAGTAGATGCTTGATAAATGTAAGTAGACTCCCAGTTAACCACGACCCATGCTGGATAAATGTAGTATTATTTCTTCATTTTTCTGCCAGTTGCATGAGAGTGCCAGTTGCTTGAGTTTGGGTTAATGGAGAGAGTCTTCTGTAAAAACCTTATCTAAGTCATGTTGTTTCCTTTATGATCCAGAAGAAGTTGCAAAAATTAGGAAATGACAGTGTGTAAAATAAAAATCCAATCCCTATATTAGACCAAAGTGCCTCTACAACACTCAGCCAAAAACTGATGGATTACAACTACAGATTTATATAAATAGCAAGAGTATAAATTAATCAGCATATACAATTCACTATTTTAAAGTTTGTCACTAGTTTAATGAAAGCCAAAATTAATTTCTCAGCTAGCTCTATGTTATTCATTTTGGTAAGTCATCACATGCCAGTCAAGACAAAGAGATCTCAAGAAATTGTATTTAAGACACTTTACCAGCATGCACTAGATATTTTGGATTCTGGTGAATAGGACATATTAGAAGCTCTTTATCTTTTAAAATGAAAGACTTTTCCTCAGAAGCACATCTTAATAAAGCAGAGATTTTTTATTATAATTATTATTACTCAGAACATCTCTCAGTGATCCTGGGGAAACATCTGCCCCTACTAATGAGTAGAACAGGACTCATCTATTATATCTGCTACCATATGAGTCCCTAAGCTCAGTAAAATGAAATTAGGAAACTTTCAAACTTGGTCAAAAGAAGGTCATGGGTAAAGTTTGCTCTAACAAATTTTATATTAATGTGCAAGGCAAAAACTCTGTAAAGTAATGAAAATATGCATATATTGTAATGAACTCAATTATTACAATAGCATCCTGAAAACTACATTAAATATTTCTTAAATTTTACTAAAGTCTTTCAGGATGCACTCAAAGTTTCCTCCTTTGTAGTAGATACAAAGGTTATAGTCTTTAATTTCAAAGAATTTCTACACTTTCATATTCACCATATTCACTGACAGTCTCACCAACTGGTTTCTGAACATACCTACACTTGCATGGCCCCAACTTTGGGCACAGCATTCTTCAAACTGTGCTTCCCACCTCCCACCTCTGACTAAAAAAATGTTTATATGATTTTTTTCTACAACTTTAGAGAATAATATCTTGGGTCTAAAAATTCTCCATTTATAGTCCTTCAATTTTGCTTTAAAATAAGCTGATGAGATGTCCTGTTTTAAATGGGACAGAAAATAATGGTACTGCCCCATTTTATATATATATATATATATACATATACCATTATATATAGTTGGGGCACAGCACAACACACTCTACTAGCTTGCTTTAATATTAAAGGAGAGCTTCTCCTGATTTGCAACAGTGAGAGATGAAGACAATCAGACACAGATGTAAGAGCCCTTCATGTGCAGTTAAGTCAAATATTTAATGTCATTCAGTTCCTTACATCAAAACTTCTTCAATATTCACTCAGCACTTTAAAATTCACTAAGAGTATATATCATTCCAGGCCTTGCTGCTCTCAATAGGTTAGTTAGATGGCCATCTTGGAATCATTGTTCTTAATAGTTACCCTAAAATTATTGGGTTGAATTTAATTATTTTTCCCCAGATATTTTCTCATAAAAATTAATAGAAAAAAGTATGAATTTTATCTAATGAGCAAGCTTGTGGGAAGACGACATATGAACAGAAAAATGGGGAAAGGCTTGTAAAGAGCACAAAGAATGCTGGATGTCCTGTCTAATGCACCCTTCTTGGTTACTTCTGCCTTTTATTATCTTTGAGCTATTTTAAAACCCTGAAAATTGTAGAAACCTGAAATCAATGCAAATCATTCCAATCTATAGAAATGCAAATGAAATGAGTCCAATGAAATACAATTCATTATTGCTTTGTGGACAGAGCAGTTGTGCAGACCTACTTCTATACTCATTTCAGCTTTCCATATTGCTTGTGTTTGAGGCGGGACCCCAAAAAACCCCCAGAATTATCTTCTGGAGGGCAGACCCCTTGTAGTACAGGTTTCCCCTGCTAGGTGAGTGTTCTAGGAACCCATCTGCACCAGTGTGCCAGCTGGCGTTCTTTTTTTTTTTTTTTTTTTTTTTTTGCTTTTTGGTATGTGGGTAGCTCCCTGGCTGGGAATCAAACCCAGGCCACAACGCTGACAGCGCCACCGCCGAAGCCCCAAGCCACTACACCACCAGGGAACTCCCTGGCGTTCTTGTGAGAGGCTACATTGGGCATCAGTGAATTTTTTTGGAGAGTCGTTCAATGTGTTTGCCCATTTCATAGTGGGTGATTTACACGAACAATGTGCAGCATGACAATGCACCTGCACACACCGTGCTGAGTGTTCAGCAGTATTTGACCAAAAAACAGCATGGCCCCCATGTCCCACCTTCCCTATTCATTTGATCTCACCCCTGATGGACTTTTGTTTTGTTTTGTTTTCCTGGATGAAAAAAGTCCTCAAAGGGAAACATTTTGCCAGTGTGGAAGAGGTGAAACAAAACACGGCAGAAGCACGAAAAAGCATCAAACTGAAGGAGTTTTGAACAGTGGAAAAAGCATCTCAATAGGTAGATCACATCAAACAAAGAGTACATTGAAGGTGGCTAAAGCTTAAACGTAAGAACAATTTTTTATAAATAAATTCTGGGTTTTATTGCCCCCTCCTTTGTATATACTTCTTTGACTTCTCCTTTGAACTAGTTGCAACATCTTACTGGTTTTCTAATTAATTAATGAGTCAAATAAAATCCATGACTTTTTTTTTTATATTTGTATGAGAGCTGTGATTTTTATCTTTTTATAAAAAATGAGTTGTAACAACACACTTCTGATTTTTTTTCTAGCTAAATCATTCAAGTCAAATGTTTCCATAAACTCAATAGGTCCTCTTAGAATCTCACTTGAGCTCTCAAGTGGTACCAAGAGTATAATAATTTAATATATTCTAATAAAGCAGATTTATAATATAATAGAATAAAGTATCCTTTAAATGTTATCCTTCAGGCTTCAAATGAGAGTCTAGAAATCAGTGTTTTCAAATCATAACCACAAACAAGAGAGGAAAGAGTCATACTTGCTGGAAGGACATTTGCCCGATTCATCTCTTCTAATCTAACAGCTGAACACTAAACAGACCTGTACATTGCTTACTTTCTATTTCCCTTCTCTAAATTAAAAAGTAGATTTTCAAATTTAGTTGTAGAAATTGATCTTAGTGAAGAAAACCAGAATTCTACCATGTCCAGCACCAATAATTTAGCTGTGAAAATCTGTATATTGAGAAATAATCTGCATAATAAGGGACAAATCCATTTTTTAGAGATCTCCTATACAACAAAACGTTAATCAGCAGACTCCCAGATCATTCTCCATACAATTATGTTGACCATGATATCCTGGAAAATTTCCAAAAGAGGAAATGAATACCCTGCTCACTGTTGCTTGAAGGATACTCTCTTTAGAGCAGTTAACATCATGGTCTATTGGAGGTGGTAGGGATTTGGTGTGTGTGTAAGATACTCATGTAGTTATTCCCTCAGGTCCAGTTTTGCCATGCTGGAAATAAACCCATCATTGGGAACTGTTTAAAATTTGAATATACTTTGCAACTAAATAAAGGACCCAGAGTAGAGAAAAGATCCACAGAACTTTTTCCAACTTGCTTCATTAAGCCGATAAACCATAATGGTTCTTCAGGAGGTATTAAACTTTATTGAACACAGCTAACAGAACGGAAGACAGCAAGGGATTGTGTGTCTAAAGCACTGGCATATTTTACCTATAAGGAGCTTTCATATTTATGTAGATTCTAGCACAGACACATAAATATTGAAACAGAGAAATGATTGTTTCTATATTTTACTGCTTATTTCATCAAAAGGAGTTTTTGAGGGTCTCTATCTAACCCTTAGACAATGTAATTACCACAATTAATCTTTACACTAATAAATTCTTTCAATGCATATTTGTGAATGGCCTAGGGATATTAATTAAAAAATAAATTTGATGAATGACTATGCTTTTTGGAAGCCAGTCATTAAAGCCAATGGTAGTGTTAACCTGCTTCATTTTCTAACAAGATATATTAGACTAGAACCACAAAAGAATGGCCTTGAAGGAGAGATGGTGAGCCATAAAATATTAGATGTGTAATTTCTTTTACACATAGCATTTCTAAGCAAAAAAAAAAAAGTATGTTCTCTTTCACTGTGAGGTTGGAAAGGATTCTCATTACCTCATGCAGTCTGTTTTAGATGGACAGCCTCTCTGAACAGCTAAGACTCATGAGGCATTTCAAAGAGGTAGATGACCTCATTATCCAAAATTTAAAGGAGGCGATAATGACTCAAGAGATGAATGTACTGGGCTTCATTTTCTGGGATTATCAACTTTAATTAACAAAAATTATCCAGCAGAACAGATAGCTACCTAATGCATAAGAATGTACCTAGGGAAAACAAATCCAAGACAATGAATTCACTCCTTTTGCTATCTACACATAGGTAACTGTAAAATAAAGACAAGGATTACAGTTTTTGGCCTAATATATTGACTCTGTAAGAAACTGACTTGTCCCTGGCTAACTAATATAGATAAATTCGACATTGTGAATTTTAATGGAAACAATTACAATTGAACTGTTTGCTATTTGCTTGAAAGAAAAAAAAGAAACACATGAAGTTAACTTGTTGAAGAATCAATAAGGGAAAACTCAATTCTTATATTTAAAAATATAAGAGTTTAGATGCTTTGTCTGTTGCCCTCTATCCCCACTTGAGGTAGGATTTCTTTTCTGGTCGATAAGAAGTGACATCAAAGAGCATAGAAGATTTAGAGACAGAAGAAGACACAAAATTAACAATTTCTTCTTTGATCTCATAGTTTTTTTATAATTATCAAATAAGAGGGCACTGTTACTTGCTCTTATATAATAACAAAGAAAACCACTTAAAAAGGTCAGTAAAAGGATAGATAAGTTCCATACTGAAAAAAAAAACTGAAATTAAGAAATGATTTAAAAGTTGATTGAAGAAAAGTAGTAAGAGTCCAAGGACGGCAATACTATGTAAGTTGTTTCTAAACACCTCAAATAAATCAGAAGGTTATGAAATAGATATTTCACTGTAGACCAAACTTATTCAACCTGCGGCCCAATACAAATTTGTAAACTTTCTGAAAACATTCCAAAAATTATGCATAGACCTTTTTCTTAGCTCATCAGTTATTGTTAGTGTTAGTGTATTTTATGTGTGGCCCAAGACAAATCTTCTAATGTGGCCCAGGAAAGACAAAAGCTTGGACACCTTGGGGGAGTACACATTTGGATTAAAGCTCAGTATCTAAAACTGCATGGCTTATATTTTTTTACAACATAAGAAAAAGAAACATCATATTAGTAAAACTAAAAGATAGTGAAAATAAAAATGTCTCTGAAGAGTTTTATTCTGGTCAAGAAAAGGAGATGGATGATAAAGTCTTCCCTACCAAATCAATATTACAAAATAGTACTTGCAGAAGTCCATATTGGTTTTTTGTAAAATCTCATGAAATTAATTATTCAAGAAAGATAATTAAATCAACAATGTTTTCAGTCCTATGATGTGAATATTTATCACATTACTTGGAGATATATTTTAATTCCCAGAAATTCTATAAAACTATTTAACTGACCTCCTGGCATTTCCAAACAGAAGATTCTTTTCGGAAGTTCAATTCATTTCATTATTTTGCACTTAAAATTGAATTAAAGTTTCTTTTTTTACTGTTAAATTTATTGGGGGGATATTGGTCAGCAAAAATTACATAGGTTCCAGGTGTACAACAACTCTACGATACATCATCCATGTGTTGCATCAAGTGCTCACCACCTCCTTCCACCACAGTCAAGGGAATTGCATCTGAAACTAACTCAACTTGAACTATGTTTGCATTTAGGATCAATTGGTTCAAAAACTGCAACTGAGATGGTTACTTAAACCCAATATATAAAATGTTATCACAAATGATAACATAATGATATAATAATGTCATTAATGCTAACAATTTTTTATGACATCAGAGCCCGTGCTATAAAATTATCCATGGGCCATACTTGAAAAACAGTTCA
Source organism: Lyroderma lyra (assembly GCA_004026885.1). Taxonomy (NCBI): domain Eukaryota; kingdom Metazoa; phylum Chordata; class Mammalia; order Chiroptera; family Megadermatidae; genus Lyroderma; species Lyroderma lyra. Next base: position 78,001 of record PVJL010000424.1, read on the forward strand.
TTTGGTATTCAGTAATTAATTCCATATGGATAGAGCTTTTGCCCACTATCAAAACAGAAACACACACACACACACACACATACACACACACACACACAATGAACCTTCTCTCAAGGTCCAAATAATAGAGTTTAATAATGCTCTGATTTAATTTGAGGGAAACGAGATTTTTATCTAGTTTGTTACTTTTTAGGAGTCTTCATCTCTTAACTGCTACAAATCCTGACTAAAATTCTGAAAGACATAATCATCACTCTACTAATAGAAGCATCTGGTTTTCTTCAGAATGAGAAATTTCCATTTAAATTAAAATTCTATCAAGTCAGTGGTGTTAAAGCCAATAATGAGCTAGCGAGGTGAACAACTAATATTCATTTACAATAAATGAAGACAAACTCCAATACAGACTTCTTAAAATTATTTAATTTTTAACCATATAGGTTCAAAACAGAAAATTTAGAAAATATAGAAACTTGTTAAAAACTACAATCTCATTGCCCAGAGATAATCATGATTCACAAATGACCACTGAAGACTGTAACTTACTGCATATTTAATAACATTATTGTGGTGATGGTAAGCAGTTTCTGAATTTTAGGGTAGAGAAGTGAATTTTCTCTTAAGGAATTTTCCTTCTGAACGGGGCCACTTTTGCAAGCCTTTTAGTTAATAAGGCATTTGGTTGGTACCTTTCCAATGTTATTGAGAAACTTGCTTCTGATGAGGCACTGAGGCTCCTTTGCAGTATTACAAATTGGTTCTATTGGTACTACAGTATCTTCACAGAGCTAGAAAATACTTTTTTTTTTCTAAATGCACATTTGGATGACCCTATGATAACATTTATCTTTAGTGCATGGTCTGCCCTCACCCAAGCATTTAGTCACAAAGAAATTGGGAGATTTCATTCATAACAAACAAGATATGTTTTCCATATTAACTCACCATCTCCTACTCCAGAGGCTTATGACTCGGATGGGGCTGTTGTGCTATATAGATGTTATTTAGGACTGAATGATCTAGACTTTGCGGAATGTACTGTGGATGTAGTGATTATCCATAGAGGTTATGGGGTTCATGCATCTTCCTTATGGAAAAACTTTCCTCTGCAGGAAATGAATGGTTTTGTCAACGATTCTAGATTAAGAAATTCAGGGGGCATTCAACTTGAGGCAGAAAAGTCTTCTCCCTCTCTCTATGGCTACCCTCTCTCTATTAGGACCCCAGAATCTAGATAGGAATTGTCTGAAAATTCCTATTTCTGGCAGTTGAGCTAGTACGTGGAGACCTTGTGAGAAGGCTAGACGTGAGGTTACATCTTGGTTATAAGCTACAAGGCACCACTGAAAGGAGCAAATTTGTGCTCTACTTTTATTACTCCCATGCCTTTAGTAAAGTCTGGAATAATTGTGTTATGGGGTGTTAGGGAGAGAAGTCTCCATTCCAAGACTGGAACAGTGGTGGTACCCACAATAATCATTACACGGCAGCCAGTGTCTGTGAAGTGGAGATCTCATAAGGTCCATCAGCAGCAAGGTCAAGACATGAAGGCCACAACAAAGGCCAAAGAAGAACATGTTAGATCTGCCTGTGAGAAACGGTCAGAGATAACTAAGGAACCCTTAATGGCCTTGCTTTCTGGCAGGTTGGCTGGTACATGGAAATAACATCTAATCACATTTTGGAGACTCAGCCTGGTGAGGCTGATGGCATATGGGAATGCATATGCAAATATGTATCATATCTACATCCAGTTTCATATTCTGGATTTGCTTTTAACTTAATTCTATAACCTGAGCATTTGTATATGTAACTGAATTATCATTGAATATATCATTTTATTGATTGCACAATATTCCTCGGTATGGATACTACAATTTAAACATTTTCCCTTTCAGAATTTAAGCTATTTTTTTCCTGTTCAATAATTTGTCCATGCATATATTTGTACATAAATGCTTTTCAAAGTCTGTGATAATTTTTTACCTGAATCAGAAATTCTGACTCTCCCTAAGGGGAGTAACCCAAGTCTACCTCTAGGATGGCAAATATTGATATCCGAGGAGAAGAAATAAAATTTTGAATGCCTGTATAGGGTATGAACAGGAAACTGGAGCATCAAAACAACTTCTTCCTCTCTCAGAGCATGGAGTGCTTTCTTATTTCTGTTCCTCACTTCCAGTCTGATGATGCCTTGCTCTGAATTTCTCTGCAGAACCCTTTTATTCACTTAACAATTCTTACTCCCTGCAAGAATCCTCAGTTTTTAAGTGATTCCATCCTTCTTGTACCCACAGAAGCCCCATACTGAGACCAAGTTTCTTCTCAAGCTCTACCTAATGGTAGTAGTTTCTAATTCAAATTCAAACATATCCTGTCAGTACACCACACACAGTGCTGATTTTATGTGGGTTTATTCACCACAAGTCTAATCATTTATGTCTAGAGCTGGGCGTGATCTCATATTTTATGTGGCTTTTCCCTACCAGTTGCTTTGCTTCATTCTGGGTCTGCTAAAAGGCAAAATTTGCTATCAGTTCAAATTGGATAGAATGTTTATAATACGTTGTCTTTGGATATAAAGACATGGTATTTCTCCATTTGTTTGAATCTACAAAAAGAATCTGCAAATATTTGTTGGAAGATATGTATTATATATTGCATTTTAGGAGTATTCTCAGATATATTCCCCTGTAATTTAGAATAGATTTATATCTTCTCATGATTTTTGATTATTACTAGTATATAGAAAAATGTTACTATGCTTATTTTCTGTTTTGACATTTTATTAAACTCCTTTATTCCAACTCTAAGTTTTTTTTTGTTGATTCTATTAGATTTTCTGGGTAAAGCATAATGTTATCTTGAAATAATGATCATCATAGAACTCCTTTCCAATAATTTTATCTCCATTCTTGCTTTTGATCTGAGCCCCAGAATTGGATAACCAACTGACCACTTGAATCCCACTTGAATGTTTATTAAACATACTGATCTTCAACTGCTGTTTCTCATCCCTGCTCTCCACAAGCATTTTTTCTCATTAAATAATACCATTATCTGTAATTGCCTAGGCCAAAAACACAGGAGTTACCCATGGTTCCTCCTTGATTCCTCACATCTTACCACAAATTCATCATTGTGACCTGTTAGATCTCCTCTAAAATATTTCCCAATTGAACCATTCTCACAACTCTCTACTTTGACCATCCTACCCCAAGCCATCATTATTTCCCACCTGAACTACTGTAATGACTTCCTGGTTAGCTTCCCTCTCTTTCCAAACTCCTTTCCCCACAGTCAAATGGAGCAGCCAAGGTGTTCCTTCTAAGATGTATGAGGGCTGTCCGGAAACTATCCAGCCACATACAATGAAAAATTGGAGGCATTTATGGCTGGAGTTTTTCCGGACAGCCCTCATATATCAATCAGATCAAGATATACTTCTCCTTATCATAAAATAATAACTTATTAAAATCAGAATTCTCCACACTGGAACTAAGGAAAATATCCTACTACCCTTTGAGTGGCAAAGCTATGCCTTGTGAAGCACCAGGGCTGCCCTGTGTAGGAAACTTGTCTTTAGAGAAGAGATCCTTCAGTCAAAAGAGGAAAGAGAAGAAATGAAGGGAATTCCTGTGTCACCTAAGTATCCTCATTTCTGAAGTTCCTAATGTCAGTGTGCCTCTTTCTTCACACCATTTGATTAGACTAATACAACCTTCCTTTCTGCCTGAGCTATTCTGAATTTGGTTTCTCTCACTTGCATGGAATCTCAACTGTGTAATGTTCTGGGATGAACTTTTAAAATGAGACACATAAAGCCCCTTCTTTACCTCTTGTTGGGTAAAATTGAACAAATATTTGTTTTTTATAAGACACAATCAAACCTATTTTGGATATTACATATAAGCAAACGTCTAGATAGTATCTTCACTGCTTGTGCTGGTTCTTATCCCAGCAAGGATCAGGTCCAGCACAGCTCATGCTTCTGGTACCTATTGAACTGGTTGCATAAGTATGGCCACGCCAATGAAAGTAAGCCAAGGAATAAGAGCACTGGCTACAGGTTCTCCAGGACTAGCAGCAGTTCAGCTAACAGTGTGATGACAATAGTAACAGAAGTAGGGAATAATACTTACAGCTGGGCCTAAGAAGAGTAAAACTAATAGTTCAAGCTACGACATACCAAGATAAGTTATAAAAGATGATTGAATCATTTTTTCTCAAAGCTGAAAGAAAGCATAGATTCCATCTTATTGGATGACTTAATCATAGCAGCTTTTATTGGAGGCAGATGGAGGAATGAGTAACTGCCAGATTCATTCAAATTTGATGATTCAAAGTCCATATGATTTGAAAACAGACTTTGAATTGTGTCACAAAGTTCTTCATATGCACCAGGAGTCTACCGCTGAAAGTTACCCTAGAGTACTGGTGCTCATCACTTCTGTAGTTTCATTTTTAACTTAAAACTATATTTATGGTAGGAAGTAGGGAAGAACAAAGGAAGAAGAAATAAAATAATATTTATTATGTTTTTTATTTACCTACTTGAACCTATATAGAATCAGGATTAAAAATAGTATTTCATGAGCACAAATGACAAATATAACATAGGCTTCTATAATTCTGCCAGTGATGTAGGCTGTCATTCACTACATTCTTCTACATAAAGCACAATTAAGGAGACCCAATTTTACTTGGAATTTTAAAAAAAAGCAATGATTTTGTCATTTCGGGAGGTAGAGAAGGAAATCTCTAAGTAAATGCCAAAAAAATTAAAATATTTCCATCTCTCATTATAATATGAATACTTAACCGTTTCAGGTTCAATGCCAGGAACCTGACGAGTAAAATCACCTAAGACTACTCAAAAATTTTTTACAGTATCATTTTAATAAAGAGATGCTATAAACGTTTATCTAAAACTTTTATAAAAATGCTGTGTGTTCTCTTAAAGTGGCAATTGAGAGAATTATTTTATGAGTTTGTGAAGAATATTAGATTTTTCTAACAATGATTATTTTTTCTCTACCTGGCTTTTTCTTTTTAATAAACTAAGTTCTCAGAAAATTAATTCTTAAAGAAATCTCACATTTATAACTGAGCTTTTGATCTTATCACTTTAGTGACTGGATGGGGTAAGATAAAATCTAATGAAGAGAATGCTTGAAACATGTGAACTGCTTTGAGACTTACATATTAAGTCAGGCCACAGAGACAATATAAATGCAAAGGCAAAAACTGAAATAAAAATGATTTCTAAGAAAAACCATTTCAGGTTCTTAGTTACTCAATGAATAACAAAAGATACATTGTTTTTTGAAAAAAAAAGAAAGAAAGGAATGAAGAAAAGAAGGAAGAAAGGGAGGAAAGAAGGAAGAATGTAAAAAAAAGATGCCAATGCATCTTGGATCACTGAAGTTTTAGGCACAAAATGTGTAATTTGTTTAGCATCTTTAATATGTGTCATCACAGATGACTTCTTGGAAGCAAATAAGTGACTTGTAAATCTTAAATACACGAAGTGCCTGTGAGCATGCAATTGTAGTGAGAATACATAAAGCACCTCAGAGTAAATGGTGCATCGCTCTGATTCAGTGCTTGCTGTCATTTTCACAAAGATGCATATACAACCACAGGCGATGTATGAGTGATTCTGGAAGGATATTGAAGAGACGCTGAGTAAATATACACAGCTATATAAATCCACTCTCATCCATAGATAATTTAGAGGCAGAAATAAACCATGTTATTATAACACAATGTAGCTATTCTTGGTACCATAAAGACAATAAACATCAAAAAGACACTCTGAATGGGCTCTATGAAGTCATAATGGAAATGACTTTCATATGGAAAATGCTCAAACACTGTTTTCAAAGATTAATTCACTTGAAATTGATTTGTTTAAAACCATTTCCAACTCCTGCATCCTGACATACTTGGTTCTTGGTCATTAAGCAATGAACCCTTTTGATGTTAGACCACATAATCACATTAGCGAAACTGAAATGTACAGCAAAGTATTTTATTTAAAAAGTGTAACTGCCAAAAGAAGATGAAAATTAAAAGCATTTCTACCCAATCACTGAAAATTGCATTCTCAGTAATTTCCTGGGCTAAAGTGCCTGCAACTCTAATATGTCTGTACAAGTATTTAAAGTGAAGCAAACAACATTCTATTACCACTAGCCGCTAATACACACTGAAGTTTATTGTTAAGTAAAAGAAATCAGTTATTACAAATAAAGTTGATTCAGCTCTGTGGAACAGTATCTCAGAACTGTAGCAGATGCTGAGAGCAGGACTCCAGGTTAGGCCAATGTAGGTGTGTTTGTTTTGCCACTTCCTTACTGTGTGACTTTTCAGAAAAGTTGCATTAAAGCTTTGTGAGCCTCAGTTTTGTCATTGTAGAAATGGGAAGTAAAATATGCTGCTTAAGGGTACAAACTTGGAACTAATAGATAAATAAGTCCTGGGACCTATTGTAAGAATAGTGATTATGGACAATGAGACTAAATTGTAAACTTTAAAGTTGGTAAGAAACTAAATCTTAATTGTGCCCCTCTCAAAAAGGAAATGGTCATTATGTGATGTGATAGAGGCGCTAGCTTACACCATGGTAGAAGGCTTATGGGGACATACAAAGGTATCAAATCAACATGTTGAACACCTTAAACTTATGCAATGTTATATATCAATTATATCTCAATAAAAATAAAGTCAAATAAAATATATGGGAGATAATCATGCCTTCATCATAGATTTGTTGTGGTAATTAAAGACAGTAATTTATACAGTAAATTTGTCAAAAATTCAGTAGAGTTTAAGCTTCTGGGATACTTACTGTGAGATCATACCTAATTTTACACTTGTAAGTTTGTGTTACTTTCTTTCAGAAGACCCCTCCCAAAATTGTATTAGGTCTTGTAAAACTTGGATTATTTTCCCCCTCTTTGTATCTATATATGTAATTGCGGATTTCTACATTCCATGCCAGATTTATTAAGTTTCTAGGGGTAAAGTGCAAGGTATCTTAATTTTTTTTTCTTTTTAATTCATTTTGTTAAACTTATTGGGGTGACATCTGTTAGCAAGGATTACATAGGTTTCAGGCATACAAGTCTACAGTGCATTGTCAACTTGTTGTATAATAAGTTCACCACCTAATATGACTTCTCTTTCCATCACCTTATATTAAGCTTCCCCCCTCCTCTCCCACCCCCTCCCCTTTCTCCCCTCCCTGACCCACTTGTCCCCAAATAAACATTAAACTATTGATTGTGTCCATGGGTTATTTGTTTCTTCATTTCTTTTTTTCTTTGCTTTCAGTTTTATATTCAGCATATGAGTGAAGTCATACAGTTCTTTGTTTTTTCTGTCTGGCTTATTTCACTAAGCATGATGAGCTCCAGGTCCATCCATTTTGTCGCAAATGGCAGTATTTCATCTTTTCTTACAGCTGAGTAATATTCCATTGTGTACATGTACCACAGCTTCTTTATCCAGTCATCTGTCGCAGGGACCTTTGGTTGTTTCCATGTTTTGGCCACTGTGAACAGCGCTGCGATGAACATTGGGGTACATGAGTCTTTGTGGACTGAGGTTTTCAGGTTTTTTGGGTAGATCCCAGAAGGGGGGTTGTTGGGTCAAATGGTAGCTCCATTCCCAGTTTTCCGAGAAACCTCCACACTGCCTTCCACAGTGGTTGTACCAGTTTGCACTCCCACCAGCAGTGTACCAGAGTTCCTTTTTCTCCACATCCTCTCCAGCACTTGTTATTCCTTGTCTTGTTGATAATAGCCATTCTCACAGGTATGAGGTGGTATCTCATTGTGGTTTGATTTGCATTTCCCTGATAGCTAATGAGGATGAGCATTTTTTCATATGTCTGCTGGCCATTTGTATTTCTTCGTGGGAGAAGTGTCTGTTTAGTTCTTCTGCCCACTTTTTAATTGGCTTGTTTGTTTTTTTGTTGTTAAGTCTTATTAGTTCTTTATATATTTTAGATATTAGACCCTTATCTGATGCGTTCTTTGCAAATATTTTCTCCCATTCAGTTGGCTGTCTCTTTGCCTTGTTGATAGTTTCTTTTGCTGTGCAGAAGCTTTTTAATTTGATATAGTCCCATTCATTTATTTTTGCTTTTACTTCCCTTGCCTTTGAGGACAGGTTCATGAAGTCTTCCTTGAGTCCTAGGTCTATAAGTTTAGTACCAGTATCTTCTTCTATACAGTTTATTGTTGCAGGTCTTATATGAAGGTCTTTAATCCATTTTGAGTTAATTTTTGTATATGGAGAGAGTTCACAGCTCAGGTTCATTCTTTTGCATACATATCTTAATTTTTAATAGGTGATCCAGGTGATTTTATGTGAGCATTACATTTTGAGAATCAATGTCCTAGAGACATAATAAGAATTATAAAATATGAACATTATGTTTATTCACTTCAATACCAACTCTCTCTTATTCACATTTTAGCAGTGTAAGAAACTCTTTAGACCCATTTTATTTATGTACCATTGTTTGTGTTGGTACTTATATTTGAATATAAATTTTTTTGTTATATTGGGTTTACTTGTTCCCCCAACCCCCAAGACATGTTCACCCAGAATCTGTGAATGTGATCTTATTTGTAAAAAAGAATCTTTGCAGATGTAATTAAGTATCTTGAGAGGACATCATCCTAGAAGACTGAGCTGGGCCCCAAATCCAATGACATGTATCCCTACAATAGTCAGAAGGAGAGAAGTCACAAATGGCAAAGAGGAAAAAAGCCATGTGACAGAGAGTGGAGTGAGGCAGGGGCAAAAATTACTGAGAGCTCTGGGAAGCTGGAGGGGTCAAGGAAAGATTCTCCCCAAAATACTCCAGCGAGATTGTAGTCCTACTAGCACCTTGACATTGTACTTCAGAACCCCAGAACTATAAGAGGGTATATTTCTGTTGTTTAAGGCTATAAAGTTTATGGTAATTTGTTTTGACAGGCTCAGGAACTAATACGTAAGTGCATTCAGTATTTTGCATAACACACAGTAATACTAGGAAAACCTTGGCTTTTCCTCTTTAATTATTTTCTTTTAACTTTAGTTGACACTCTCTTTTATCCATAATGATGTCTGCTTTCTGCAGACAGGTCTTCCCCACTAGCAAGGCATTTGGAATACAGTCTGCTCTTTGATATGCCTCTAGAAGGAACTTAACTCCTAGGTCATATACATAAGCATCAGATCCCTAACCAACGTTACTCTCCAAGATGGCTAATACCGCTAAGTGGCTCTTCTTTTGGGTCCTTAGCAATTGGTTACTCAGTCATAGTCTTTGGGGAGACTGTAGTCAGACCCTGAATTCCCAGTGACATTGTGATGATATTCCAGTTTAGGTCTTTTGTCTAGTTCCTGTCCGGCTTTTCAGACTCTGTGTCTAGTATCCTCCTTTACTGACTGCCTCAAACCTCCTTTTTAAATCAGAGATTTCAATACTTTTAACTTAACTTTTAACTTCTCAGGTTTTCACCATTCTGAGCAAAAATTATTATAAGCTTAAAATGTAACCCACCAAGTTAGCATTCCAGTAGAAGACAATAAAGATGATTTTGAAAGCAATTAAATACTATTTAAAATATTAACTTGAGAATGCTTTTCAATAAATAAAAAATGGGCCCAAGAAAAAGAATTGTTAAATATAAGAAAAGATGGTAAACAAAGGAATCATAAACTTGATCATTAAGTCTAGAGATGGCTATAAAACTTTTGGTAATTATAAAGCTATATATATGCAAGAAAGTGGAGAAATAACATAAAAAAAGTATTAACTTCTTGGTGAAATTACAAAAGATGATAGTAAACCTTGAAGGTATATAAATATTAACTAACATCAGATGTTAAACAAGAAATATTTGTTTAAATATGTGTTTGAATTTTTCTAGGGTAATCATTAATAAAAATAGAATGAATGAAACCTAAACTATAGAAAACAAAATATAAAGAAAACAATTTTTTAAAAACGTAAAAATAGAGAAACCAAGCAGGAATCATAAAGATAGCAACTAGAAGACATAAAATAGTAGATACCATAAAGCAAAAGTATAAATTAATAAACACAGCCAGGTAATGATTATAAAATATATGGCTGAAACAAATGGCATAGAAAGGTTTAAATAAAGAAATAAACTCTCTAAAAAAAAAAAAAACAAGAAATAGAAAAGATCTATCAGACTAATATGGAAAGAATTAAAAAGCAAATGCAGCAATATTAATAGTAATCAAAATTAAACTCAAGGACAAGGAGGTGTATCTGTTAATTATACAAGGGCTGTCTGGAAAGTATTCAGCCATGTAATATGAAAAACAGAGACACTTATGCCTGGGTTTCCTCTGGACAGCCCTCATACAATCCACCCAAAATATATGCCATTAAACTTTATAAACAAAACAACATAGGCTTAAAATACATAAACAAAACTAGGCATAAAAGAACAATTTGACAAATCCATAATTATCCTGGGGGATTTTATCCCACAGCAGTCAGAAGGCAACAAATCAAGTAGACAAAAAATAAATAAGGACATGAGATAACCTAACACACACACACACACACACACACACACACACACACACACACTCCTTTGAAATCAAGAAATATAATAGGCACAAATTATCACTGTGATCTGAGAGTGCTCTAACCTCAAGAATGAGAAATATTCGTGAAGCTAGCAACCAGTACTAAACATGTTTGCTGTCCACAATCAGTTTGGATGAACTCAGTATGCTTGACGGCAGCCATGGATCAGAGCAGTAATTTTTTCTTAAACGTGGGACAAATGCCTCCCAATGGTTTTCAACCTGCCTAGCTGTTCCCAGTGCAAACTAGCTCTAGAAAACAAACACACCTTGCTTCATGGCCAGAAGTAGCTTCCTCCTGCCTTGTGATCAACATGCAATCTACCTTTGTCCCGATGTCCACGCATTCTCAAACCCCACCTCAGATTCCCACTGGTATCGCCACCACTTTCTGTCTTTTCATTCTTTCAGGGACGAGTACCAGAAATCACCTCTGTGCCAAAATATAGAACTTCTTTTGTTCCTATCAGAGTCATAATATGTGTATTATTACCATTTAAATTTTATATTAAACTCAATAAAATAGGCAAAAATAAGCATAGAATGTTACTCTACTGAGATGATTTCGAAGTGTGTCCAACCAAGTGAGTTTATTTGCATTAGATATATGTGTCGATCAAGTGTAATGATTTAATTTTTTTCAGGAGTCATCAAGTACAAATAAAAATTTAGTCCACATAAATGAAATATGACTATATATCTTGAGGATGTAGACCATTTTTAGTAAGAAGCATTTTAATAAGATGTGGAGTGTGTTGACTCATCTTCTAGTTTGCTTATAACAAAGTCATTATCTTCCGGTGGGTAATTTAATTAGTGCTGGTTGTTTCCATATGGAGCACTTACATTCAGGGACACTCAATAATATCAAGGAGACAATAAAACTAATGCCACAAAAGTAGAAAAAGCCATTAGACTATATTAGAAAAATATTTTTAAATATATACATTTTAATATGTAACTCAAAACTGAATTAGTTTTTCAAGGATGTTCAAATAAAAAATAATGCTCCTGGGAATATTTTATGAGAGATAAAAAACATTTAAGAAAATATCAGCTCTATATTACTGCTCATGTTGAAGATAATATTTCTGGCCATTTTGTTCTACCTCACTCACTGATCCAGCAAACATTTATTGAATGACTTACTGAATGTGTTAGGAATTCCGCTACACCAGCAGATTTCAAAGCTTTTCAGCAGTGAAACCATTAGTACGGATCAATACAACACATAAAATGGGAGCTACTCTAACCCTAAAACCAGGACACCCGGACCCCAGAAGAATGTTGGTAGAAACATGTAACAGCTATAAGGAACACAATTTAAAAATCATTGAACCTGGTGAATAAAGACAAAAATGATCCAATTTCTATGTTTTAAGAAGCATCTAATAAATAATAAAATTAATATAATTCACTGATTTACTTATTCATTCATTCAAAAAATGTATTTAAGTATCTACTGTACGTCAATTAGAGAGACCAAAACTAGCAAAAGATTGACTAATACGGAAAGCAATAATAAGTGTGATAATGAAAATTAAAGCAGGTCAAAGGAAAATAAAGTGAAGGGCGTTCTACTTCAGGTAAATTTCTTAAGTGACCTTTGAGCAAGAGTTTGTATGAAATTACTTGGACGTTAGTGGGAAGAACAACCCAGGTGGTGGAAACAGCAAGGGTAAATTTCTCTAAGAGTGTAGATGCCATGGTCAGGAGAGCAAGGGTGCTAATGATGGTAGGATGAGAGAGCTAAGGAAAGACGTAGGCAGTCAGGTCAGGCAGGCAGCCAAGGGCTGGATCTTGAGGGATTATAAAGGCAAAGGTAAATACAGGTAAGCTTCACTTTCCTAACTCTCTCTCTCTCTCTCTGAAACCAAGACTAAGTATATTTAATTAGCAAAATATAATCATAGTTTAAACTTTATGCTAAGTATAATGGAAACTCATTAGAATGTTGAGAGCAGGAAAATTGTCTGACCTGATATGCCACTCTCTGCGATTGTCTCAGTTAATATTCCTAACAACCCTAAGTGGCCCTATTTGGTCCCTATTTTATAGATGTAAATGAAGGGAAGAGTTGTTTGTTAAAAAGCATAAAACTATTAAAAGGTAAGATTAACAGTTCAGATCCACACACTAACCTCAGAACCACTCTGCTACCCAAATTAGAACTTAAACTTAACTGTTAAAGATAGTACACTACACATATATGCCTAGTTCACTGGAAGGAAATAGTTGCCCCTGAGATTTCATGTAGAAGTGCTTCCTAAAGTAGCTGACATTTTATGTCAGCCATAGGGAATGAGGAGGAGTATGTCAGGAGGACAGAAGAAAGGGCATTTTGAGTAGAGGAGGCAGTGTGAATAAAAGTCATGGGAGTGTGAAACCGCATGATGTATTTGAGACTTACTATTCTGTGTGCTCTGAGCGTGAGCTCTGAAGCAGGGGCATGGGGAGAGATGAAGCAAGAACAGGCTAGCTCAGGAGGGCCCATGGTGTGGGGTTCAGATGGAACTTCAAGAAATGGAAGCCATGGACAAGTTTTAAGAAAGGCAGTGTCATGAACAGATAAATATTTTAGAAAGGTCGGTCTGATATGACCATAGGGTAGATGGATCAATGGGGGTGGGGTGCACTACAGAAAGAAGTAGTTACTGGGTATTCTTGCCATAGGTCATGTGAGAAATAAAGAGACCAGAACATAGGTTGTAGGGGACGGAGAAATGCTGAGGAAGGAAAGGGGCTTGGTCACTAATTGCCTGTTGTTAGATAAATGAAGAAAGCAAGAATAATGCTGGACAGGCCACGTAACAACTTTTTGCCTCAATTTCTTGTATATAAAATGGCAATAGTAATAGTATTGATCTGATAGCGTGGTGTGAGGATTAAATTAATAATAACTACTATTTATTGAGTGGCCATCATGTGTTAGAATAGATGTGGTACACATACCATCTTGGTGATATTAATGCCCAAGATAGGAACACTCAGAAGAGAAGTAAATTTGCAAGGGAAGAAAGAAGGTAAGTTTACTTTTAGACACGATGAATCTAGGGAGACTGGGAACCCCCCCTGAAGATATTCAGTGGGTATTAGAATAATACATGGAACCAAAACTCAGCAGTGATATCTGACTAAAGATACACATCTATAAGACTAGGACACATGGAAAATAGTGAGCATATGTGCAGAGTGACGGGAGAAGATGGCCAAAGCCAAACTTGGTGGACAACCATCACTTTGGTATCAGCTAAGAAGCTGACAAAAAAATGGTCTGAAAAGTAGGAAAAATGTCAGAAGAGAAACCTGTCCCAGAAATTAAGAGAGCAGGGAGTTTCAAGTAGAAAGGAGTATCCACAGTGTAAATCCCAGGGACAGGTCAAGTCCAATGAAATCTGGTGATGAAGAAATGAAAGCATAATTCTGGGATGTTGAAGAGTAAATAAGAGCTGAGGAAGTAAAGGCAGAAGTTGTAAATGAGTCTTATAAAGAGGATGTCTGGAAAGGGAAAGAATGGGATAGGGTGGTATCCGAGTGAGGAATAGGGATGAAAGGGGTTTTGTAAGATTTGGAAGACTTGAGCTCATTACAGGTAGTAGGGAAAGAGCCAGCAGGTCAAAAATGCTGGCCAGGGAGGGAGAAAAACATGTGGACACATGTTCTAGGTACTGGAGGAAAAGGGAAATGCTGGGATCAAGAAGAGATATGGAAGGTGAACCTTGAAAGAGAGAAGGGACAAGTTTCCTAAGGCTGGGTGTAACAACAAAAAAAAAAAGTCACAGGTCTCAACTCTAATGTTTCCTTCCCCAGAGAAAATGCTAGATGTGCTTGCTTTATCACTTGCAATACTGAGATAACACCTGTTTATTATATAGTGAGCTAATGAAAGACAGAAGAAAGAGAAAAGGCTTTGAAATCAGTTAGATACTGAAGGTTCTGTATCCAATTCTGATGAGGGAGGTGGAGATTTTTCCACGTGACCAGGCAATTCTTTGACATCAGCTGGGAGTGAGACAATTCAACTCAATCCTGACATTAATTCAGAGATGGCACCAGTCCCACAAGATTGCCCCCAATTTCAGATGCCAGTCACAAGACCAGGTTGTCACCTATGCTCTGACTGATGGCTATAAATGAGAGGTTCCCAGGGCCACCTCCTCGGGTTCAATCAATTTGCTAGAGTGGCTCACAGAACTCAGGAAATCAGTTTGCTCACTACATTATCTGTTTATTACAAAGGATATTGAAAGATATAAATCAATACGCAGAACAAGAGATACATAGGACTAGGTCCCAAACAAAGAAGCTTCTGTCCTCGTAGAGTTCAGGGCCCAGCATGGTAGTACATGGAAGTGATCTGGTTCACCAACCTGTAGGCTCTCTGAACCCCCTCCTTTTGGGTTTTTATGGAGGCTTCATTTCATAGGCATGACTGATTAATTCATTGGCCATTGGTGATTGATTCTACCTCCAGTCCCTTGAGACTGGACGTTCCAATGTTCCAATCCTGGTTGGCTCCCCTGGCAATCAGGCCCCCATTCATAAATGCTTTCCAAAAGTCACCTTATTAGCATAAACTCAGTTGTGTTGGAAAAGGACGTGTTATGAGTAACAAAATGTCCACTTCACCTTCATGGTTTTGAAAGGAATTCAGGGACTAAAGGCAGGAGACAAAATATTTTGACAAAATATGTTCCCATTGCTTTTATCACTCAGGAATTTTCAAGGGTTTGGGGACCTGTGAGCCAGGAACTATCAACAAAACAAAACAAAACAAAACAAAAAACAAATACATATGAGAAATATGTATTTGGTCATTTTAGTGACCAAATATATATTTCTTATAAATCACAATATTGCAGACACAAAAATCACATGTAGTCCTTTCCACTTGCTTGTTTTGAATCCTTTAATAGTTTATCTGAGGCTTATTGTCTTCATCTATAAAACGGAGACAGTGTCTACCTTACAGGGTTGTAGTACCAGTTACAATGAAAGGAGGGTGTCTAGACTAATATATGGTGGACACTCAATAAATACATGGTGCTAATTTTACTTTAACTATTAAAAAATCCCTATGAACTAAGTGCTCAGGGTAAACTGAGGCACAAAGAGCTGAAATAACCTGCTTGGGGTCCTTCAGCTGGTAAGTGGAAGTCAGATATCAAATTTAGCAGGCCAATGTCAAGTTGTACTCTCTTAACCATGACAAGATCTTCTTTCTTGACCAAACTTTAGTCAGGTTCTTCCAAGTCCTCTTTTCATGGACGCCTCAACCTTGGCCTCTGTCCTGGTTTTGGCCTGCATAGTCCACTTTTAACAAATAATTATATTAAACCAGTTTATCAAGAATCCCACACCCTTGACATCTAAATCCTTGGCCTGCCTTTTGCAAGAATCCTGTTAAGCCAGTTTAGCAAGAACCCCCGCTACCCTTGATATCTAGTCAAGTTTCTCTTAGTAATTTTTCATCCATTGACCCCCTGACTCTGCTCATTGGCTGTAAAACCCCAGCTGTCTCTGCTATGTTCTGAGTTGAGTTCAATCTCTCTACGTTACCGCAACAGTCTTGAATAAAATTGTCCTTGCCATTTTTAGTAAGTGTCTGGAATAATTCTTTTCTTTTACAATCACTATGTTGTATTACCTATGAAACATGATGAAACAGCAATTTAGCTGTAATGCTATTAAATTCAGTAGAAATGCAGCATAACACAGCATTTAAGGGCAAGGCCAGACTCTTTCTTTAGGTTTGGATGTGACTGCTACTTTCTGCTACTACTTAGGAAAGTTGCCTACATTCTCTGCTTTGCTAGACTCATCTGTAAAAAGAGATGATAACAATAATATTTACTTCAAAGGTATTATTTTGTGAAAATTCCATGTAAGCAGAACATATTAAGGTCTTAAAATTGCTATCTACTTTTAAGCTATTATTGAGTAAGAAATTTATTTTTATATACATTAAGTGGAGCAAAACCTAATCACCCTATTTATTCTGCAAACCACGCTCTACTCACAGCACCACTAAGTCCCCATTATTCTGCTGTATATATTTTTTCTGTAGCACTTATCATCTAGCATACTACATGCTTTACATTATGTTTATTATTGTTAGGTTTTTTGTTTTTGTTTTTGTTTTTGCATCCTTTCCTAGAATGTAAATTTCCCAAGAGGAAGAATTGACTGTCTGTGGCCCATAGGAGAAGTTCAAACAGTACTTGTGGACTGGATTAATTAAATATTGCTTTTTAAGGAAATGTTGGAAAGGAAAAAGAGGAAGTTAGTGGAGAGTCAGAAAAATATTTGGGGATGTCAAGGCTAAAGCATTGGTTCCTTCATATAACCAGTTTTCCTCCCAACTCTTAATTTTCTTCTCTCTGCTCAAAGAAGCATCCAGTGTAAGGTGCCCTCCTGACTTGAAATTAGCATGAAGAATGAACCAAAGACATAAGGGAAAGAAAAAGTTAGGGAGGTTTATCTGAGAAAGAGCAGGAGAAAATGATGGGTGTGTGAGAGACTGCTTGCGGCAGGCTATGTTCAGAGTATTAACAGTCAGCAGGAATAGCAGCGTATATGGACAAAACACAGTGAGGGATTTCATGTACACAACACACACCTATAAAACAGAGTGCAGTGTTTCTAAGCCTTTTATTCATCATCAACAGTAAGAAGCATATTTAGGCACTTTTCCCCCTAATCAGGTATCCCCACCCATATGAAATTTTAACATAACAGGTATACTCTATATCTCTTTATGGATTGACCTTTGGAGGGTCACAATCCATGGTAATACCTAAGATTCTTTGGCCTGTCAAGAACCATGTTTTGCTTTCTTGGAAAACATGCTACCCCCCACCATTGAAAAATTATGGTTTAGAGCCACACATTTATAACACTGCCAATTATTTTAATGAACTTAGATATTAATGTAGAATTTCTCAACCTCAGCACTACTGACATTTTGGGCCTAATAGTTCTTTATTGTGTGGAGTTTATGCCTTGTAGGGTGTTGAACAGTCTCCCTGGCCTCTACCCACTCAAGGCTAGCAGCACCCCCTCTGGTCATGGCAACCAGCAACGTCTCCAGATACTGCAAAATCTCTCCTTTGGGAGTAGGGGGCAAAATTCTCCCTGGTTGAGAATTCCTGCAATTAAACAATGAACGAAACAAAACAAAACAAAACAAAATTATTTTTCCAAGTACATAAGAAAGCTATCCATTATAAAGTAGTAGTTTTTCCATTGCCCAAAAAATGTCTTCAAAATAAACAGTTTATAGCAAATGTTACAGAGAAATGATTCATCTTAGCAAATTATCATTTTCTAAAAACCTAATCATCTTCAATTTTATGAGCCATTGCAATTAATCACCTTGCCTCTGTAATAAATTGTATTCTGAATATCCTACCTGGCTTTTATTAAATAAGGTTCATAATAATATGTAATTCTGAATGTTTTTACCACAGTTCCCCATCTATATTTATGTCTTTAATGTCATCCATGTAAAAATTCTAGGATTTAAGATTAAATATGCTAAAATCATACATTTGATTTAGTGAGAGCAAATACACAAAACCAATGAGAATTTACGGTAGCTATAATATGTAAAAAAAAAAAAAATCCAAAAAGAAAGTTAATGATTACTCTTTGTTATCAATTATGCTATAGTTTTATCAAATTTTCTAATTATATACAACTCTGTGGTAACTATTATTATGTCCATTTCACAGGTGGGTAAATCAGTTCAGAGATGCTAAAATAAATTGCCTTGGGCTTTTCACATAGCAAGTGGAAGGATTTTGATTAAATTCAGCCTTACCTAGCTCTAAAATTTCTGCTCAGTTCATACCAGGCTTTTAGATTCAGTTTTCCTCTTAAATAAAAATCTTTTCTTTTCCTTCACTCTAATAAATTCCACCGGAGATGATGGAAAATAATTTAATATTACCTGAAAATAATTCAATCAGACAGAGAAAGACAAATGCTATATGATTTCACTTATATATGAAATCTAAAGAACAAAATCAATGAACAAATAAAACAAAAACAAACTGATATACACAGAGAACATTTTGATGGCTGTCAGATGGGAGGGGGTTGTGGGGGGTGAGTGAAAACAGGAAAGGGATTAAGAAGTACAAATTGGTAGTTACAAAATAATCATGAGGATATAGTACAGCATAAGAAATATACCCTGAGGTATATTATAATGATATTACGATAACTATGTATGGTGTCAGATGGGTACTAAATTTGTTGGGGTGATCATTTTGTAAGGTACATAAATGTCTAATCACCATGCTGTACACCTGAAACTAATATAATATTGTATATCAACTGTGATTGAAATATTAAAAAATAAAAAGAACTGTCTTACTTGTAAAGGATGTTTGAGAAGCTGAGGCTTCCTTTTAACATGAAAGATGCCCCTTTATTGACGCTTTATGGATCAGTCTTATGTTAAAACTATGAAAGAAAAGAAAAGGCAAAGACCACCCTTACATCCAGCAACAATGATTCCAGGACAGTGTTTTATAACTTTTCATGTTTTAATATTTAACAGGGACTATATCTTATATATAAGATCTACAAGTTTAAAGGCCCTTAAAAATCAGCACTGATGAAGATTCTATTTAAACAGTAAACAAATAGGCATTGTGTGGCCATCATGTGCCCAGTCTTGTGATATATTTAAAGCCCACCGCAGTTCAACAATTAGCAGTGTGCTATTGACCAACAACAGCCTTCTCATCTTGAACCTCAGATGGAGGAAACAGATTTTAGCAGACTCCCAGACTCAAAGGCCTTCAGAGGCTAAGTGGAGCCTACAGAAAACCGAACAGTAGGATCTTTTAAGAAGACAAAAATGTAATGTTTGTTTAAACTGAATGATGTAGAGCTGAAGATGTGGATCCTTGGGTTAAATTTGGTCAAAAGAACGCTGGATTACTGATTTAGATGTTCTTTTCCAAGTTTGGTAGTCTGTGAGTAAGATTTTTGCCTTTAATAAGTTTGTGTTTTAATTACACAGATAAGATTATAAACATACATCACATTAAAGGTAGTGTACACTTATATGTCTGAATTTCATGGTATTAACTATATAATCTAAGCCTTACTATCAGAATATTGTGGCTCCTGGGACCAAAATACTTGCTAGAAAGATCCCAACCCAAAATTGCTGAATCAGAATCTGCATTATAACAAGATCCCTTGGTGATCTTAGGACATAGTAAAACTTTGAGAAGTTGGGTCAAAAACAGTGTTTCTCCGAGGTTGAGTAACCTAAAACAAAATCATCCTAATGACACCCTTAGTGAAGATGCACATACCTGGGCCTACTCCAGCCTCACGGAATGAGAATCTCTGACTATGGAGCCAGTAATCATCATTAATCATCAGCACAGGTGATGCTCATACACAATAACATCTGAGAACCACCATTCAACATAATTCCACAATCTGAGAGCTAGATCTTGGTGAGTCAGATGGACCAAAAGGGACAGAAAAGGCTGAGTTTTAAAACAAAATACTCAATATTAGAATATTGCTTTCAAAGTTCAAGAGAGCTGGGGCAAATTAGAGCTCATTATCAACAATAAGCAATTAAGCTGAGGTTAGCTGCAGGGAAAGAGGGTTGGCTGCATCCCTTACATGCAGTTTTTCCCAGAAGTTAACCAAAAGGCCTCCTAGGAAGTCTGTAGGAGACAGTTTTTTAACACCAGACCTGGGAGACAGGGCCACTGAAGGAAAGCTTGCTGTGACCAGAGTTATATTTATCTTCCTGCCTAAGGCACTTATCAATTATGTGCACTATAAATGCCAGTTGGCCTCCCTGCCAGAAAAGAAGGCATGAGGGTCAAGGAATGCGTCTCGATGACCCAGTTCATTAGAAAGGAGCAAGTTCTTAGAAAAACAACCCGTAAACAAGGTAGGAAAGAAAAGGATTCTAAGAAGGTGGTAAGGAATTTAAACTGGCAACAAAGTTCTAGAGATTGTAAGAAAATAACCAAGGGAAAAGGAAGAGAAATTCTACATGCTTGTTATTACTCAGTGTGGTCCAGGAAGGGCAGCATCAGCTTCTCCTGAGAGCTTGTTAGACATGCAGACTTGTAGGCTCCCACTTAAATACCCGTGGAAGGAATCTGCATCTTAACAAGATCCTCCCATGTGATTTGTATTCACGATAAGCGTGAGAAGTACTGAGCCACCTCAGTGGTTCTCAAAGTTGGCCTGCACTTTAAAAGTACCTGGGAAGCTTTTTAAACTTTGGATGTCTAAAATTTTATACTCTAGCCTCTCTGGGAATAGATGCAGGCATCAGCATTTTTAAAGCTCTCTTTAAAAAATGTTAGTTGAAGACCACTGTTGCATATCCTTAGAGTTCTGAAGTTAATATTATAGGTATAAGATTTTTGGCTTTTATGAAAGAAGGTGGCCACAGACATTGTTGATTAAGCCACATAATTTATATGCCACAAAACTTTAAGGTGCTAGCAGATGAACAGAAATCTGGGTGATGATTTAGTAAATCATTGATAAACATAGGGAAGGTACCATATATTAATACATATTTGACAGATAATAGAGATTTGATCTCCTCCTGCCCAATGCGTTAAACCCAACAGATAATCATCAATTCAAGTGATCCTCCGAGACTAAGTAGAAAAGTGTAAAGAAATCTAAAATGCTCCTCTAATGGTTTAGTATTTGTGAGAACAAGTGGGGAGTGGTATTTGCACCTTTTCTTCACGTTAAAGGTCATGGCATTATAAGAAAACTGAGATTTGAGATCTGAGTGTGTTTAAATAATCAGATAATCTGAGTTTAAGGTGAAAGGTCTTTGTTCAAATCCACAACATACATGCTTTAAATATTTATGCAATGAACATACACTGACACTTTTACATGCTGGGAAGCTTCTTTTAAATATGTGAATTCCTATGTCATGAGATCATAAAGTAGATATTCAGTAAGATCTTTTAAACTAAAATGTAGAAGAGGATTGATAAAATGCTCAAATAAAGCTATATACCTGGATGTTATGACAGGCACCACACAGAGCCCAAAAAGAACAACTTGGAGGAGGAACTCATCCATTATCAGTCATCAATAACTGGAAAGGTGGTCAGACACAATGCTTAAAACTAAAAAACAAGAGAATGAAAAATGATAGAATAATCAATATAATTAAGTTAATACTGTTAGTAAGCAAACTCTCATTGGTTTTCCTAAAACATTAGAGAGGACTCATGACTCAATCCAGCAATAAGAAGGAGGGTCACCTTTTACAAAATGCTGTAAGACTTGTAGAAGACAGGCACTGAAATCTACCTATCTGAGGGTATGGCATGAAGGAAGCACATGGGTAAGAAAAGAGAAACAGAGGAGATCTTAGTACTCATACATAAGAGACTGAGCTAGAATCCATCATTTATTCCATTACTCAAAAAAAAATATATTGAACAACTATTTGTCAGACACTGTACTATAAGAAGCTACACAGAGTTGAAGGATGGTTGACCAGGAGTTTGTGTCTATCTTGTTTTCCTAATATGGAGGAGGACATGAACTTAGACGTAATGTCAAGTAGAGAAAGCCTTCAATTAGCTTGATGTTTTCATCCAGCTAAGAGTAGAGGATATAATAAATGCTTTACTTGCTTAGTTGACAACTTAATCTCTTGGGAAGTTGAAAAAACAATGAGACATATTTCTCAAAACATTATTCTGACTCAATGGTTGATTAAGGAAATGACTGAGACTTTGAGAGAAATGATAATAACACCACTGTACTCGTGTGTAACACCTATGATACTTACAAGTCCCCAAATTGAGGAAAGTTCAAAGATCTCAGAGAGAAAGTGAAGAAAAAACTGTAAA
Source organism: Lyroderma lyra (assembly GCA_004026885.1). NCBI lineage: Eukaryota > Metazoa > Chordata > Mammalia > Chiroptera > Megadermatidae > Lyroderma > Lyroderma lyra. The sequence goes on from PVJL010000424.1 coordinate 100,515, forward strand.
GGAAATGATTCATGATTTTCCAGACTGTGTCTTAGGAAATAATGGGTGTGCTCCCATCAAGCGATTTATGTGCACTTCACAAAACTAGTAAGATTATACATATGACAAGAAATTCAACAAACATTAAAATGCTGACATTAGAAAACTAAAATTAGATGAAGGAAAAGACAAGTACCTAGCAAAAAATAGCCTAGGGTATTACGGACAGTAATGAACATGTGGGAAAAACAACAGGAAACAAGTATTCGCCTAGGAATTCTATATGAGGTCAGACAATTAATTTCTTGAACTCATCCTAGTAAAAGTGCTATGCCTGGTCCACCCTTCAAAGCAGTTTTGGAACTCTTTTTCTGGAATGGCCATCAGAGCTGTCATTGTATCCAATATCTGACAGTTGAGTTTGTGAACTTGCCACCATACACTTATGTTGGCAGAACTGTGCAAACAATTCAGTAAGGTGTCCTACCCAAGTTCTGCCAACATAAGTCACAGTGGCAAGTTTGCAAACTTAATTGCCAGATTTGGGGTGTGATGGCCTCAGTGCATAGCTTCTCAAAGGAAGTACTTCAGAGGTGACCATAGTGATACTTAGCAATGAGGTATGTAGCACTTTTTCTAGGATGCCTCAGTGAAATTAATGGTCAGTCCTCACATATTGTAATCAAACTCTTTAACATGCAAAGATGGTAATTGTGGTATTGTGATATTATATATATATATATATATATATATATATATATATACATACACACACACATACACACACACACATACACACACACACACATACATATATATACACACACACACATATATATATATACACACACACACATATATATATACACGTGTGTGTGTATGTATGTATGTATATGTGTGTATGTGTGTGTGTGTGTGTGTGTGTGTGTATAATATATATATATATTTGGTCCTGGTCCCCATTTCCTGACATAGAGCTTCTAAGTCTCTTGTAATTTCCTTAGTGATAGGAATGAAAGGAGCATCTTTTGTTATTCATAGTAAGACCCTTTCAATCATACCAGAATTTATGCTAATGAGGTGACTCTCCTAGGATAGGGACTGGTTTCCATAGAAACCAACTATGGGAGTGGAGAGGGACTGGAGATTAAATTCAAGCACCAATAGCCAATAATTTAATCAATCATGCCTACATAATAAAACCTCCATTAAAAAGAAAGGGGTTCTCAGAACTTTTGAGTTGGTAAATACATAGAGGTGTTGGGAGGATGGCCCACCACAAGAGGGCATGGCACGGAAGCTCTGCACCCCTTCCCACATACATTGCACTATGCCTCTCCATAGTGGTTCCTGAGTTGTATCCTATATAATAAACCGGTAAAGCACTTTCTGAGTTCTGTGAGCTATTCTAGTAAATCATCAAACCCAAGAATTGGATCATGGGCATCCACAGTTCATAGCTGGTCTGATAGCAGTACAGGTAACAACCTGGGATTTGAGATTGTGTTTGAAGTGAGAGAAGCCTTGTGAGATTCAGCCCTTAACCTGAGGGCTCTGCACTATCTCTGGGTAGTGTCAGAACTGAATTGTAGGATACCCAGTTGGTGTTCAGAGAGTTAGTTAATTGGTTGGTGTGGGGAAACCCCACACACATTCGGTGTCAGAAGTGTTATGAGTACAGAAAAAGAATTTTTCTTTTTAGTAATGTACATGATGAAAATTACTGAAGAATGCACCATCCCCAAACTCTCTTTCCTCCAGGTACCACGAACACATATGTTTCTCTGAACTTGCTGTGATTTCCATTCTACTTTCTCAGAATAAGAGAAATCAGAGCCTATTATGCTTTAACTATGAGATGAAACTTCATACAAAATATTAATACCCTTGTTTTCAGGAGACCCTTTTTAATTATTCATACTTTGATTAACCTGCATAAGAGACAACCTACCATAAGTTTGTTTTGTTTTTGTTGCTGTTTTAGTTCTTTTTCCCCAATAGACTTTTATATGCACTTTAGAAAAATATTTTGGGAAATGGTTAGACAAGAGTTACCATAAGAGATGGATGAAACCTGGCACTTTAAAATTAGGTATAATTAAAATACAAAAATAGATTGAACTTACATTAACTTCTAAAAGTAGAGTAGGCACAGTGAGTTTTTACAGCTTTCATTTGGAAGGAATAACATATTGAGTTCTCATTATTCAAAATTATTCACTCAGCTGTCCATGGCCATTCATATGATTTGGCAATACATATTGAGCCATCTCAATTTTAATATACTTTAAAATGTGACACTTCACATTCAGAGTAAAATAGCATATTTCATCCCAGTTTAATAGTAAAAAGTTAAAAAAAAATTGTTCTCTGCAGCATATAAAGAGCTTCTCACAATGGTGGTAAGTAAAATACCAATTTTTAGACTTTTTGAACCAATTCTTAAAATGCAGATCATTTAAAATTGATCACTTTCTGATGTAGAAGGTAAACAGTGTTTTGTTGTCGTCTGAAATCAGTAGCATCAAGTGCCATTTGATAAATCTTTTTTTTTTTTTTTTTTTTTGCGGGGAGACGTGTTCCCTGGCTGGGAATCGAACCCAGGCCACGGCGTTGAGAGCACCGAAGCCCAGCCACTACACCACCAGGGAACCTCCTATCTTTTAATCTTACTTTGAACCCTGCATTCAAGAATTCCCAAAAATGATGAATGTAAATTTCAAAACCAATTTTTTTAGCAAAATTCGCATTGAATCTATTTACATTAATAATTATTTTACTGGCAGGTAAATAAGTAATTTCAACTCTTTCCCTATTACTGTCAAGATGATAATGGATATGAATGTAAATAAAATTTCCTAGAGTATTTCTTTGGTAAAATAAATCCTCAAAAACATCTAAAATAGCAGCACGAGGAAAGAAGCATGACATCATACAAGTAAGGTTTAGTTTAGAATCCACCTCGGCTATTGGTTTTTACAAATCTGAACTATTGTAACCTCTTGTTTGCAACAAATCATGACTACTGAATAATAATTTGTTTAAACCAGAGTCCCAAATGAAACATTAAAAGATGTTTTAAGAAAAATAAATTAATCTACATATATCCTATCCTTAGATTTATTTAGACTGATGGTAGATAATTCCACTATCCTCAGGGAGAAAAATCAAATAAAAGACAGCAGACTTTTCTTTTTCAGATTAAACAACAGAAGTAACCAGAAACACTATTTTTAGCTTTCTCTGTCGCTCGCTCTCTCTCTCTCTCTCACACACACACACACACACTACACTATTCCTTTCTTTATATTTCCTTCTTAAACCTTCTATGAGAAAATGAACCATGCAAGAACAATAAATGTGGTTATGGGTACTTAATCAGAGAGATTAGGGGGACTTGTGAATAGGGACATGCCACATAACTTTTATCAAGAGTACACCTGCTTCAGCTCTAACCAACTATTTTCTAGCAGCACTTGGAGAACAATGTTATCAAATCCTGTGATTAAAAAAAAAAAGTTTCAATTTTTATGTGAATTCTCCAGAATTCTAAATGTTGCAACTGTTAGGTGTCATGGGCTCTTTGCCTTTTGGACACATAGCGGTATGTACTCCCTGGCCCTCCCACGGCCAATAGGGCCATGTGACTAGGTCTGCTCAAGGACTCGTACACCAGGTTTTAATTGTGCGTGTAGGACCTTCCAAAGCTCTTTTCTCTCTCCTATGGCAACAATTAACATTCCAGATAGTGGCTGCTTTACCAAAGCTGGTCCAGAGTGAGAAGCCACTTCAATGCCATTGTCCTCCTGTGATACATGTGTTACATGAGTGAGAGACAGAATTTGTTATTTTAAACTCCTGAAATGCGTGTGTGTGTGTGTGTGTATGTGTACTATAAAAAGCTTTTTCTGGCTGATACAGTCACTAACATAAATTCACACACCAACGTGGGCCAGAATTTACCCATGGGCCATTGCTTTGTAGTAAAATCACTTAGTTTGCTTAATATGAGAGTGCATATGCTTTCAATTTAAAAGACAAAAAATTATATTGCTACATGGAATGTATGATCTTGACATTAATTGGGGAAGATGAGGGGGGGAAGGAAGGAGAAGAAAAGAAAAGGTGAGGGAGGGAGAGGAGGAGAATAAAAAATAAACAGAATAAAACAATGTGGTCAAAACAAAAGATTGACTAGGGTGAGCAGAACTGGTTGATCTTCTACAATAGTCAAGCCTGTTAATAATCCCATGGGGGAACCCATCTTACTGTTCACGATTCCCTTTCCCAAATATACCTGGAGCCCTTCCGAAGCCTTCTCGCTCCACTCACACCCCAGGGTCAACCTTTCTGCTCCTCCTTCCCTTTACTAAATGTCTCGGTTTGCTCTGGGAAAGCCAGTCAGCTTGTTACAAGATGTTCACATTGTTTAGGAGTTACACGTTTATGGCTATTAATATATTGTCTCTTTATCATAGTGTTTTCATTTTTCAGCCTGAATGTATAAACTCATAGCTTGTAGAAGTTTATTAGAAGCAGAAGGAGCCAGACAGACTACTTGAGTTCAGATACTTACGGTGTGTGGCCTTAGGAAAGTAATGTTTTGTGACTTTGCCTCCAGTTTCTAAGAGTACCTATCCCATCAGTTTCTCTTAAGTACTTAGGAAGGTGCCTGGCATTTGGTAAGTGCCACGTAAATGTTTGTTAAATAAATGTGCAAACACATAAGTAAATATATACATGTTGGGAACATAAAGCTTCAGATTGCTATAAAATATGGGCTGGGAAAGCGGGGAATGGAGTAACTTTCGACATACTTCAAGTTCCATGGTATACTACTTACATACCTGATAGTCAACTTATTCATTATTTTCAACAATAAAAGTCAGAGTTGTTTCATCTATGTGAATATTGCTTCATCAAACTTACACTACTGGTGGTAAGAACTGAATTGCTGAGAGCCATTTCCATTCTGATACAACAGAGAGAAAATAGTACTTAACAATAACACATAAAAAGAGAGAGAAAATCTACTCAGAAGCTAAACAAAACACCGGTCTCTTGCTATTGTCAACATACGTGAAAAGCTCTAACCCAATTCTCCAAAAGCCTTACATCGTTGCTTAAACTCCAAAGGAAAAATGTATCATTTCAATAAGTCTTTGCTCTTAACTTAGAAAATGACTTGGTCTTTCAGTTTATCTCTTTTTTTTTTTTTATAGCCAAACATAAAATTTAAGAGATGCCTTCCATCAGAAGACTGCTTCCTCATAAAATATCTTTCCCCGTGTGTTCCATATTCCTGTATATCATAAAATTCAAGTACAAGTTGATTCTTTCTATATTCCAAGTTGTATTTACAGACTTCCATTAACAATCATCAACAAAAAGTAACAGAAGCTGCTGCTTCTTTGCCCCTCACCCTTCCTCAACCCCCTTGGATTTTAGGTCTGCTTGTTGTTTTAAGACTGTGATAACCAATAAAGGGTGGATCACAAGTTTATGCAATGAATTTGCGCTTTTGAATCCTAATGTCTCCTGGTTTTCCTTTTTTCCAGCAGAGGATGGAGAGGTATACAAAAATATTTAGAGGAATATTGATTTTTCTAACTGATACAGACAACAGATTCTGTTTGACTTTTCTAAGCTTAAGATGACGTGGGTGGTGATTTCAAGAAACACATTTACAACTAATGAAGGAAACAATTCCGAAACAACCTGTAGAAATGATCAGAATTGATAATTACTTCACGCATTCAAAAAAATCTATGAAGCAAATTGCAAACCCGTTATCCAGTATGTTATACTTAATGTAGATGTCTTCCATATCCATCCGTGAATCTCATTTATCTCCTGAAGTAAACAAACTCTCATTATGAAAGTTACTACATTTTTTGCCTTGACCTTATTGGCAATGCCGGAGAGAATTGGTAGGCTTGTAAACCTATTCATCTTTCTTCAAAATACTGTATTTAAAACTGAAAACAATTCTGCAGGGTAACTACTTCCAATCTTTACAATATCACAGTTATGTCTCTGCTTTATGAAAAAGATTTCCATTTGTTCTCTGAAATCTTTACAAATGTCTTTAAAGCATAAACTTTCCAGAGATAAAGAACATGAGAAATACAGCTTTTTGATGATAAAAACTAAATTACACAATCACCACTGTAATTGTTTATTTTGTTCTTTCAGAACACTGTATGAAATATAAGAAAGCTAAACATTTTCTTGTTATTTTCTATGCTCAGGTTAATCAATATCCAAATATAAGAAACTTTAAAGCTACCTTCAAAACTCAAATGACCAAAAATAAAATTAAAAAAGCACTGAAATATTCTTGTTGATTGATGAACAGACTAGTAATACATGTTTGGAACTAGATGTCTGTCAGCTATATTTTTTAGATAATATTTCACATTTTATATGTCCACAAATAAGAGCCTCTTCTTCCTTAAATACATTCTTTTGTCCATTCCACATTCAACCTGATGGAGCTACTAATTCGTCCTGCTAACTGCAAATACATTTATTTTAATGAGAAAAATTGGAAGCCCCATGAAAGACACTGAAACAAAAGGTATTTTCTTTATAGTAGAAACAGATGTTTAAAAAAGTGATTCTAGAACTATGTGTGGAAAAAGAGGTATGCAGTGGTTGAATTCCTGTATCACTCAACTCTCCTTTTTGAAAGCCTAACTTTCAACTACTTAAAAGGAGTGTCCGAAAAACTTACAGAAAGCTTATAGAATTATTTGGACTTTTCTTTGGTCATTAAGCAACTACCATTACAGAGGCAAATGTTTCATTTCTCATTATATCTATTTGCAAAGAAAAGTACCTGTAGGGCTATATAGAATAATAAGGTTGTAGCATGAAGATAAAGTACATGCAGAGATCTGGGAAGTCATAGAGTTCAAGTAACCTGGCCTTTGGATATCAGTGTAAGCAGCCATTCTTGCCTATTCTGAAGCAAAGTAGCAAGAATAACTACGAGAACCAGAAAGAAAATCAAGCTAGCAGCTTTCAGGAAAGCAAATGTAAGAAAAGAGACCCACTGGTAATTGCAAATCAAGTACTTAATACTGTCACTAGCTCTAGGCATGGAAGAAGTTGGGTCAGATGAAACACAGGTAGGGAATCTGAAACACAGAAGACCTGAGCGTTCTTGGAATATTTGCAGCAACCAGAATTCATGGATTCATTTGACATCTTATTCACTATCTACTACTGTATAGAGTACTGAGATGACAAAGATGAAACAGATTTGTTCTTAAACTCAGAGAACTAACTGTGAATTGAGAAAGTTGGGCTAGTACTTAAAATGTAGCCCAATGATATCTACGACCAAAGAAAGTACAAGATGCTTTAGGAACCACACCAATTCAAATTGAAATTACAGAAAACTTTTCCCAAAGGCTCAAGATGTCTTAAAGAATAAAAGATGTATTAGTTTTAGAACACATGTTTATTGGTTTGCTGCACAAAGAATTGTGGTAGAATTTAGTCATCCCACAAGGGGCTGAGAGAGCACAGTAGAGGGAGCGGGAAGTAATAGAAAGACATGAAGGTGAAAATACCCACAGCTCACCTGGGGAGCTTTAAGGATTTTGGTGTATCTGGACACAGGATCTATTCTGCAGATTACTGGGAAACATTGAGAGGTTTTAGGCAGTGGAGTGATATGATTAGATGTGTATTTAGAGCAACTCTTCTGACAGCCTTAGGAGGAACAGAGGAAGGAGGAGATGATCTACACAGTGATAAGTTAACAGGCTACTGAATGGAGAATACTCAATAGCTTAGAGTTAGAACCAAAGCATTGACAGTGAGAGTAGAAGGAGGGGACAGATTCATGATGTTTAGGAGACTGAATCAATAGGGTTTGGTGTTGGATGGTATAAGGGAAAATAATGAGCCTCGTATGGCTATTGGATTTCTCATTAGGATGTGTCATTCACTCACTTAGAACATCCAGGAGGAAGAGCACGCTGGAAGGGAGGAGAAAAAAGATTGATTTAGAAGTCCCTGCAGGGTATTCAACAAGATCTGGTATTGAACATTTGGATATAGAGATTCAGAGTTCAGAGAAGTCGTCTGGGTTAGAGACATACATCTGGGTGGTTTTCTGAGCACTGGATTTGTATGAAGACATAAAAACGAATGTGCATACAGGAAGGGCAGAGGGCCTGAGATGGAGCAGGTTCACGATGTTTAGGAGGCCGAATCAAGAGGGAGGGTTTGCTGCTGGGTGGTAGAAGGGAAAATAATGAGCCTCGCATGGCTATTGGATTTCTCATTAGGATGTATCATTCACTCACTTAGAACATCCAGGAGGAAGAGCACATTGAAAGCAAGGAGGAAAAAGATTGATTTAGAAATCCCTGCAGGGTATTCAACAAGATCTGGTATTTTTGTTCTATTTAGGCCCTCGATGGATTTCATGATGTACCCCCACACTGGGGAGGGCAAGGTACTTTGAGTCCACAGATTCAAATACTAATCTTATCTAGAAACATTCTCACAGACACACCCAGAAATAATGTTCAATGTTGGTACCCCTTGGTCAAGTCATGCTGACATATAAAATTGACTATCACAATGACAGTACCATGGGGATACCTCATTGTAAAAGAAATGCTTCATGTTCCTCCTGATGCTTATAATGTAGTTGAGAAAATAGATAGTAGGTGACCATTTAATTTGTCATTCAAATGGGACACTATTGAAAATAAAAGATTCTATTAATAATTAAGCTAAAATATAACTCTTTGGGGCCAACTAGAATATATATTCACATATTTACTCTTTTAGGTAAAGAAACAGGTATAATAATTTTATTCCAAAGATGACAAGAGAAAGGTACAATTCTAAATATGTATATATGTATGTATGTGTGTATACACACACACACACACACACACACACACACATGCACACACACACACATATATATATCTTTTTAAACTTTGTTTCCTTATTACTATATAAAATTTGGCAGGTCCCATAACTTCAATCTTCTTTAGTTATCAGAACAGTTCATTTCAAACAGCGAAAGTGTCCTTTGATAAATGACTGGATAAAGAAGCTGTGGTACATAGACCAATGGAATATTACTCAGTCATAAGAAAAGAGGAAATAGGGTCATCTATGACAAGATGGATGGATCTTGAGATCATCATGCAAAATAAGCCAGACAGAAAAAACTAAGAACCATATGATTTCACTCACATGTGGAACACAAAGTTGAAAGCAACAGAGAAGCAAAAACTCATGGACACAATCAATAGTTTAGTAGTTAGTGGTTCTCTGAGGGTATGGAGGGAGGGGAGTGGGAGAGAAGGGACAGGGTCTCAAATATATGGTGATGGAACAAGAACTGACTTTGGGTGATAATCACATAACTAAACACATTGATGATGTATTGTAGAAATATACACCTGGAACCTATGTAATTTTTGCTAACCAATGTCACCCAAATAAATTTAACAATAAAAAAAAAGAACAGTTCATTTCAATTAATCTGAATATTTTCTCCAATGCAGTAATTAAAACTTTAAAATTCATTCCCCTTAATAGTGGTTCTTGGTTGGGGGAGAGGTATGAAGAAGGATGGGTATTATACCCTCAGAGAACATTTGGTGATATCTAGAGAGTTTCAGCTGTCACAAATGGGGAGAGGGGATGCTATTGGCATCTAATAAATAAATGCCAGGGATGATGCTAAGCATTCTACAGTGCACAGTATAGACCCCACAACAAAAAATCATCTGTCCCCAAATCTCAGTAGTGCTGAGGTTCAGAAACCCTGCCTTAAGATGACCGCTCTCACTCAGTTGGAGCTCACTTTAGATCTGGAAATCTGCAAAGGCAACAGGAGAATGCTAAAGTTCTTCCTTCTCCCTTAGCTATATTTCCTTACTTCTCCTACCAGTAGTTTCTGACTCTTCGATTTGGGCCCAGGGGAATAAGGGATTAGGAAGCAAGGGTATATTCTTAGAGTTATTAGAGTTATAATCTGTAATTTTTTTTCTTTTGAATGTGGTGGTCACACAATTGCTGTGGGTATTTGCAATAATGCGGGAATAATTAGCACGTGGCAATGCCTCTCAAGATCTAAGGTTGGGAAGTATTGAATAAATTTAGTAAAGAGTCAGTCCTTGATGACCTTACTTAAAGATGGTTGAAGGGCAAAAGTTGTTAAGCAGAAGCAAGACTGAAGAATGAGGAGGGACTAAAACATTAGGTTTTTTTCATCACTTTCTATGACCTTAGAACTGGTTTGGTTCTGTTTTATTTATGCCTTTGAGTCAGGTTGTTTCTGGAGTTAAGTCAATGAGACAGCTGTCTACGTGGTCATCCGAGAGGATAACGGCCTAAAATTTTCATCAGTGAAGTAACTCCTCGGTGTTTTGAGGCTTTACCTCCTGAAGGCTCTCTATTAAAATGTAAATAAGTTACCTGAAAAGTCATCATCTGGAAATCCATTAATATATTTTAAACAATTAATTTACCCTCATAATGAACTTTACCAAGTTGAGAGTATGAGTGTGTGCACACAGGCACATGGTCAGAATTTGGCACATGGTGGGAAAAGGCAACTTTACAGGATAGAAAAGGAAAGAAGTCTGAATAAAAAACATCATTGAAGAAGACTGTGTCAGGGACAGTATAAGGATACCAAGAACATGGAGAGAGGGGACAAATAAAGCACCTCTGAGACACTTACAGTATCAAAGCCACCATCCAATCCCTTAGAAATTTCACCCCAGATGACTCTCACATGATATATAACTTGCATGGGAGCAGTTCACGAGAGTCTGTGGCTGCACATCTGGGTTCGTAGTCCCTGGCAGGCTCAGGGTATGGCTGGCTTCTGCCAGAAGTCATCAGGTTTTTCCACACACCGTGGAAATATTTGACTGGCTGTCTGAACAGGGACCATAGTGTACCATCAAGTCCCTGGCTCTGCTCAGAGCCTTGGACACTCAAATGCCTAAACCTTGAGGGCAAATACTTCCACCATACCTCACTCCCAAACCCCTGGCATCCTGCAACTGCTGTAACACCACTGTCCTCTCCTATATGCTCCCCAGGTATTACCTGCCTACGTGTGTCAGGGGTAGGGGATCCTTTATATTGTAGTTTCCTGAGCCACCTTATACCTTGCATTTTGGAACCAGTAAAACTGAGGGGGAACCAAGGTTCTTAGTGAGGTCAGGCTGCTATCATAAAATACCACAGGCTGGATGGTTTAAATAAGAAAAATAATTATAAAACTTCTAGAGCCTGAGACACCTAAGATCAAGGTGTCAACAGATTTGGGTTTTGGTGAGAGCTCTCTTTCTGGCTTCTAAATGGTCCCCTTTTCACTGTGTCTTCACATGACCTTTTTCAGTTCATAAGGAAAGAGACATCCAACCCTCTCTTCCTCCTCATGTAAGGCCACCAATCTCATCAGATTTGAACCCCACCATTATGACCTCACTTAACATTAATTACTGCCTAAAAGCTCTATCTCCAAATACAGTCACATTGAGGGTTAGGGCATCAGCATATGTATTGGGGGAAAGGGGCAATTTAGTTCATAGCTCGAAGGAAATCTGCATTTTCAGCCAGCATTCTAGATGAGTCCAAGAACCTGGCTTTGAGGGGCCCTGCTTCACAGCTACCCCCATGCATCCTTCCTAACAGCAATACACACTAAATTATAATTGACTGTAATTCTAAAATATATAACACCATATACCTAATTAACTACAATTGCATGTCAGTGTTGGTAAGAACAGTGCAAGCCCTCAGATAGAGGAGAGAACTGAAGCCTGTGGTGCTGAGTAATTGAAAAATGTTTTCTTTGAGCACTATATTTAGATAACCTTTGAGAAGCATTTAAAAAGTTACTAAATAAGACAAACGTGTATTTAAAAGAAACATGACAGTAGCAGAAACCTTTGCTAATTAAATGCAAATAGTCGGTTAATATGCAGTGCAATTATTTCTTACTCAAAGAATTACGTATGGAATATTGCATGCACCCTTTCCTTCTTGAAGGAAGACAAATTCTCTTAAATCCACCATCAAATTATATGACACAAATGGTCCAAACCTTCGGCCAATGGGCTGAAAGCCCGCTAACATACTTCCATACCACATAGCCACCATCTACCTCAGTTACTCCGCCCAACGTGCTTGAGCGTTATTGCAAAAGTTTGTGTCATCCAATTCACAGTGTCCTCGTGTGTTTCCTTCCACACTCAGAAAATATTATCGAGTAAACAATTTAACACATGAATGGATCTTCTGTTATTTTTTCAGAAAAGACCGAATAGTGTCTGGTAGCCTTTAAAACTACAGAGCATTGCAGGTTGAATGTTGTTTGCAATTGAGCAGCTCAGCAGTGAATGGGTGCGAGGAGTAATGAGAAGGGTTTCTAGGAACTTAGTTTGCTCCATAATATGAAATTAAAAGCTTTTAAGAAGCATATTTCTATGCAAAGAAAATGTGTGTTAATATACACATATGTGTGTATACATATATGTATATGTATGTGTGTGTGTGTGTGTGTATATATATATATTTTTTTCAATGTGCATGTAGTTTAAACTGGGCCAAGGACAGTGTTTCTCATTTGACACTGAGGAGGCTTCCTGTGGGGGGAAAAAATCTTTTTGACACTGAGGATTCTTGGAGGAAAAAGGAAACTTTTAACTGAGGAGTGCTAGGGATGGAGAAAAGACCATGTAAATAAAACAATTAATCATTAGCCATGACAGTGTGTTTCTAAAAATGTCACACCTACACCATCTTTACTAGAAATAACTAGGAACACTTTTGAGAAATACACATCCCAGGCCCACACCCTTTTAGTGAACTCCAAAATCTCTGGGATCAGAGCTCAGACCTAAATGCTCTTTGAGCATTTCCTAATGAATCCTGCAACTAATACTTATGTTCACAAGAGCTTTAATCAACTGAGGTGGAAGGGAAATAAATATATATTATCATCTTTTTCCATCATGTCATATATGATCCTGCAGCCCAGGAAAATCGAAGACAAGTAGAGGAAGTGCATGAATTCCAACAAAAGTAAAAACAATAACATTTTAACTTAGATCCTTCATTTACCACATAACTTAGATTAAGTCTCTTCTCTCACTGAACTTATCCATCTCTTAGGAACCATGAGGATCTTTTAAACCATCAAATAATTCTCTAAGTCAGACCCTTAACTACGATTAGACTTTCCAAAAAGTTTGAAAATCAACCCAGAAAGCTTGTCCTCAAAGGAGAAGACAGTCAGTCTGTCTGTCTCTGTTTGTCTCATCTCTTTTTCTCTCATTTCTCTCATTCACAAGGAGAATGGAGCACTGTTCTATCAACTTTTATTTTTCTATGTTGCCTGGTTGCCTTTCAACATTCAACACCTGGTGACATTATAAAGCTCTTCCTTATTGTACTACTCACGCACACCTTATATTTTCTATTATAAGGTGCACATTTTTTTCACTTTTTAATATCTCTGAAATCAGGTGCCTCTTACAAATGTTTGGCCTTTTCAACCAACTGCAAATTGCTCTGTCACTGCTTCCCCAATCCTTCCTCCTGTGAGATTAGAGCTGTTTCTTCTTTCCATTCTCCCCTTTCCAAATGAATCCTGAGAGTTCTTGGACTGTAAACTTGGGAGTTTTATGCCAAACAAACATGCTGCAGAACCAGGTAGATTTCTTTGCACCATCGCTTGGCTCTGATACCTGCCAGCTGAGTTAGTACAACCATTATAGACTCTTCCTTGTTGGAAGAGCCTTTCAGTACACCGGAAATAAAGTGGAAAAAAAAAGCCTAAGTTTACTTGGTAGATTTTTCTTTTTTAGTTAGGCCTAAAATAAAATCACAGGATCTACAGTTAATGGCATGTTAGTTCTGATAAAATATGAGGGATAGTGGCAAACTTTATTAATGGAATGTTGAAAATAAATTGATAACAAAGCCTGAGTTTACCTGGTAGCATTTTCTTTCTTTCTTAGACCTACAGTAAAATCACATGTCCTACAATTTAATGGCACATTAGTTCTGATAGAATGTAGGGGGCAAACTTTATTAATGGAAAGTTGAATCAGTGGGATGGGAGAAGAGGATATTTCGGCCCTCCTAAATGGACTATGGCACACACAAAGTTAAGATCATTCAATTAAAAATTTTCCTTTTGTCTCTGCTGGTGTAGTACCTGAGGGGTCTCACAGAAGCTATTGCCACTTCTTGCCTGAAGACTGGCCTTGATCTAATTTCTAAGGTACTGTCTCCATAGTTATTAATCCAATGATACCACTTCCATAATCATCAAGGCAGCCCTCGCTAAAAAAAGCATCTTCTTTTCTCCCTGTGTAGACGCTCTTCCTTCAACTCCCCCAAGACTTCCCTTGCTAATGCTGTCGTTCTTTCCGTTCTCTCTCTTAATAAAACTGGACATATCACTTCAGAGTTAGGTTTGTAGGACATGTTGAGGGGCACAATTCAATCACGACAAAAACAAAAATCTGTCAATTCTAAAAATTGACATGTGTTTCCTTTCTTATTTATTTTTAATTGAGATAATATTGCACTACACATGCACACCTTATTTTTTCTATTCTAAGGTGCACATTTAGAAGTTTTGAGTGTGCAACATTATAATTTGGCATGTGTATATACGACATTGTGCTCACCACTAAAACTCTAGTCTCCACCGTCACCATACAGTTGACCCCTTTCATTCTTTTCACCCTCCCTCCATCCCTCATTCCCGTCTGGTTTTTATTCTTGTTGTCATTGTTGTTTACTTTTTGTTATTTGTCCATTTGCTTTTGTTTTTATATTCCACATATGGGTGAAATCATATGGTATTTATCTTTTTCCATCTGACATGCTTTTAAAGATAAAGGTCAGGCATCTAGTTTATCCCAGGAGGAGCTCCTTGCCTATTTTGAAACCTCCCATAAAAAAGAACCCTACGACCAGAGAGTAAGACCTTAAAACCTTTTTCATCTGTCTTTCTTGAGGACCCCTGAGGTCTACAGACTGAGATGCTCCTTAAACAAGTATCATGGAGTAGAGAAGCCAAGGAGTCTTACCCAGCATTTGCTACACTGTATTACATTTAGTTACTTAGCTGTCTGTCTTCTCCAGTTTGTGAGCTTTTTAAAAATAGAGTTTGCTGCTATTCATTTATAATTTTCTTAATTGGTACTAGGATAGATGTGGTACTAGTAAAGTTCTGATATCCAGGTGTCTATAAATGTTGTTTACTGAACATATTAATGAATGCTTACAGTTAGTGATCACTACTGAACCTATTAATGAATGCTTACAGTTAGTGATCACTAAAGCATAGACTGTTAGAGCTAAAAGTGATAGTAAAGATTGCTTAGCACAAAACCTTATGGACTAGCTCAGGAGACTATATTCCAGAAGTTAGAGAACTCTTATGTTTACATAGCTAATAAGTGAAAAGATTCAGACTGGTCTACTGGTGACAATTATTCAGCTCATTCCACTAAAAACCACTATGATGTGTTACTCTGTCATTCACAATTTTAATAAGACATTATCTAGAAATAAGGGTATTAAATCAATAAATGTATTATTCCCTCATCCTGAAGTAATGACAGACCAGGAGCTAAAACACCTCTGAAGTTTTCCTTTAAATCATTAGATGCAAAGAATGAGGTTAACTCTTTATAGACCTTTTATTTTTACATCCTTACTAATACAAAGCCAATATATAATCTAAAAAATAGATTTGATAGAAGCAGGAAACAGGCAGGACACATAAAACTAGTGAGATTAAAATGTATCTAATTTTTCTCTTGGCTTTTAAGTACAGGGTTATAATTACTAACACCCACATTTCCAGCCAGAGTCAAACTGACAAAGAATGAAATGACAATACCCAGGTATCACTCATTGTTACGGATCCTTGTCGGTTTTCCACTGGAAGTAACGGCAGCAATTCCGGAACGCTGACGCTAAGTACTAGCTTTTGCAATAAACGTTTTTAGATCTTCAGTAGTAACTTCTAAATATTATGCCATCACTTTATTGTTATTGCAAACAGTAAAAATATAAGTAGTGATAACCACAGTTTTCAATCATTGCACAATTTAAAATGAAAAAAAAAAAAGAACTCTTCACTACATACGAGACTATTTCCTCCTGAGGTTCCATAGAGCGAAGAATTAAAATAAAACTGCTGACGGTGACCTGTTCTATAACTGGCTGCTCTTCACATAGTAGGAAACCTCCGAAATGCAATTCGGCTGTCTCTGCCCCACATGCACCTGATTCCTCCTTTCCTCCTCAAGGCAGCAGTCGAATTTATCTGACAGTAAGTCTTGATTTAGGGAGGGGACGGTTGGAAGGCAACACATTACAGCGTTATTACTAAGTCCTAGCCTTCTCTCAAACCGCACAAGGCACTGCTTTCTCTGCAAAACGAAACGCACAACGGCATATCAGGATGCAGCTTCATTAACTGATCGCTCTGCCCAAAGGAAATCAGTCTATTCGTTTTTCCTAAACCAGACCAGACAGAGGTCACTATTTACATCTCTCCTCTATAATAAAGTAATTATCAAAACAATAGGCACTTAATAAAAAGCATGGTCAAGGAAATGTACTTGTCATGACTCTTTTGAACTTTCAAACCCTACGTGGGTCTCAGATAATTTTCTCTGTTACTACTTGTGAAAGAAAAGTTGGTTTTCACCTTCATGCTACATGTTCCTCCAGAAATTGATCGTAAAACTGTTTATGTCACTTTCCCCAATACAACAGATCCCGACACCAAACACTGAAAGTGTCTACCCCCTCAGAAATGTTCTTAGAGAGCCTAACTCTAATTGGTTTGCATGTCTTGTAAAGAAAATATCAGCACACATATAAACAGACTGGCAGGCTGTCTGATTCCAGCGTGACTCTTACAAGTCCCTGTGTTCTGTAAACTTCCTGAACATCCTCAGGCAATGCTCATTAGCAAAGCACAGCAACCTCACTAAAGGTAACTTGGATGGGGGTAGGGTGAGAGAAAAGGGGTATATCTTTATTGTCCCTGGATCCAAAAGTCCAAGGACTATAAAATCCTATATATACCTCAAGAATAAAATACCCAGAATCATAATACACACACACACACACACACACATATATATATATATAAAGAGAGAGAGAGAGAGAGAACGCAGAAACTTCTCTCCACTAAGAGAAGTTTGGAAATCTGGTTTATAGCCCTTAAGCTACACTTTCAGATCTCATTTCCTGCCTTGATCCATGTGAACGATAACGGCCAACACACACTGGCACCATCTGAGGCACTGACTGCAGACACTAACCCATAGTCAACGATGACCTTTTCTGACAGATTTTAATACACTGACTTCCTTACAGATTTAATATACTATGTGTTATCCCGCTCCCAAAAGGTTGTGATTCATTCCATTACAACCACTTTGAAATGAATCTGGTATACACTGCAGTAAGTTCAGAAGTGGCATATGGCACCAGGGAGTATATGACTCTTTCCTCCCATCTATTCTGTTTTGCTGGCAGCAGATCATAACTGTATAGACCTACACCCTACATGATGACCCTGAAGGGCCTTTCAAAGCAACACATTTTGAAAAGAATATTTAACAAAAAATATTCTGCAAATGACAGTAGCCACAACCACGAGCAAAACACTTAAAATACAATTTGAGTTTTGTGAGAAGGGATGTAGAGATGGGGTAGAAAATAAGAAAAATGTACATATTTTATATACATATACAGTATATGAGAATAAAAGCATAATTCAGCACATCATGATTCTCTGAATTTTTTTATGTTAATTCCTAAAAACTTTATTTCCTTCCATAGGAACACATTGAAGATCATAAAATTTCATTGGACTGTTATTTACTGAGCTGACTTCTTCCCCCTTGTCCCTCCCACACTGTTACTTCCAAGGTTACGAACAAGTCCGCAGAAATGTCAGGAAGCAGGCTAGAAACCCGTACCACAAGTCCCTGGGGAGAAGCATGGCCTCATCCCTCACACCTGTGACTTCTCACTCCGACTCTCTTTACCAGGAAGCTTTGATAACACTTAACTCTCATGTGCCCCAGTTTCCTATTTTGAAAATAAGTTCTTACATTTCACTTTATCGAGAATCACAATCCATTAAAAAAATAATCTAAACTGTGACATCAAGATCATTAGAATGAGTCATCTATGAGCACTGGCCTCAGAGGGAGCTCCTGGGCCCCACAGAAGATATGGCCATAGAGGAAAAGAAAACAAAGGAGTAGGTTTCTTTTTCATATGAAAAACAATCATAAGGGACCAATCAAGATGAATAAACTATGGCACAGAAAAACAATGAAGTCATTTAAACTTCCCCATGCAATAATTCAGTCCTCACAAGCTCCGAAGCCCTCTGCTTGTCATCAGTCATAAATATCTTTACTCACAGTGGGGCCACAGCAATCTCCACTCGTTCTGTGCCCTGGAATGTACTGCTTAGTACCCCTTCCTTCCTTCTGTGATACACTTCTAATGCCCAAGCAGGATGGGCCAGAACAGAAGGACTTCAAGGTAAAATCATCTTCCGAGTCCACTTACCGGGAATCCAGCTGAGAAGACTGTAAAGTCATTAAGGGATAAGTCAAGCTAATGGAAATACCTCACATGTTAGATAAACAATGATCTGGAGTTATCCTGACTATTTCTGGCACAGATAAAAGTAGCTTATTTTATTATCGCTGCTATCCTTTATTTTCTCTGGATCCTACAGGGTATCTACAACTATTGCCTCCTTTGATTATGTGGCTCTTGTTCTGTTATTATTTTTATATTTCTGTGCTTAGGTGTCTGTTGAAATGAGGCAAGCCATAAAATAAAATTGTGGAGTAATATGTCATCAGCTTGAGTTAAGAAATCTTATAAATGTAAAATAAATAGTAAGTATCAAATAAATTTACACTAATTGTATTTACAACAAAATGAGCAAAACATTTAACTATATGCCTCCGAGTGGACAAGGCAAAACATGAAATGTGACAGATGTCACCATTCATTATGTAATAATTATCTACAAGTACCATTTCATCAGGGAAGACAAACTTTAGTCAGATTATTTTAAGAAAAATTTATTACGTGGACCTTTATAGAAGAATGACCAAAAAAATGTCCAAGGTCTTCTGACAGACTACTAATAAAAGCTGCAGAAAACTTCTTTGTATAAATATTTCTTAATCTAACTCCCAGGGGCATCAAAAGCATTATGTGGAAGCAGAGTAAAACCATTTCCATGAGGTCCAAATATATGACTATTTGAAGGACTGACTTTACCCAGGACTGAGAAAACAGAAGAATCGAAAGATTCCTGGAAAGATTCATATATGGTGCAGACTGCCTACAAGTAAGTGTCTATGAGAGAGAGTCACCAGGCCTCCAAAAAGTGACGATATGGTTGCCAGTAGATCTCTCCATGTAAACATGCCAGGTGGTAAAATCCAAGATCAGGAGGCCAAAGGGTTAGTAGAAATGTCAGAGTGAAGAAATAACCAACAGTGAAGGATTTGAATAAGCAAGAGTTGATATTGAAAAGCAAGCAAATGAGAGGAAAAAGAGGAGAAAGAGATTTCAGAGAAAGGACACAATCCCTGAAGAGATTTCTTTTATTTAGGCTCCATAGAATCTTTCTGCACTGACAACTAAACAGAGAAGAATGACGTCTGGACTTCTTTTATAAATAAAAATCTGGAAAACAGACAATTTGAGACTAAAGTCACGGTGAGTGAATACTTGAAATACGGTTATTCTGTATTGAATTAACACACCTTTTTCTATAGAGATTAGATAGGCAAATGGAAAAGATAATATTTCCTTTTGAAAGCTAAGGAGTATGGTTTGCATTCTTACTTAGAATGTAGGAGACTACCCAGAAGGCATTGGAAATGTTGTGGTGATGTTCACAATCAGTGTCACAAAACTTCTGCACCAATTTCCCAATATGGTCACTTAGAGGTCATTAAAAGCCAAGGAGTGTGGGCTCCATAATGGCCTGGCAGAGGGGAAATGTGGGACGCATGCACGGGTCTATGTTTCAGGACCACATATGCCCTGAAGAAGCAAAACCTTTTTCTAATTATTGTGAATGCTCTATAAGGGCCTGCAGAGCTCTAGAGTCCACAAAGGGAGAACTGAACCAGAATCCAGGCAGAGGGAGGGGTGTGGCAGGAAGAGAGCAAGTGATCCACTTAAGATGGATTAGCTACAGGAGATAAATTCCCACAAGAGCCAGCAGTAGCTGCAGAGCTGCATAACTCATGGTTTGGGAAAGAAGCCATATTGGTAGGTGTCATAATTTGGCATATTCTTACATGAAAACCAAAGCCATAAGTACAGCAGAGCTATTACAAGCCACTAGAGACTGAACTGTCAGAATGAATGGTGTATAAGAATATTGAAATTTCAATACTGATTGTTAATATTATATGAGATATATTATAA
Organism: Lyroderma lyra; assembly: GCA_004026885.1. Classification (NCBI taxonomy): domain Eukaryota; kingdom Metazoa; phylum Chordata; class Mammalia; order Chiroptera; family Megadermatidae; genus Lyroderma; species Lyroderma lyra. Next base: position 121,017 of record PVJL010000424.1, read on the forward strand.
TAGTGATAGAAGCCACTTAATAATATCTGTTTTACTTGTAACCTACCATAGCAATTAACAGCAATTTTGATAATATGCTAAGAATTTAGAACATTGAAATCTGGAAGAGACAAAGAAATGAAGAAGTAGTGTAACCGAGTGTCTGAAAGCCTGAATAGGCACAGGTGTGATAACTGCAAGTCAACTCTATCTGAAGAAAAAAATGGTTGATTAACTGCTGGGGATGTCAAGGATATTTCAGACGTGTATACAACACTCCTCCAAAGTTCTACTCATAAATATGCTCCACCATTATTCAGAACCTACTGGATGTCAGGCTGATGAAAATGACAATCAAGTAAGAAATTATTGAGAATGAGATATCGGCAGAGATGTGGAAAAGCCCATTAGCTTTCAAAAAAGTATTCAGAAGGGCTTTGGGGCAATCAGATCTTAGTGCAAATCCTGCCTCTACCTCTGCATGTTGCTTTAGGCAAGTCACTTAACATTTTATAATGAAAATCCTGCCACCTATACCTATGTTCTTAAGAAAGGGGAAAATGTTTTAATACCCTTTTAATACAATCATGGATGTTATTCTTTGATACTATATCAAAAATTGATATAGTTTCTTAAAGGTTAACTGCAATGCACAATCTGCAACCATATCAATGGACTTTGTATAGTCTGTTACATTATGGCCCATTGGTCTACCTTTCACTTGAAATGAATTTTTTCCAATGCAGTAGAAGTGCTTTTTGCAAACATCTCAATTTTATCACATATAATATTAAAAGTCATGTATTCAAAAGTCATGATTTAATACAATTAGTAAATTTTACACTTTCATCAAAAATATTCTTAAGTCAAACTGGCATTTTGTTTAAATTTGAATGTGTGAAGGCAATGAATAAAATGACTATGAGTATGAATCAATGCTATTGCCTTTATTTGTGTTAAGGAGATATATTACTTTGTACAAACAGTACAATTGTCACAAGAGTAACAAAGGCCAATACAAAGGCTAAGCCTTAGTACTATTATGAAAATTATTTGCCCTCACAGAATACCAGAAAATGTCTTGGGACACCCAGGGATCCAGAGACCATACTTTGAGAACTACTGCTTTTCACCTCAGAAAAAACAAAGTTTGGGTCAGGTATGGGGACCAAAAAAAATTGGGCACCTATATTATGCTAAAAGCCATATTTTAAAAAAAGAGTAATATTGCTTCTACAGTCAACAAACATACATTCAAGTTGTACTAGAAAAACAAACACAAAGAAATAATTTCAAAATAATGTATATAAGTGCTTTTGCATTATTGAGTGGTGGTATTGATAGAGGTAAAGAATAGAGGTAGGATATTCCTTTTAAGGATCAACCATAAAAAATAAAATTTATCTTTAAAATATTTTAAAAGTTATCAATGTAAAATAATATATCTTCATTATATAAATTGAAAAAAATATATATTTAAAACTACAAAGGAGAAAATAGATTTAGTAAGACCCCATTCAGATTTAACTACAGCTAGCTGTAAGACATATTTCATTTTTGTCCTTTTCTATAAATAAACACAACTCGTTATTTATACATTTGTGATTATCTTATGTGTGTGTGCGTATGTGTGCGCCCATGCGTGCATAGGTTTATATGCAGTTTATATCTCAGCATGATAATTTAAAGATTTTCCATGTAATTTGAACAAATCTCAGACACGTGACTTTCAATGATACATTGATATGCTATTGGATGGGTAAATCACCCTCCTATATTAGATTTTTTTATCTTAGATGATGCCCTTTTAATCTGATATAAATGCAAATCTGTTTCTGCATGTCAGCTTATATTGCTCAAAATTTATTTCCTGAAACAAACTCATTGGGTTCTTGCCATGTAAAGCCAACTTTATTTCAAGGAATTATGATTGCCCAGCTTAAGACACAGGCCAAATACATGTCTTCCTCCTCTCTTACAGGGGTTCCTTTGAAAAGACAGACAAGATATTTTTGGAAGAAAGAAACCATAACATTATTCACAATGGAAGAAAGGGTGCCAACATAGTCCATATATGTGAGAAATTCCTGAAACATAAAAATCAGATGTAATCTGATTATAGAATAATATAGAACAGAGAAAATCACATCATCAAGCACCGATGCTTAGCAGCATTCTTTCCCAGGGAGCTCTGTAGAAGCTGCAAGTTCTAAGTCAGTGAGTACAAAAAGAGAAAAAGGACCCAGGATATCATATGAGTAAGTTAATTAAAGCACTATATCTAGAATGGCTGGGCCAGATAGCCTCTTCTTTTCCTTTGCAGATGGAGACTAGTGACTTTTCCCTCAGGATTAAGCCCAGAGCACATTTCTCCTAGGAAAATGGGTCATCTCCCAGAGGAGAGTTCCATGTATGGGTGTTGAAATGTGAAAGAAAGAAGAATCTGGCTTATGATAATGTCAAACCTCTACAATGTATGGCAAAAACAAACAAACAAACAACAAAAAATACTTTGACTCAGAAATGAAATTCACTATAATTCCCACTTCCAAAATAAGTCCCTATTTGGCAACGGAGAGATTCATGGGGCAGTATACTCTGCCCAATAAGTGCCACTGTGCAGTGCCTCCTGTCAATGAACTGTGCTTTTGAGAGTTTGAAAGTAGAACCTAACATTTTAGAAATGTTAGAAAAACAGACCTATAAAACTGCATGATAATCCCAAACAAGCTAGTTATACTAATTAAAAAGAGTCCTTCATTCATAAATCTGAATAGTCAAACAAGGATCACCAGCTACTGGAGGAATTTTAAAAGCATGAAAATAAGGAATCAATATAAAGAAATAAATTAACAAACCTAGAAAAAACTGAGTCAAATTGGGGGAAAAATATTTCTTCAAAAATACTCTTAGTGATGTGGGCCAAACAAAGCAGCCATCTCCCCACCTCACTAAAGACTTATTTTCCTGGTTCTTTAGCTTTGATTCACCTTTTTCCTAGTCCGAAGTCTTAATCACTTTCTTGATCAATTTTCTCTGGCTCCTCACCCCAAGCAACAGATGGTCCCTCGTGGATAATTACTCCGAAACTTGTAACTCATGTCTCCAGCTTGCTGATTACAATCACTACAGGCAAGCACCCCTTCCAGGCCTTTCTGGACCTAGACAGAGGATAACACCTGAACGACAGTTAGGCCAGAAGTCAAAAGGGTGCAGGCCCAACAGACTCTCCATCTTGAAACCACCCAGTGACAGGGGCTTTGAAACCTATTTCTTAGATCAATGCTTTTTAAAACTACTCACTGAATTAATTTCTCCTCATTTAAGGACCATCAGGATACAAGTGGTACCCCAACAAAGCTTCCAGCCTATCTCGACCAAAGAAATCAACATGGTGGATCTTGAGACCTCTTCCCCTTTTAGATCCAATAGGGTGAGAGCTCCATGGGTACCCAGTAGGTAGGGACAATGACCATCCTCAGCAGGAAGCAGATACAGAAGATGAGACCTCCAGCCCCTCAGCCTCCCATGGAGATTTGTGGGGATCACGTCCCTCAAGAGAATGTGAGGAAGGCAGATAGAATAGGGAGGATCTTGGGACCTCCCCCCATGAGATTTGCCCTGCTGGAATAGTCTGCCTCTGTACCACCCTATTGTTAGTAATCCCCACCCCAAGTTGAGTAACCACAGGAAAATTCCAGGCAAAAAGTTAGCTAATACAAGGAAGTCAGAGGGCACAAAATAGCCCACCAGTTTGAGCTGGTTCCTAGTGCCTGTGCAGTAAGAGTTAGAATGACCTTCAACTCACCTGAACCTCATTATATCATCATTATAATATCATACATATGCCCAGAAGTTAATTAATATCATTATAACAGACTGAACTCTGGGAAAGACCATGCACAGTTGGAAGGTATTATGAAATAGGCCCTATGTCAATCAAACTTGTCAATCAAAAGACCCCCAAACCCAGAGGTGTCTTCCCCTAACAACATAAAAGAAAATATAAATGACCCCAGCCTTATTAATTGAGGCTCTTGAGCCACTCTCCTTGCTCGAGCCCACTCCCACCTCTATACTTTTGTGTGTGTCTCATTCAATTCTTTGCTCAAGATACCAAGAACCTGGACATCACATCGACGAGGACATCCATTTTCTGGTAACATTAGGATCTTCAGAGAGAGCCAAGAGGATATTAAGGATATAAAATTAAGAAGAGCCTTCTATGACTAGGGATCAGTTCAAGAGCAAAAAGGGAAACATTTGGAAATTCTTTAACAAAATTATTAATTATGGACTAAATCCATGCCTTTTAAGATTTTTTTTGACAAATAAACACATTTAACATCATGACACTTTGTGTTTATGTATATAGCTATTACACATATAAAGTTTCACTAAATAATTCCCTATGCAACAATTATACTCTGTATAATAATTATATTTATTTTTTAAAGGACTCATGAATCATTGATGTATTGTGATCCAGAGTTTGAAAATAATTGGTTTAGTGGTAGAATAAAACAACTAAAACCCAAGAGAGAGGTCTAAAACAACAAAGAAATGAATAAAACAAGTAATAAATTAAGAGTCAAATTCACAGATGAAAAATCCAAGAGACACAGCATCTATGTAAGAAATGAATGAATCAATGAAAAAGAGAAAAGAGTAAAAGAAACAGAACAGAAAGACATGTTTTTAAATGGGAATAGCTCAAGTAGAGCTGATAAAGACCAGTAAGTTTTTGAAAACATAGACGTAGATGCACATCTACCAACTTCCTGGTGTTTTCAGAATTCCAAGGGTAAAAACAAAAATTCTAAAAGCTTCTAGATAGAAAAAAATTTTATATATATATATATATATATATATATATATATATATATATACACACACACACACACACACACACACACACACATATACATATACATATGTGTGTGTGTGTGTGTGTGTGTGTGTGTGTGTGTGTATATAGCAACAGGTGTGTATACCTGTCATCACACTCTTCAATCACACTCTTCATCATCATCAGTTTCCCCTTACAAGTATGATATGTAATAACACAAAATAGCAAGATGATTCAAATCTTGAAGGAAAATGATAGTAAATTTAAAATACCATACCCAGCCAAACTAATGGAAGGGGAAAATAAAAATCTTTTTTCACAAATGCAAGATAAGACTCATGTCGTGATATTATGTATGGACAAAATTTCATCCATACTCCTCTCTCAGGCAAAGCTTAGGTGAGAGGGTGGTGGCTTCTTATAGTGCCTCTGGCCACTTGGGGTGTTCTAGCTGGTTTACTCAAGTAGGACCATTGAATATATTTGGGACACTCAACTTCCTTACCCTTCTCCTCATTCGTTTCTTCTTTTTTGTTGTGGGGAGGCACCATGAGATCACACGCAATAACGACAAGCAACTCTTGCAATAGGGCAGGAGCCCTCAATTACAGGGTGTGGAAAGTGCTGGGGGAAGGGTGCAGGGAGAACACCCTATTACCTCAGCCTAAGATGCAGGAAACCCACCTTTCCCTGTGTCCCTGCTTCAGGTACCTAGCAGGTTTATCTAGTCTCTGGTTGTAGAGAGATAAAGGAAGAATTGTGGACTGAAAGAGATGCTTTGTTTTGACTTGATCAGTGTTAAGGAAAACAAGAGTGATTAGGGGACATAAAGGCAGCTGCCAAAGAATTCCAAGCCTTGTAAAAGATCTTAAAAGCCCTTTAGATTTTCCTGATTCAATAGAGAGGCAGTGAGTACAGAAACCACATTAGGAATTTTACCATTTTTTAAAAACTTTTTAAGCAGAGACATTTCTCCCAAAATAGTTGAGTCTGCTGATCTACCTTAGGCAATTTAAATTTCAAATAATTTTTGATGAGTATTATCTACTAACCTAGGCAAGATATCATTACAACCTATTAGGAAATTCTTCCTAAACCTGGGATATAAATTAAATATTCACATATATGTTCTTCTTAGATTTTGAAAAATGTCTTTTATTTGTCTGTTTATCTGTTAAAGTTCTCTATTTAAGCCACACATAATTCATTTTGATGTATGTTATGCAAATATAATATCACTTGACTTTTCTCCATATAGCCAATTTTTGTGATATTATTTATTGAACAATTTATATCCTTTCTGTTCTACTGTGGTTAATCAGAGTTCCAATGTATAGGTGTATTTATGGAAATAGCTCTTTATTGAAGAAAATACTCCAAGACTGTATATGGAACACACACATGTACCTTCCTAAGATCAAGGTATCTGAGAAGCCAAGAAATTTATCAGAATGTTGTTAGGTAGAGATGAAATCAAAATAAAAGATGATAAATGTTCTTAAGGATATTTTATTTCATCTATGTCATGATGAAATATGATAAAATAGCAACACAGCCTGACAGACCTTCATAGTGACTGCAATTATTTTGTCTGAAAGCCAATGTCTGTCTTCCCTGAATAGAAACAGATTCTCATAGTTTGCAGCTCTTTATAAATGTCCTCAATTTAGATGTTATTAATGCTCTCCTCATAGTATACCATTCTGTCTGTGTATACTTTGTTAATTCTATTAGATAAGACAGTATCTATTTCAAGTAGGGTCATTTTAATGACCATTCTTATCAGTTCAGTGCATTCTTTTGGGATGTATAGACATATAGTCATATTATTTTCAAATAATAGTATTAATTTTTTCAAAATTTATAATTGTATTTATATATCAGCACACATTTCATTGACTAGAGCTTTCAGAATAGTATTTAAATTGTAACAATGAGCACCCTCAACTTGCCTCAGCTACATTTAATGGAAAATTCACCAGATTTTTATTCTTAAAATTTAATACATTTATTCCAAATTTGCTTCATTTAAAAAAAATTGGTAATGCATGTTAATTTTTGTAGCATCATCAGTCTTAATGATGTGTTCTTAGGTTAACAGAGTTCCTCATGTTAGACCACCTTTGCTTCTTAAAATAACTTTGTACTATAGAATAATTTTTTAAAGTATGGTGAATGATTCTTCTTAAGTATTGCTGTGAGTTTTTTTTGTTGTTGTTAGTATTCTTTAAAATTTTTGCCTTTATATCAGATTAGTATTTACAGCTGTTAGAACAAAAACAAAAAACTTATAACAGTGGCAGTGGCATATAGATAGTATTTGTGGTGTGTGTGTGTGTGTGTGTGTGTGTGATATTATCTCAATTAACAGGAAAAACACAAGAAGTGATTTCAGCCCCGTTCGGCAGGTCAATCATTTCATTGGTGACATATGCTCATTTTTTTTCTTTCTCTACTTCACCTTCTTTAAAAACAAAGGCTTTTAGTTTTCAAACTTGATACCTCATATTTGCAAGATGTCTGCTGCCACTCCAGACAACATTAAACAAGCCAAGACGTCCCCCTCTACATGATCCTAATATCAGGACACCAATTCAGCTATTCTCAAATGTCCTCCAACAGAATTCCCTTTAAGTTCCATTCACCAGAACTGAGTCAATCAGCCATAAGTGAACTGCTGGCAAAGAGGAATATAATTGTCATCTTTAGTTTAGAGTTAGACCAATCATGATTAATCACCTTGGGCTTGGAAGATTACAGCACAAAGAATATAAGAATTCTATTAGCAAGAAAAGAGATTGAATAGAGAGGGTTCAAGGATAAAATTAATAATGTCTGCTACCATATCTATTCTATTTTTATTTGTGAGTCAGATGCAATCTTTTAATACTAAATTTATCATACTTGGTAATCAAAATTAATACTGGTTTTCTAAAATGGAATATTCAGTATTCTAAAGTTTTCCATGCTCTGCAATGGTATATACAAAGATGTCTATAGAAGTCAGGTAAAAATCATCTGATTTCAGAAACTTTTATGAAGGTAATTATCTTGCTTCTCTTTTATACTACTTTGTTGAGATTATTGATCTATCTAATCTTTGATTTCTGTTAAACTAAATTTTGATCATTGGTATGTTTTCAGAATGTTTCACTTAGGTTTACAAATATCATAGCTTGTAATTTAATATATTACTAAAAAACATATTTCATAATATCTTTCTAATTTTAAATACTGGTTTTACTTCTTTTCTTATTGATTTTTAATAGAACAAATTCTTGAATATATTATAATTTTTTAAAAGAACAAGTTCTTAAATGTTGTTTTTCTTTTTAATAATTTATTAATTTCTGCCCTGAGTTTTATTATTTTTCACCTAATCTCTTCAGGCTTGCATTGTTTTACTTTTTCTAAATTTTTGATTAAAATCCTTCATTAACTTATATTACCAATTTCTAACTAATAAAGAAAAGATCTAAACTGAAGAGTTTTCCCTTACATTCTGCTTTGGCTACATTGCTTAAATGAAAATACTTCTATTTCTCATTTTCCTTACTTAAGGTAGGGGCTTTTGGTACTGGAGTATTGTTTTTACTTTTTTAAAAATTTATTAATTTCTAGTCCACTTGTCACCTATAACATTATTCCATAACTATTTCTGTTATCAAAGAATATACCTTAAGTATTTTAAGTTTGAAAAATTTGTAAATCAGTGTTTCTTAATTCTTAAAAAGAGGGTATAGGCTTTGAAGGGCACAAAGTTAAATGTGTATATTATTTCAACCTGGTAAATTTATCCTAGTTGTGTTAATTTTGTTGCACTTAATCTTTTATTAGCTGAGTGATTATTAAATTCTTCTAAAATATTTATTTTAATTTCACTTGTATATCTAATAATAATTACCTCATTTAATTTTCTGTTACAGCTTCATCAATATTGTAAGTTTTCTTTAAATTAACAAAAAAGAAATTCTTCCTAGAAAATGATTTAGCCATCTCTGTTCTCTTTCAGTTTGTATGCATCTATTACATAACCACTGATTCTGTTTTTTTTTTTTTGAGGGGCGGGGGTAGTTCCCTGGTTGGGAGTCGAACCCAGGCCGCAGTGTTGACAGCACTGAAGCCTAGCCACTACACCACCAGGGAACTCTCTTGATTCTTTTTAAAATATTCTGTTCTTGGACAAGTAGGAAACAGTCACACTTACCAAATGTGGAAATCTTATATGTTAACTAAGGGATTTAACTTATTTATTATTATTGCCAGAACTACCATATTTGGTCTTCCTTTATATACCAGGGTGCGAAAAAAATGTACACACATTTTAAGCAATGCTACCTATGTATTACTTCCCGAAGTTGAATTGAATTATGGTAGCAATGTGCAGTATGACATTCACTCAAATGATGGCATTAATCAAATAAATGCCAGAGTCACCATGTGACAAGCAGGACAGACAAAGAAAATGGCAGAAGCGTGGCTGTCGATGGAAGAGCACAAGACCATTTTAAAGTGGTATTTGAAATTTGAGAATGTTGTTTGAGGTTCCCCCCTGTTTTCCCAACTTAACACCCCTTGACTTCTACCTAGGGGGGAACTTAAAGGATGTGGTGTATTGTAGAAAACTGGCTCTACTGGTGGTACTTCAGGAAAAAATTGACATGCCACGCACAGAGATAAAAGTGGACACTTTGGTCAATGTTTCTCAAGCAGTAGTGTGCCGTAATCAGAAGTATTTGAATGTTGATGGTAATTACATTGAGCATCTTTTACAATTGCAAATGTCAAGCATGACTTGTATTCATCTTTTATTAATGGTATATATTGAGTATTACAATTTTAATACAGTGTTTTTCTTTCTTAAAATGTGTATATATTTATTTGGCACCCTCTGTAGTTTTTTGCTGCTTTAAAATTTTTACTTGAATTTATAACTTTTAATATATTTTATATTCTTCAGCAATTTGGTGTACAGAACATTTAATTCCACTAGTTGTTATTTTAAATGCATGAGCTATAGGTCCCAAATTAGCAATGACCAAAAGACATCAGGTAGCCTTTGACACTCCACCATACAAGATAAGGAATAAAGGACAGTTTTACCTCTCCTTCTACTGTACTCTATACTTTCAGGTCTAAATTAATATAATCTGCATGTTTAATTCATTGTCAATTAAATTACTATACTTACATTGTTCATAGCATTTCAAAATTTATTAATCTTTCCATTAAATATCATAATCAAATTTAAAACAATTATCATTATTTCAATGTAAGTATTTAACTAATTAAAGCTTAAATTTATCCTTTTTTTTTTTTTAGAGGTGAAACCAAGAAGCAGTTTATTAAAAGGAAAATGTGGTGCAACAAAGAGATAGTTTATTAAAAGGGAAAGTGTACTCCAGCGGGGGGAGGAGTGAGCCTGAGCAGGAGTGGCTCAAGGGCCTATCCTATTTTTTTAAGTAAAAGTTTCCTCATTTTTAGCATCTCAATTTTAGGTCATCTAAATTGGCAGAAGTACTCCTTAAAAGTGATTAAATTTTTCAAAATAGTTATTTTTATTTATCTTTTCAATTCAAAATTTTTACTAGTAAATAGACACATATATCTTCTCAACGATTTTCAATTTTCCAAACTGCAATGAGCACTACTCAAGTTAATGTCTTAATTTTTCACTTCAACCATTATTACAAATTGTCCCCACATTCTGGCAATATATTGACTGAAAATTATAGCTTTCAATGTAATGAGGTTTTTTATTTGTTTGTTCGTTTGTTTGTTTGTTTTTTCCCCTCTATGTCCTAATGAAAATTTTAACGAGAATTCAGGGACTTCTTACAAGATGTATTTTATCTCAAACTGGAATATTTGCTTCTTTTTAAACAACTGTTCATGTTGCTGAACTTTACTTTTTTCTTTTGAAAACAAATCTCAGACAAAAATAGAAGTAATATAGAAAGTAAATAAGAAATACCAAGCAAAGGTAATCAAAGCTTAGAATGTGGATGACACTTCAACTATTTAAAAAGAAGAAGAGCATGAGTAGAGAGTGTACGTGTGGTAAGCATGGGTGGGAAGGACTCCGCTAAAATTACCTGTTTGTTGGCTTGGAAAATGTTTAATAGTGAAACAATTTAACATTTACAAACAAAATAGCCCCCTTCCAAATCTCATTCACTCAGTCCAAATTTCACTCCCCATTACTTCAGGGTTCTGTTTAGTGAGTGTAATGATAGAAACATGTACAACTTTCTCTAACCTCATTTCAAAAATTAACTCAAACTCACATGGTCACTAGTAGAAACTCAATGTCCTTCTCTTACAGTCTGACAGAGGCTAAGCTTGCTAGTTGATGGGGTCTATTTAGTATAGTATTTTCTTAAGCAGTGTGGATAATGAGATAAGATATTCAGGGGAATTAAAATGTTAATTATGTGTACAGCTTGGTAAATAGGCTCAGTGATTTAAACTGATTCATTATATGAGCTTAAATTATTATCGCAACAGTGAATGTCAACCATTTATTATGCATACCTTCACAAAATGTTGATGACCAAATTCAACCATGTACTTTTCCAAAATTAACAATTATAAAATTATTATCAATTTGCTCTTAAATAATTTCAGAAGATTTCTTCTGACACTGTAAGCATTGCCCAAAATATCTGTGTCCAGTTTTTCTTCTATCTAAAGAAATCAAGAGAAACTTCAAATAATATGACATTTGAGCTTCGTGACTGAGTATTTGCCCAAGGTCAAACAGCTAATATTAGTGGCCAAGATAAAACTTTCAAATTAATGTACTTGATACTAAAACCTACTTTCTTTCTGTTTTGATTTTAAATACCTTCTATATAATAATAATAGTAGCTACCAAGTCTTCAGTATTCACTCTATTTTATCCATATGACCCTATTTACTTCTCACAACAACCTTTCTAATACATTTATTTTTCCTATTATTCAGGGAGGAAATTGAAGCTCAGAAAAATTTAAATGTATTTTATGAGCGACTCATGAGAGAACAAAACATGTATATCACTTCAAATCACTATACCTGTGACTTGTCCAGACAGCATGAAATCCTTTTTGAAATACCTTTGAAGAACTATTATTTGGAGAATTTGGGATATGAAAAATCAAGTTAGAATTCTTATTTCAGAAGGCTAAAAATGTAAAGAGAGCTGTCCCAGTCACAGGGACCAAGCTAGGAGGGGCAGAAGTGGATGCTTATGTGGATTATTCAGGTGTGGCTCCCTCCTTTGGCAGTCAGGGTTGGAGCCAGCAGCACACCAGTGCTTCCCACTTATAAATACTGGAAATCACTCTTCTCTATATTGCCATCTTCTCAACTGCCCTCAGCATTTTGGGAAGGGAAATGTCCCAAAGAGCCAGTTACTGTTTTGCTCAGGGCTAAGTATACACTCTTTATAGCCTTATCTGCTTGTCTGCTGCCTACGAGATGTGCCAACTTTGCTCAAGTGAAACACAAATAATTCCCATTATTCAATTGAAGAGCAACCCCTAAAATAGAAAATAGGATTAAATTCATATTATTATGGGAAAATGGTACAGGGAGAAAACTGCTACACCTTTTACTCAGAGGTATTAAGGAAAATAATAATGCTAACCCTGAAAGATGTATGTTCTAAGTTATAGCTTTAGAGTTTAATTTGAAATGCACATGGGGAATACCAATTGTTTAATTTGTACACATACCAGTTTTTGAATCACAGTTTCTATGTTTCTGGTTAATCACATATGAGGTCAGCCTTGCCCACACATCTGTTCACTTTTTGATTATTAAATCTGATTTCAGCTGACCTAATTGGATTAACAGAATTTCCCTTCCATTTTCACTGGTTGCATAGGGACATCATTATTCTGTCAAAATTCTACTCTACACATTTATTAATTTTATATCATATTCACTCACTCCTCAGGAAGTCACTATCTTCACCAACACTGAGACCTCATTTAAACAACTCCACAAAAACCGTGACATTGCCACCAACTCTGTTCAGAAACAGACTTGTACATATTGTAATGAGCACCACCTCTATCTTAACCCCTTCCAATGATGAGGAGACTTCACGAAAACAAGCAATTAATTAAATATCAAGCATCTGGGTTTACCGTCACCTAAACTTTCCGATTTTGTGGCATTGGGTCAGCATCTTGACCTCTCAATTCTCTGATAGCAATGAAAAATAATTATAAACCAATCCTTCTCTATACCACAGAGTTGTTGTGGTATTCAAAAGAAACCACATAAAGCGTACCTTAAGATGTGAGCAGAACATTATTTATAGTGCTTAAATGTCGAAACTGATGCAAATATTAAATGTAAGGTCAATGGTTGAGCATACAATGCAACACATAGATGACATATAGAAATGTACACTTGAAACCTATATCATTTTACTAACCAATGCACCCCAACAAATGTAAAAATAGGAATAAATAAATAAATAAGGTTAATAGTTTTCTAAATGTTAATACATTCATATGATGAACTATATTTATTGAGACTTTCATTAAATTGAATGTTATATAGTATTATTTTTAAAGAATATGATCTAAGTAAAAAAAATATTATTTTAATCCTGAAAGAAAATATACCATAATGTTAACAGTATTTATCAGTGGATAGCAAGATAATACAGTTTAAATATAATAATTTTCTGAATAAAGCTAGAAAAATAAATAGAAAATAAATAAAAGTCATATGTAACAGAAAAATATAATAATTTTTTATTTTATTTTTCTTAAGTATACATTTTTATAATTGTTAAAGTATTTAAAATATATACAAAATACTTTCTACACCATAATATGCTACCTAAATATATGCTAGTTAATATAATTACTTGAGTAAAGACAAATAAGAAAGTCTATTTTCTTTCACTTGCTTAATTTCAAAATGTAAGTTTGAGTTTCTTAACAATCTAGGATGATGCAAAGTACTATTATTCTAATACTGCAATTTGAGCTATCAAAGCATTAATACATATCAAGCACAAGGTCAGTACAACACTGGTCTAGTTCATTTAATTAACTCAGATGTTAGCATACAGTTCTGCTGATAAAATCAGAGAGTTCAAAATAAAAACTACTTAAACATGAATTTGTTTATATCAGTGTGGTGGTCAAGCTTATATAGTTAGTGCTCTTAGAGCTTCCTTTTCTTAATGAAAATATTATTTACTGCAAAGAAATCTTCATTAGCTAGTAATTCATATTAAAAATTCTTATGTAAGATTCAATCAAAACCTAAAAACTCAGTTTCTACTACATCACACAACTGTTGAAATTACTGCAAAAAAATATAAAATAACAAAAACATCACCCTCAGGATAGTTTCCCGAAAAGGAAATTCCATATAGGAAAATACAGGAATGAATTAATAACATAAAACCAACACATCAACTATTCTAAGATAGCAGTTTCTTCACATTTTAACATCTCTAAAGTTAAGATGTATTTTAAAATTGGTGAAATATTTAGCAGTCAAGGACATGTTGTAACAGTACATCTCAAATAAGATTTGGTGAAGGACTAATGTTCATTTGTTGTTTACCCCTGATTCTTTTCTAACTCTACCCTATTCAACGAGAATTCATGATTTGTGCATGTGGATGTCTGAGAAAGGCAAATGGCTATTAACACTTCTAACTGCTTCTCTCCAACTTTTTTAATGCATGTTGTAAACAGTTTGTGAACCACATTTCCAGTAGCATTCTGTTAGAATCAATGAAGTAGGGTATAACCAGTTTCCTGCATATTATTTTGAATCTTTTAATCAATGTTATTACACATAATTTTGAATCACAATTAATAAATGTATTTTCTTAAATAGGGACTAGTAGTGAAATTGACTATTTCACTTTCTTTGCCAGAAGTAAATTAAATGGCTGAAAGCAGGAATCAAGAAGAAGAAGAAAGACTATTGAGTAGTTCACCAATGTGGTTCACAAATCATCAAGAAATAGCTGTGTCAGTCAAATTAAATATTTCTGGCTTCCAAGTCCAGTCATTTAGTATCCCTTGCTATCCTGTGTTACTTTCTTTCTTGAGTTGTTTTATCACGGGTGGAACACTTGCTTTTCTTCTGTAGTAAAACTTCTGTGTGAAAAATGATTTGGTCACTCATTGGAAATAAACTATAATTAATGGTAAAGCTGAATAACTTATGGCGCACAAATGCATGCGCACACACACACACACACACACACACACAAATGCCCTGTCTCACTCTATGCTATACAACACCATATAAAAATTAAAGATCCTGCAAGTAAAAAGTAAAATATGACAAATAAGGCAGGAAATGTATTTAGAAATGAATTAATGCCATAAGCATAGGTAAAAGTTAAACTTAGCTAATTAATTATAAGATGTTTCAGCTTTTAAATTAGTATTCTTCTGTCATGCATTTTTACTACGACAACTTCTTGCAAGTGAAGTGTTTTCAAGATTCCTTTGTATGAGGAGACTCAAATATTGTAACTTTCAGGATTCAGAAACTGATGTAAATGGAGATTTTACTGCCTTCTCCAAGAAATAGTCTTGTTCACTGCTGCATGCCCCCCACATCACTCTGGGTTTCTATAGATGCTCAATCCATATTCTTGTTGACTTCTGAATGAATACAAAGAGAGATGCCTTCAAGGAGCAAAAAAGCACTATATACTGTGATGCCTCCATTTCCACACACGTGTGGCTTGTACCAATCACAAGGAGAGAAAAGAATACCTCCCTTCCAATCCTGGAGAAAGCAAATGAATTCCAATCCTGGAAGCCTGGTCAAAACATGTCAGGCACCAAGGCTGAATAATAAAGTTCTCTAACTTTTAGAAAAGACGTACATTGATTGGCCTGACTGGCCAATAGGAATCCCAGTTACATCTACAACATAGTGTAACTCACAGCTAGGAATGTGCTCTGGAGGCTCATTATTTAATTAAGAGTAGGAATTACAAGAGCACTAAATGCAATGAAGCAGCACAATTTGCAAAGGGTCCAAATTTATGGTTTTCATTAATTAACATAAAGTTGTATAGGCAAGTGAAATCAAGTGATCTGCTCAGCTATTAGAATTTTGAGAGTTAATTAATATAATAGCACAGATCATTGAGCTTAGAAATTATGAGTCACATATAGAATTTTAAAGAGTATCATGATGTATAATTACAAGATACTCCTCTGCTCCTTCAAATTGTGTTCTTTTGAAGCTTGGTTCCTTAATTCAAGATCAGATATGGCTAGGCCCATATGAAGGAAAAACATTTAGAAAATTTGTGAATTCAATTCTGCGAACTCTTCTCGTAAACGATTTGCTTATTTACTTAATCAGCTGTGATAATTACAGACCATTAGTGGCCATTAATAAGTAAAACTATTTGCATATCACACATGTTTTTGAATTTTAGACTTCCCAAACTTTTCACTAGGGAAAGGAACAGAAAGAACTGTTCCTATGACCACAGCTTGAAGTGCAGTGGAGCCAATTCTCATTTCTCCTCTGGAATTGAGGTAAACATGAGGCGAACTGGAGGCTGTGTGAACACCACCATTGCCATTCTACAACTTTCTGTGTACTCTGTGCTCACCCCTCATCGGGCTTCTTAATTTAAGAGCTCCACAGCATTCAGAGCTATTGTTCCTCTTCAACTGAGTGAACAGCTGTGTGAATAAAAGTCAATTCTTGCCATTTCCATGGAATATAACTTGCAGAAAATAGGCATGCATTGTAATCTGAACAGTATTTTCTATGATGTCTTTATATCTTAGTACACTGTATTTCTTCCATATTACTTTACATTAATTTCAGTTGTATCATGCCATGGTTAAACAGTTATATAATTTAAGAAGTGATCCCCCCAGTCAGGGGGTGGTCTAGTCCCCACCTGGCACTATGCGTGGTTATTACCATAGTACTGACTGCATTCCCTACGCCTTACTTTCCATCCCCATGGCTATTTTGTAACTATCAACTCCTACTTCTTGATCTCTTCACTTTCTTCACCCTGCTCCTCAACCCGCTTCCATCTACCACCCCCACAAGTCTAGTACTCATCCAACGCCATACTAGTTATTACACTATTATTGCCTATATTCTTTATGCAGTCTGTCAATGGAAAAATGGATAAAGAGGAGGTGATGCATATATACAATGCGATATTGCTAAGCCGGAGCATGGAAGGAAGGAAATGGGCTCTCGCCAGGCTGTAAGGATGAACCTGGAGGGCATTGTGCTGAGTGGAGTGTCAGATGGAGAAAGACAGATGCAGCATGATTTCACTTATATATGGAATCTAAAGAACAAAATAAACAATTAAAATAGAAACAAATGCATAAATACAGAAAACATTTAGATGGTTGCCATATGAGAGGGGGGTTGGAGATTTGGGTGAAAAAAAAAGGAAGAAATTAAGAAGTACAAATTGGTTGTTAACAAAGTAGTGATCTTAGTACACTTTAAATCACAGAGAAAAACATCTTGTACTTATAGTCAGGACATCAATGGGCTAAAAGACATTTTTTCCACATAAGCACAAATTTATGTATTTATTTGACAATTATAATAATCATGTACTTTGTGCCTAAAATATGCCAGATGCTTTACTATTACTTTATATAGATTATCCCATCATTGGTGAAAATAATCTTGAAAGGTAAGTCTTCATTTTACATTAAAAAAAACTGTTATGGGCTGAATTGTGTCACCGCTCTATTCATATGAGGTTGGGCAATTATTTTTATGAACTCATCCTAGAAAAAGTGCTACATCCCTCATTGCTGAATATCACTACGGTCACCTTCGAAGTGCTCCCCTTGGGAAGCTGTGCACCGATGCCAGAGCCTAGTCCACCCTTGAAAGCCATTTTGGAACTCTTTTTCTGGAATGGCCGTCAGAGCTGCCATTGTACACAAAATCTGACAATTACGTTCGCAAACTGGCCACTGTGTACTTACATTGCGGCATTGTACAAACAACTCAGTAAGTTTGTACAAGTTGGCAATTCTCAAGATTTTGGGTCCAAAAACAGCTCTGATAGTGATACCAGTAAAAGAGTTCCAGAATTAGTTTGAAGGGTGCACTAGGCGCTGGCGTCGGAGTACTTTGAAGGTGACAGTATCAAGGAGGTAGGCAGCACTGTTTGTAGGATGAGTTCATGAAATTAATTGTCTGACCTCATGTGTTGAAGTCCCATCACCCAATACCTTAATGTGACTGTATTTGGAGATAGGATCTTTAAAAGGGTAATTAAGGTAAAACGATGCCATATAGGTGAGCCCCAATCCAGTAAGGCCAGTCTATCCCCTTGACACTCCCCACACTGACCTTCTCTTCTCGGTGACAGTTAAGAAGAACCCGTGTGGTAAATTACTGCAGGATACTGTGCATTACTCCAAGAGGCTCATCTCATTCCCACAACTGAGCTTTCAAATATTAAACACTTTCTGTAATAATTTGTATTTTCTTCCCAATCAATAACAATGTAAGTAGAAACTTATCAATATACCTAAGAACATTCTAAGAGCTTGAACTGTCCGAAGTTATAATGCACCCCTGTTAAGGGGGAAGTTCCCTACTCAAGCATAGCTGAGATGACAGAGCACCTGGCAAGGTTCTTGAGGGTGTTAGTCTCTCTGCTCCAAGGTTTAACAATTGAATTTGTAGAATTTTTCACTGTTACAGAACCACTTGCAAAAATGAAAAAAGGACTCAACAGAGTATATGGTTGCTTGGTACGAAGTAACACTGATTACATATCTTTATGCGTTTTTACTCTTAGCTAAAATTGTCTGTTTGGGAAGATACTCCCTAAGAGCTAGTAAAGGCAGCAGAAAGCCTTCAAAATTAGCATTTTTAATAGCATTATTGAAGTATAAATTATATGCAATAAACCACACAAAATTTAAGTGTGCAATTTGGTACATTTTGACATGTGTGTATGCTCCTGAAACCACCATCAAAATCAACGTAATAATTGTATCCATTACCCGCAAAAGTTTCCTAGTGCCTTTGCATAATTTCTCCCTCAAAGCCTGCTCCTCCATTACTTGTCCCAAACCCTGCCTGCTCCACCACGCAAAAACTGCTCTACTTTCTGACTAAATGCCTATTTGCACTTCCTGTAATTCTACATACTGAAATCATGCAGTATGTACTACATTTTTGTCTGACTTCATTAAGATTATTTTGCTATTCATCCATGTTATGTGTAGTAATAATTCATTCTTTTGTATTGCTGAGTAGTATCGCATTGCATGAATATATTAGTTTATCAACTCATCTGTTGATGAACTTTAGGCTTTTCCCCCCATTATGGCTATTATAAATAAAGTTGCTGTGAATTTTAATGTAAAACTCTTTGTATGAACATATGCTTTCATTTTCCTTGGGTAAATGTCTAGAAGAATAGCTGGATGACATGATAGGTGTGATTTTAAATTTTTAAGAAACTGCTAAATTGTTTGCAAAGTGATTGTATGATTTTATATTTTCATCAACAGCATATGAAAGTTCCAGGTCCTCCACATTCTTGCTAACGTTGTATCTTTTTAATTGTAGATATTCTAGTGGTGTATAGTGATATTTCTTTGTGGTTTTAATTTGCATTTCTCAAATAATTTATAATGTTGATTATCTTTTCATGTGTTTATTTGCCATCTGTATGTTTTCTATCACAATGTGTCCATTTAAATCTTTTGCCAGTTTTTAGAATTAGGTTGTTTTCTTATTGTTGATTTTGAGAGGTCTTTATGTATTCAGGATACATAATTCTTTATGGGATGTATGTTTGTAAACATATCTTCTCATTTGGTGACATCTTTTCATACTCTTAACAATGTCTTTCTGACAGCACAATTTTTAATTTTGATGAAGTCTAATTTATCAATTTGTTTTTATTTTAGGATTGTGCTTTTGGTTTCATCTCTAAGAAACATTTGCTTAATTCACATCACAAAGATTTTCTGCTATGATTTCTTTAGGAAATTTTATAGTGTTTACTTTACATTTAGTTCTAGAATCCATTTGAATTAATTTTTTTATTTTATGTTCTTTATTGTTGCATATGGATATACAATAGTTCCAGTACCATTTATTGAAAAACAAAACAACACAACATAAAACAAAACTATCCGATTTCCACTGAATTGGCTTTGCAGCTTTGTAGAAAATCAGCTGCCTATATATAGGCATATTTCTGGGCTCTCTCTTCTGTTCCACTGATATATTGATTATGTACAGTAATACCATACTGTCTTGATTATTGTAGATTTTTAATAAATCTTGATATCAAATAATGTTAGTTTTCCAATTTGTCTTCCATTGCAAAGATGTTTAGCTCTTCTAATTCCTTTATGTTTCCATATGGCTTAAGAATAAATTAGTCAATTTCTGCCAAAACAAATCCCGTGGGATTTTGATTGGGATTTCATTGAATCTATAGATCAGTTTGAGGAGAATTGACTTCTTAACAGTATTGTGTCTTCTGAATCAGAAACATGACATATGTCTCCCATTTGCTTAGGTCTTCTTTAATTTCTGTCAGCAATGATTTACAGTTTTCATTTTTACATTTACTGTCAGATGCATCCCAAACCACTTACTTTTTCTTTCTTGTAAATGGTACTGCTTCAATAGTTTGCATATCACATGGTTTGTTGTTCATATGTAGAAACATACTTAATTTTAGAATATGTTATATCCTGTGACCTTGCTAAACTCACTTTTTAGTTCTAGTATCTATTTCATAGATTTTATCAAATTTTCTGCATAGAAAATAAGACCATCTGCAAAGACAGTTTTACTTCTTTTCCAATCAGGACAGCTTTTATTTATTTTTCTTGCCTGATTTTACTAGCTAGAACCTCTACAGATGTTGAATAGTAATGATGAAAGTAGATATTCTTTCCTGTCCCCCATCTTAACAGAAAAATATTCATTTTTTAAATTTCACTATTAATTATGATGGTAGCAGTAGGTTTTTGTAGAAGTCCCTAAAAGTTTCTCTTCTATTCATACTTTGCTTTTATGAAAGCAATATAGAATTTTTCAAATGCTTTTCTGGGTATCTACTGAGATAATCATATGTTTTCTTTTTTAGTTTATCAAAATGGTGAATCACATTACATTACAACCCTGGGATAAACCTCATTTGGTCATTATGTATTATCTCCTTTTTATATATTGTTGGATTAGATTTTCTAAAACTTTATAATTCTGTGTCGATATTAATAAAGGATATTACTTTTTCACTTTTTGATTTTGTTTCTTGGAATGTCTTTGTCAGTTTGAGTATCAGGACAATACTGGTCACAGAGAATGAGTTTAAAAGTATCCCTTCAAGTTTATAGAAGAGTTTATGCAGAATTGACATTATTTCCTCCTTCAATGTTTGGCAGCATTTTCCAGTAAAAGCCTAGGATATTCTTTGTTGGAAGTTTTAACTATAAATGCAATTTTTTATTGGGCCTCTTCAAGTTATTGATTTCTCTTGACTGAGCTTTGGTAATTTATATCTTTCAATGAATATGTCCATTATATATAAGTTGTTGAATTTATTGGCATAAAGTTATGCATACTATTCCCTTACTGTCTTTTTAATGGGTGTAGAATCTGCAGTGATTTACCTCTCTCATTTCTACATTAGTAATTACATCTTTTTCCTTACCAGTCTGGCAAGGAGTTTATCAATTTCATTGATTTTCTTAAAGGACTGGATTTTGGTTTCATTGATTTTCCTCTATTTTCTGTTTTCTATTTCACTGATTTCTTCTCTGAATTTAGTATTTCCTTTTTCCTGCCTACTTTGGGTTTACTAATTGTATTTCTTTTCTAGTTCCTTAAATTGGAAGTTAGGTCATTGATTGGAAACTTTTTTATTTCCAGTATAGCACTTAGTGCTAGAACCTTCTCCCTTAAGTACTGCTTTTGCAGCATCCCACAAATTCTGATTATGTTGTGTATTCCTTTGCATTCAATTCAAACTATTTTTCATTTACCCTCTTGATTTCTTCTTTGACCTATGTATTAGTTAGAAGTGCATTATGATTGATTTTCAAATATTAGGTGGATTTTCCACATATCTTTCTGTTACTGATTTTACATCACATTCCATTGTTGTCAGAGAACGTATTTGTATGACTTGAATCCTCTTAAATTTATTGAGATTTGTTTAATGGCCCAAACATTAGTTTATCTTGGTCATTGTTCTGAGTCACTTGAAACAATCAGTTACTTGGTGAGAGTTTGATTGTTTCAGGTCTTGATGGATTCCCAGCACTGTTTATTCTGGAGTTAATCATTCCCCATTATTATTTTCCCCAGTGATCAATTAATTGTAATTCTCTTCCATCAGGTTGGTAGGGACAGGCATTCTACCCTGTGAGCATCAGGCATCGTTCCTTTCGTCATTTCAGATGATTCTTTTCCCATCACAATGGTCAGCATGCTCACACTGTGTGGCTGTCCCCCTTTCTAGTTCTCGGTCCTGGGACAGACTGCTCCGTCTCCCTGGACTCAGCTCTGTCTTCTCAGTGCACGGTCCAATGAGCTCTGACTGGGTTCCTTCCCCCTGTGCAATGACCCGGAAACGCTCTCAGGGCTATAAACTGGAGCAGTCAGAGGCACAGCTCATTTGTGTTGTCTCTCAGATTACTGACCTCATGACCTGGTGCCACATGTCTTCAAAACCACTGTTTCATATGTTTTGTTTATTTCTGTGGGGTTGTTTCGGACAGGACCTCCAAATCTAGTTTCTGCTATTTTATCTTAACCAAACGTGAAAATCTCTCAAATTAATATTGCAAAATGGTTTAAAATACATTTACCCCTGAGGAGAGTTATTTATGTTATAGTGCTACTGATTGTATAAACGACAATGATTTTTTTAAATTTTGCATAGAGAATATCAAGTAAGATGAATTTGAGCAAGAGGTGCTGCTGCATTAGAATAAGCATGAAAGTGAGAAGGAATTAGCACCAGGTTTTACTACTCGAACTAACACGTAGCACCTTAAGCAATCACCAACTTCAAGTCAATTTGTCAAGCAAAAATTTAACAAGGTTGGAGATAATATTTCATTTGTTTCCTATTAAACTGAAAAAAACTTTATAGGTCTGGGAAGATCAGGAATGGGAGAATGGGATAAAAAACATTTGACATGAGACAAAATAAGAGATATGGATATCTGAAAGAAGAAAAGAGGAGGTATAAAGTAGAAAGGTGCCTAGAAAAGAAAATCAAAGGAAACTCAGGATATACGACTATACCTATTGCCGCTGTGCATTATTCAAAATTATCTCCATTGTTGCTTTTGTCATAGTCACAGGTTGTCAAAACTATTGTTAGGACATCAGTAATAAGTGGAAGTTTGCAAATATCACCTTCCAGGGCTGTCCAATCTCCCTGAAATGTCCAATCTATACTTCATTATAGAACTCCTTCTGCTTTGGTACAATGTCATGTCATTTCTTTGGTCACAGAGAAAAAAATTAAAGAGTTTCTTAAACAAGGAAAGGAGATATAAACCTATAACTTTGTATAGAGGGAAGAGGGTTTAACAGATTGATCATTTAATTTTCCATGCATTTATTCAATCCTTCTTTGTTACTACTTAAAGTACAATATTTGTAGAAATTCTCACAAAAAAACCCCTTGTTTATTTTTTATGATATGTTGTTCTTGGATTATCAAGAGTTGATATTCTCGTATTTTTACGAAGTATGTAACTGTTTGTATACTTCCCGAAAAATCATATCCAATGTCTATTTCAACATCCCTTCCATCTAGAAAAATAAAATCATTTTATAGTTTGGAAAAAGAAAAATCATGCAGTCTTTCTTTTAAATGAGAAAATTTTTTCATTAGATAATGAACATAACCCACTATGTTAAATGCTTTCCATTTGATGCTACAAGCTCAGAACCAGTAGAATACTTAATGGACAAAAGTGCATGGCGTGCGTGCCACCCCACCTGCTCCTCTTCTAGACACCATTAATCAAGCATGACAGGCTTTCCCAGCTGAACCCACTCGGACACAAATCTTTCTCAGTATTATATTCCAGATATCCGCTACCAATTGAACAGAAATTTATACATGCTATGAAATGGCTTCAACCAGCCAAGGAGATAACTATATTTGCTGTCCCTCCTGCACATATTTCTTAGATTATTCATATGTCTATCTGATAGATTTATTGATATATATGTCTTTTATCATAAATGTAATCAAATTCTTTTTTGGAAACTAAGGGCTCTCTAAGCTCTCATGACTGACAAAGGTTTTCAGTACACTCGGGAATGTACATGAAGGAGTCCCTGAGGATAATTAACACTTAAAAAAATTATAATTGGCAGAAAATTGAAATAAAATGAGGTTCAAAAACTTAATCTTCACACTGAATATTGTGAAAGTAAGTTTACATATACATATATACATGTGCACGCACACACACACACACACACATACATATATATATATAAAGAGAGAGAGTTGTAATTGCAACTGTATACTAGTTCTAAGAGCAAACAATAACTAGATCAAATATACCAAGGGTGAGAGAGTAATGTTATTTTTTCCAATAAAATTCATTGCTGAAACTACACAATCTAATTCAGGGCAACATAAATTACAAACTGGTTGCTAGTTCACATGCTATTTTTCCTGGTCTACAATGGGATAGGTACAAAAGTGAGATTAGGCATTTAGAAACTTTTACAGAAATTGCCATGATACTTTTTATTACATTTTACCAAAGTATCTATCTATATTATTTGCAAAGGAGAAAATAAACACCTAGTCCTTTACCACAGCAAGTTTTAGAAACACTGACATTATTTTCAATGTTTAAAGCAAGATCATAACAAAGGTCATATTTGCAAAAACACTTAAGAAATTCACTGACTTTGGGAAGCTATTAACCTTTCCATGCCTAAGATGTCTCATCTATAATACCAGGGATCATAATGGCACCTATTTCATAGGATTATTATAGGGATGAAATAAAATAATCCCCATGAGGCAAGGCTTGCCCATGGTCTCCTGATCACGTGGCCAGCAAAATAAATATTATGTTTCTTTGCAATCCTTGCAGCTAGATTTGCCCAGGGAACTAAGTACTCAACAGCAGTTTATGAGGAAAGGTGGTAGGTGTAACTTCCACTTTGGGCCCTAAAGGGAAGAAAACTACTAGGAGAAAGGTACACAGAGACTGAGATTTCTTGGTTGTGCCAAAAGGACGAACACTCTAGGGAAATAGAACAACAGCATGGAAGGAGTTAGGCTTCCAAAATTTTGCTGAGCAGAGTCACAATCCAGTTCAGACTTTTCCAAGAAATAAAAGTGAACTTCTGGTTTAGTTACACTTCTGTTAATGTGGCCCTTTGCCACATTTATGCAAGCCAATGACCCAACTGAGACTACATCTAAGGCACTTGGAATAGCACTTAGCATATGATACATATTAATGATTGATAATTATTATTATGATTTGACATTTTAAATTTTTCACATAGAAGCACTGTCTAATATGATCACCCATGATAATTTTTTTCTCTTCCTCATATAACTGGTATAAGTCTGCCAGACACATGTTTGTTGATAGTTTTGAGGGTGGTTCGAACGGTTCTCCAGCACTACTTTTGAAGACTTCATGAAATCCTGTATTTTAAAAAATGAATTCTATGTTTATTTAGAAGTGTTTTGCATTTTACTATTCAATATATCCACCTCTAACAATATGGGATATACTGATCAGAAAATACATTGACAGGAAGGGATGGAATAAGAACAGACATCTGCAGGCAGGGATGTCTGAGTGGAGGCAAATTTTATAAATGGTTGGTTCACTTATGACCCCAATAATGGATGGTTGATGTTATGATCCCTGTTTTTCTATATTAATTGATACAGTTCTATGAAAAGAACATTCTTCTCAGCAACTATGTAGTTATCCCGAGACAAGAGTCTGTTTAGGAAAAAAATGGCAAATTCTTGATTCTACTCTTTTACTTACTAGTTTTCAAAATTCTTTTTAATGATGACATTCAAACAAGCTGATGATAGAAAGGCTTGTGTCTTTGGCTTCTGACTTCATCTAGTATCCTCATAACATAAAACTTTTCATGACAAGAATTATTTTGTTTTGGTGGCAATTAAATGCCAGAGCAGAAATGATGAATCTAAAACTGACAATGACACCAGCCTGAGCAGGTCCTTCTTTCCAGAGAGCTACAGAAAATATTAATAATACAGACATTCTCAGTTCAGATTTTGTAAAAGCTACAATGACGTCTTTGCTGTCCTTAGGTCATTCTTCACTAAACAAAAAGGGTCTAATATATGGTTCCTATGATATCTGCCTCCACAGGAGGAGTTCCCCTCCATGACTGCCTCAGTCTATTTCAACATGTCTTCATGAGGGCGGTGTACGAGCCTGGGAGGCAACAACCCAACAGTCATCATGACCCTAAAATCATGATGTAAACTGTAAGCCCAATCATGTCACTTCTCTGCTCGCATTTCTCCAGTGACTCCCCAGTCCACTCCGAGTAGAAGCTACCTATGGCCCAGGAGAGCTGTGAATGTGGCCCAACTCAAATTCTTAAAACATTATGAGAATTTTTTGCAACGTTTTTTTTTTTTCTTTTTGCTCATCAGCTCTTGTTAGTATTGGTATATTTTATATGTGGCCCAAAACAATTCTTTTTACAATATGGCCCAAGGAATCCAAAAGGTTGGACACCCCTAACCTAAAAGGCTTCATGCTGTGCCCACCACCATCTCTCTGATCTGATACCTTCTATCCCTGCCCTGTCCTCTCTGCTGTGTGCTTACTAGCTTGTGGCAGTGCTGACACTAGACACACTTCTACTTCTGGGTCTTGCATTGCTTGTTCCTTTTTCCTATAATGCTCTGCCACACATAGCTACATGGCTTGCTCCCTCACTTCCTTTGGATGTTTTTATCAAATTCCACCTTCTCAGTGATACCATTTCTGACCACCATCATCCCAATTGCAAAGGTTCACCTACCCTTGGCCATATTCCTATTCCCCTGACCTAATTTATTTTTTCTCCATAACACATTACCAACTAACATACTAGAAATCTTAACAAATTGTTATTATTGGTCTCTATATAAAGGTGTGTGCTCCTTTACGATCCTGTATTACCAGCACCTACAACAGCACCTGGCACATCAAAGATATGCCATCACACTGGTTAAATACATAACTGAATTGTTTCAACTCCTCACAAAACTGACAACAGCACTACTTCAGCAGCCCTGTTCAGGTTCTGAATAAAAATAATTAGATATACGACATGCTGCCACATAATTACACACTGCCACTAATTCAAAAGGAGCCTCAAAGGCAAGACAAAATGGGAAATGTGTAGGACTATATATATATATATATATATATATATATATATATATATATATTCCAACTATTTTTATTTGTTTGTCTGTCTTCAATCTCAATTTTATACAGTATTTTCCAAATAGAGATTTATTTAATCATTCTCAGTACCTGGATTATGACAGAAAAAAAATAACCTTAAACAACAAAGAAAATCCTATCTAAGTAAAGGGTACTTGAGGAAAACTATTTATTGTTAAGAAGAAATTAGAACAACTCCTCATGTCTCTGACACTCCCTCTTTTGGTAACCTCAAGCATTCAAAACAAAGTCACAGAGCTCACGGTCCACAAAGAACACCTTAGCTCTGAGCTTGGAGGAAGCTGTTTAGCCAGGAACAGCCATTTTTGTCTTTAACATGGTGTTCTTTAAAATAATGTCTATAGATTCTGGATACATTGATGGATGATACCAAAGAAAGTGTTCCAGTATCAAGTACTAGTTTAAACAAGAGTTTTTACTTTTGAACTTCTTGGGGTCCTTAATACATATAGTAAAAGAGTATGAATTTACCAAAGGAAGTATTCAGTAGGCAGCATTTCCCAAACCTCTTTTGGCCATAAATATCACCACCACCACCAACACCATCATTACCCACCATGTTTTTCTAGAACATCTATGGCCAAATATACTTTGGAAAATTGAGGACTCTTAGACTTGAGCCCATAGACTTAGAATTGTGTGTATAAAAACCAAGAACTAATTTAATAAACTTAGGTAAGATTTTTATTGTTGTTATTCTGGAAACCTTTGACTCTTCTTAGAGTATGATGGCTATTTAGACTTAGGAAGGAAAAAAGGGTATATAGAAATATAATATTAATAGCTATATAGAAGACAGAATGGCCAGCAAGAACATCAAAGTTGCCTTATTTAATTTGTTTGAGGGACAAGGTAAGCCCAGGACACATCAATGGCCCCTTGGAACATCATGGGATTAAGACAAAGTTCAAATGATTTATACCATAGATAAAGGTTGCATTCTGTTTAGAATACGCTTTATCAGTGATGTCCAACCTTATGGCTTCCCTGGGCCACATTTGAAGAACTGTTTTGGGCCACACATAAAATACCCTAATACCAACCACAGCTGATGTGCTTAAAAAAAAAAAAGAGGTCGCAAAAAATCTCATAATGTTTTAAAAATTTGTGTTGGGCCACATTTGAAGCTTTCCTGGGTCACGGGTAGGATGTGCTTGTGGTTATATAAAAAGGTGTGTTAGCTTATTAGGGTTTCTATGACAAAATTGCCACAAACTGGGTTGCTTAATAAAACAGAAATTTGTGCTATTAGAGTACTGGAGGCTAGAAGTCCAATAGGTATCAGTAGGATTGGTTCTTTCTGGAGGTTCTGACAGAGAATTTACTCCATATCTCTGTCCTACTTTCTGGTGATGGCTCCAATTTTTGGCATTCTTGGTTTTTAGATGCATCACTCCAACCTCTGTCTCTGTCTTCACGTGGCATTCTTTCTCTATGTCTGTGTCCAAACTTCTTTCTTCTTGAAAGAACATCAGCATTGGCGTACATAGTGTCCCATGATAATCCAGTAGGACCTCATCATCTTAATTGCATCTGCAAAGATCCTATTTTCAGATAAAGTCTCATTCACAGTTTTCAACTGAACATGAATTTTGGAAGAACAATACAGTACAGAAGGTAACAGATATGTCATGTATTTTAGAACTCTTTCCACAAAAATAATTATCTTTTGTAAAGTAAACTATGTTTGGTTAAAGAAAAAATTATTTAAACACAAATAAATGCCTTCGGGAAGCTTATTTTTAAGTATTTTAGTAAAGGCAAGTCTTCTATAATAATGTGGAAAATTATCCCTAAAATTGTTTTGAATGTTTTGATTCCTTGTAATATTGTCAATGGAGACTTCTATGAGAGCAAACACTTAGCAAAAGAAAAACGAAGAAAACGTAATCTTGAAAGTAAAACATTGTTCCATCTCTACGGGTCGCCTTTGGAAAACACTGCAGTTTTATATTCCATGCAGTCTCATATATTTGTCATGTAAAAAGACTCACCAACACAGAACAAAGCAGGGTCTGATTTTCATCTCACTCAGAATAACACAGAAAATGAATGTAGCATAACCTCTTCACTTAGCTACAACGGACATTCTATTAAATGATTTTACCCTGGGCATTCACATATCTCTATTTATTTTTCCCTTAAGTTATTATAATTATTACTAAATGAAGGGTAAAAAGAAAAACAAATCTGGGAAGATTGAAAAGCTGAATTAATACACACTCATCTACTTTAATGAAGGAGAAAGCTGAATGGTGAATATATGTAATAATGATTCTGATTAGGCTGCTCTGATGGCCTTCAGGAGTCAATAAATTGCCCTGTCCAACACCAAAACAACACTTTATTTCTCAGAAAATCTTTTTTTTTTTTAATCAAATGAAACCAGTGGGAGGGAACTAAATCAAAATGAAATATCTGTAAATTATAATAAGAGAATGATCACCATATGAAGAGTCAGAGGTTTAATCTCATTTAAATTAAAGACTTTGCATTCTTACTAAGATGGAATTGTGAGTTCAGGTATAAATACTCACTCTCTTTGCTTCAAACCTATAGTAGTAAAAGAGATGCACATATACATTTATAATTTTGTTATGTAATGTAATATTTAATATTTTTGTAATAAAATAATATAATATTTTAAATGACAAAACTGTAGTCAGGAACAAAATAAACATCTTGGAACAGAAACACCAATAGTAACAGTAACCTGTTACATTCCCGGACAGAAACAAGAAATTACAGTGTAGGAATGGAGTCCAAAGTGCTCCATTTGTGTTAGGAGACTGGAACAGACAGACTATGAAACCAGAAGCTGAGTTTAGTTTCCCTGACTTATGAAAGAAGCCTCAACAAAATAGTGCCCATTGCTCAGAGCTGAGACTCTATCAAACTGTAGTCAGGGCAACAAGTGGGATCCAAAATTTATTTTCCCTCTGACCATGAGTCCAGTTATTCTCTGACTCAGAAAGATTTATAACACACCAATACCTCTGTATGACTAGACATACAACATGCCAATATGTGACCAAGTTCTGAATAGAGAGCTCCAAGTAACCAGATACTGTTAGTAGCAAAAACTGGTTGGCAAGGTATATAAGCTCAGAGAGAAAAACAATAAAAAAAGAAAACAAATAACAGCAGCAACAATAACAAAACTCCTATTTAAAATGAGTCAACAAACAAAAATTTTACATCAGATGAGGAAACTGCCACAAAGGATAGCTGACATTCTAAACAATTGAGATAATTCATTTTGGAGGAATGCAAAACATAAAACTATTATCTGAAAATTATTTACAAATGAGTACATTGAAAATACTCATGGAAGTAACAAACATAATACGACAACTGCCTGGAAAGTATCCAGCCACGTAATATGAAAAAGAGAGGTATTTATGACTGTTTTTTTTTTCAGATAGCCTTTGTATATGTATATAGTTCAAGTATAAGACATTATAAATAATTTTCATAAACGAAGAGCAGATGGCTATGATATTCATTTGTTTATTTTTTGGGTAGTTCCCTGCCTGGAAATCAAACCCATGCTGTGGTGTTGAGAGTGCCGAGGCCTAGCCACTACACCACCAGGGAACTCCCAGATGGTTATGATAAAGAGTTATAAATGCTGGAAAGAAAAGTACAATCACTAAAATAAAAACGAAAAACAGAGTAATCCTGAGCTGCATATAGTGAAAGAAATAATTATTCAACTCAGAAAAATAAATAAATAAAAATGATGGAAGAGAATTTTAGAAAACATACAGAATACATTGAGAAACTCCCTATTTTATTCAGATAGGATAGGCTACATTGCAATAACAAATATCCCCAAAATCTCAGTGGCTTAATAATAGTTTATTTATCAATCATTCAAACCCTTATTTTATAATAGCTGAAGCAAAAGAAAAGGAAATGGAGAGTTACACAGGGGCTTTTTCCTGCCTTAGCTTGGAAATGACACACATTATTTTGCCTATCTTCTATTGGCCATAATGAGTTGTATGGTTACCTTAATCACAAGGAGCTAAAAGTATAGTCACCCATATGCTCTTATGGGAATAAATATTCAGATACTGAGGAACACTAGTATTCACATTCTGTTCCCACACATTGCTAATTGTAGTTCCAGAAGCAGCAAGATGAGAAAATAATGAATATTTTTTAAAAAATCATAATAATGACTGAGAATTTTCAAGAGTTAAAGAAAATGTATTCTTAGAAAGTGAAAACTGAGTGAAAGCAAGATAAATTAAAAATAAATTTACATTTAAATTTATCATAATAAAACTAGAACACATTTAGGATAAAGAGAAAAATTTTAAAGCCTCCTAAGACAATAGATGAATTATCTATAGAGAAATGACAATTAGACTAACTGCATATATCTCAAAAGCTAAAACAGCAGCCAGAATATTTCAAAATACCGAAAGTAAGTAACTATCAAGTTAAAATTACATACCCAGCTAAACTAACAAGGGATGTGCTACAGTTTAGTCACTAAAACAGTGACAAAAGTAATTATAAAACACACTGGTAATTCTAATTAAACAACACTAGGTATAAAAATCAATTTGGACAGGTTTAAAAATATAAGTAAAACTAAAATTTAAGGTATTAGAAAGATAGGAAAAGATCACGGAGCACAGTTCCTTCTCTCATTCTAGAGGAAGAGAGAAATACTAAATTAATTTAGATTTTTCTAGAAAAAAATATTAAGTATGTGTAATGAATTAAAAGCTTTTATTTATTAATAACCCCAATATTATTTTTGAGTTGTTATAACTACAACAACAAAATGAAAACAAATGTAGTCGCTATAACAGTTTCCTTTGTGTTTAATCAATGTGATGTATCTAAGGACTTGTCTGATTAATTGAAAAAGAAAATGTTCAATTCTAGGTGCTAAAAAATAAAAAGTGAGTAAGACTCTACCATCAATAACAATATTTGTAAATTTAACATTATAAGGTGGTCCATTGAGTAATAATAATAGTACAGTGTGAGTTCAAAGGAAGAAACCAGCATTCAGTCATGGGAATCACTGAGGTGGCGTCTGACTGAGACTGGCAGGGCAATGAAGATACATGGTGGGAGTGGAAAGGGAGTCATTTCAGAGGGGCGGAAGGCACTACTAGTCACACTCCTAGTCATAGCAGTGGCAAACAAGGGTTAGGCAGCAGAAGCAGTCCACCCTGGGCCTAGGCAGCTAGGTAGCACACTGCCCACAGAATACTCTAGCATTAGGCTGACTAAATGCGGTTCAAATAGTTATTATCACTATGTAACTACAATTTTAAAACTGTCGGTGACAAAATACCCTGAAAAAATATTTACTTGGTCTGATTTCTAAATAATTGCACAGTTAATGTTGAGTTTTAGTAATGCATGTAAGTTTTAAAATCACATACTTTAATTATTTATCCTCTCATAAACATTGGATTCCACATAAGAGTTGGTGATCCTATGGTATACAACTAACTGCCACTTACAGAACTAATCTTTAATAGATAAGGACTAAACAACATACACATTGAAATTGTAATTTTATAATGGTTCAGAATAGTTTGAACTTCCTTCAGGTATGATTGACATCCCTAATATATGAGGTATTATATGTTTTCACATTTAAGCAGCAGATTCAAAGTCAGCAATAAGAATAGCCTTTGCAAAGAAAAGTAACTTGAATTATTTTAATTTTTTCATTCTATGCAACTACTTAGAATCTTTGTGTATAAAACTTAAAGCAGCGAAATAGTACAAATTATAAGGTGTAATATTTTCATTTGCTAAGTGCAAATTTTATTCCATTTGTGGACTATTTTACAATATTTGCATTAAAATTTAAAGTTAAAATGTATTCCAATTTAATTGTTTTAAAACTAAAGAGAAAATCAAGATAATAATTATATCACTGATTATCCCATGACTATTACTGAAAACAAAGTTTATACTAAGAGGAGAGGGTGTTAAAAGTTAACAACCTACAATGTAAATTATGCTAGGTATGCAAGCTATGAAGGCAGGAAGACATTTTGGAGTATGGTAGAACAAGCTATATTTACCTGAAATACTTTTAAAGCCAAGTCTTTATAATTCAAAATTCTGTTTCATAATTTATCAATGTAAAATAAAAAATGAGGCGCCTGTAATGTACAAAAATGAAAAGTGCTACATTTACCCTTGCTGTGATCTTAATAAATTTATAAAGAACCATAGTTTCTCCAAACATTGAGCAAACAGTTACAATAAAATTCTTTAATGAGATCCCTCAGGATTCCTCTGTAATAGTCATCAAATAGGAAGTTATGTAAAGTCAGGAGCACCTGGGCCTCAATGGGAAACAGTCACAGCTGGAATCTTCTCCAACCTCCCCTTCCTCTTTTCTCTACCTCATCCTAGTACTTTAAGGCCACACTGCAATATTGTAATAACTTACTACCTGCTCCTTTCCATTTCTTCCCTTCCCCTACCCAACCACAGTCTCCCTCATCTAACATAGCTCTTTTGTAACAGCAGTCACTCCTCCCTGTAATCTGTACAGAACTAGGACACAAAACCATTTTATAAGCAGCCAAACTACAATAGCCCTAGGACCTATTCTCCACCTGCAGTGGCTAGCTGGTCACAAACAGAAAGAGCCACGCTGTCTCCGGAATGTGAGCTTTTGCCTCCCACATTTCATCCAACCCACAGGGCCCTTCCCCTTACTTTCTTGTGCTTGAATCTCATTTGCTCCTCAAGACCTAACATTTCCTTCTTAAAGCATTCTGAATTTGTCTGGTCATGATTAATTGCTCCTCCTCATTCTCACAGTCCGCTGCTTACTAGTTAAATGTGTTTGTGCCATTTAGCCTCTTTGAGCTTCAGATTTGTAATCTATAAAACTGACATAACAATGATACCAATCTCACAGAATTATGAGGATGAAATGGGATGTGGCTGTGCTTTTAAAACTATACAACCTTAATGTTCCCCTTCTTCTATCTCTCTGGTGGCACCTTAATCTTAGACTTCCCAGCATGGATAGCTACGGAAAATAATCTTTGTTGTTTAAGTCACTCGGTCAATGATATATTGTTATAGCAGCCCAAAATGACTAAGACATCCTCTTAATTCTGATTTGCAGAGAAGTTAATGCCTATTTCCCACAAGACATGGATCTACCACCCTTTTATCCCTTTTCCCCTAGCCCTTGCCCCTATACCACTACTACGTGTGGCCCAAGGAAGGGAATTAACTTTATAATGAAAAATAAAAACGTGATCCTTTAGACTACCACAAAATTGAATCACCCAACATTGACCTAATAAATTTAAAACAATTCTTAAATTCAAAGTTTTTTATCCTAACACCTCTCACTTTTTCTCTCTCTCAACCACAAGTTTTAGAAGTATGAAGACTGAAATTAGTAAGCAGTTTCGCAAAATAATAAAAAATAAATATGAGGCTGTCAATCAAAATATTCCCAAATTTACCTGTTTGACTTGTCTGTGAAATAGTACTAACTCTTGGCTTTTCTGAACTTTATGGTTAAGCCAACATACTGCTTTATATTTGATTCTGTCTGGATTCTATAAAGTCTGAGTACGTATTGAGAGGAAAAATATGTTAGTAACAGCAACCATTCATTATCACGAGAATAGAAGTTTAAATTGGAAAAGAAAACTGCCTGTCCCAAAAATAAAAATTAAGTTCAGAGTCTGAAATTAACACCTTGTCTCGATGTGGAACTAGGATGGTGAGTGAAAGCATGACTCAGTTCACGAGCTCCTCCTCCTTTACAGTTAAACCGACAAATATTCAAATGCATGCATGACCATCAACTTGCTATGTGACCTTGAACAAGCTGCTTAATTTCTTCAAGTCCCAATTCCTCCTTACTAAATTGGGGATAATAAGCACCTCAGAAATTGGTGTAATCATTAAATAAGTAATGTAATTCAGACACTTGAAGCTATGTCTAACACAAGAGACGTGCTCAATAAATGATTACAGTTATCATTGATAATTCTGAACAATGCTAAAGAATCTTTTGCTTTATGATTTTGTGAAAATTTTTTAAGAAATAACTGATTTTACCTTAGAAGGTAATTTATTTTTTTACTTTTTCAATTGAAGAACGATATTCAAACGAGAAGAACACAAAAAAATAGCTTGACAAATTTTAGCTCATCATATAACCATTCCCCAGATCAAGTAAAAAAAAATAACATTACTAGCATCCCAGAAACCCCACTTTTCCCCATTTCCAGGTATGACCCCAAGGGTAACCACTAACCTAACTTCTTAGCCCACATGCTAGTTTTGCCTGTATTTGAACTTTATGTAAATGGAATCATATTGTACTTACTTTCTTGTGTGTGGTTCTTTTATTCAACATTGTTTGGAAGAGTCATCCTTATTATTGTATGTAAATACATAAGTTTTAATGTGACCTTTTCAATTATATACTCACAAAACATAAATATTTCAAACAATAGTTCTCTAGAAATATAGATAAAGCTCTCTATTACCTACTCTTACTTACTTGGTTAATAAGCAACAAATACGGTCCAATCAAAGTTAGGTATGTGATAGAATTCTTTGGCTTTTATATAATGTAATTTTAAAAAAATCATCTGTAGTACCATTTATTGTTTATACTAATATTTACTGTGCACACTGGGATGCACCTAAGGGAAGATGGAAGTTCATGAGACAAGAGAGCACCACAAGGAAATCCATATGAACAGTAATTACTATACGAGTACTCTGAACTGTCATGAATAAGACTTTTCAGCATTGTTTTGCCAAGCATAACAAGTACCTCCAATGTCACCAGTTCCAAATCTGACATGGGACAGAGGAGACTGGTGACAGATGGGCAAAATATAGCATGCAGCTTGGGCGGTCTGAAGTCTTGTTATCTCTAACTTGCTGCCAAATCTGGCATGTTGCTTTGTAACAGACACCACTGGGAAACTCTGTAGCCTCAGCCAAAAACACAGACTTGAAAGAACCAGATTTCCCCACTGTTGGTATTTGTAACATCTTACCCACACCAGGCTCTGCTGCAATAATGAAATAGTTGCCAGTGTAAATCTGAATGAGAAAAAACATTTTGATATACCAGACTGATTTTTTTTTTTAGACTTAGGACTTGGCTTATCAGATCTAAAATTTGCCCTTCCTAAACCAAATCATCTACAATCTACTGAGGTGTTTCAAATTAATTAGTCTTTATGGTAAATCTTGCTCCAAAGCTCTGATTAGAATCAACTTTAAAGAATAGCATAAACACAAAGTTGAATACAATTATCCCTTAGTATCTGCAAGCCCTGTGGATACCAAAATCCATTCAAGTCCCTTCTGTAAAATGGCATAGTATTTGCATATAACCTATGAACATTTTCCTGTATATGTTAAATCATCTCTAGATTACTTATAACGCCTAATAGAATGTAGATCTTATGTACATAGTTGCTATACTGTATTTTTTAGGAAATAATGAAAAGAAAACAATGTCCGTACATGTTCGGTATAGATGCAACCATCATAGGCTTAACTACATAGTACATATCAACAACAATGTAACATTTTTCCAAATATTTTTGATCCTCAGTTAGTTGAATCTGCAGACAGAGAAACCCTAGAGATGGAAGACTACTTGTATCTGAAATATGTGCTCTTGGACTCTGCTACCTTGGGATCCAATTACACCTATTTCATTTAGGTCTACCCTACAAAAAAGAGTGATCATTGAGCCCTTCAAGGATGCTAGGGCTTTCTGCACAAGTTTATTTTTCAAAGCTTTGGTGAAAGGCATGCCTTCTGGGTGAGGAGATCTTAAGTGATAAATCCAGTCTAACATTCTAATCTCCCTAAGCCTCTGAATCCCTTCCTGTATGTTAAACCAAAGGAAGTTGGGCATTCAAATTTTTTTTCACACTGGGCCATCTTTTTAGGTCCATGTAGCAGCCAACCAATTAACCAAAGAAACCGTGAGAGCTTTCTTTAACTCCCCAAGCTACAACATGAAATGCAAAATCTCTGCTGAGTAAGCCCATATCCATAAATTTGGCCTGATCCAACTTTAAGTTTCTTCCACCATTATCCCATATCCTTAGTATCCATTTCCGCACATGTTCTCTGGACTGCTTGTATTGTGAGGGCTGCCCGGAAAGTATCCAACCATGTAACACGACAATGTTCTATTGACAATGGGTGGATTTTTTCTGGACAGCCCTCATATATTAGAAAACTCAAGTCGTTCTTTTGAAGTGTAGCACACCTTCTCACAGGTCACACTGTAAACCTCACCTTCAGGGACGGCTAGGACTTAAGTCTACTCAGAAGCCAAGAAGCAAAAAGGTGTAGTGAGGGTTGGTCCTAAGAGGAATCAGTGTTGTCTGGCATGAGAACTGTCTCCGGAGAGGCCATTAGAGTTTCCTCAGACACAGCAGGGCTAATCCCTTCAGTCAGGGGTTCAAAGGTCTGTGCTACTGGGAGTGGGGAAGCAGCTGCCACTAGGGGTTGGGAGGTCACTTCTACTGGCAAAGAAGACTTATTAGAACATAGGGGCACAATATCCCCAGCTTAATCAGGGTCTCCCTATACTTCCTCAACCCAATTTATGGGAGCCCATTCTTTCCAATCAATACACTAACTATAATAATAGACACCCCTTGAGGCTGTGAGTTCAATTTGCCTAATAATTCAACCAACCACAGGATGAGGATCTAAGGTTGATTTTCAGCAAATTAAGCCCTGCAGCTTTAGGAGATAATGTCCTGCTCCCTCCAGGCACACACAGAAGCTCTTAGGTCATTTAT
The DNA here is from genome assembly GCA_004026885.1 of Lyroderma lyra. NCBI lineage: Eukaryota > Metazoa > Chordata > Mammalia > Chiroptera > Megadermatidae > Lyroderma > Lyroderma lyra. The sequence continues at coordinate 159,146 of PVJL010000424.1, forward strand.
GTACCCAGGACTTGAACTGAGAATTTGAACCCCTGAGCTCATTCTTTTCTTTCATGACTTTCTTCAGAGATTTCAGGAGCAGGCAACCAGTGTCATTATATTCCTTTGTTTTCCTAAAAATGTTCAAATGAATTATATACAAAATCACTTGGCTCATTGCTTCTAGTGGTTAATTAGGAATATCCAATGCAGATATTTTACATATCTCTATAATAAACAGTTCACATCGTGGACTATCCATAGTTGAAAAAGAGTCATTACAATCTTTAAATTTAATCAGAGTAGAGCGACGATTTCAAAAACAGGGGTCAATTCAGAAAACTCACCCTTAAAAGTCTGCTTCACTCTCAGTATCTGAATCTGTATTAGTCAGGGTTCTCCAGTGAAACAAAACCAATAGGAGATGACAGGCAGATGATAGATCAATAAGATAAGATAAGCAGACAGAGGTTTATTATAGGAATTGACTCATGCAATTGCAGACTCTGAGAAGTTCCACTATCTGTTGTCTACAAGCTGGAGAACCAGGAGCGAGTGGTATGGTTCATTCCAAGTCCAAAGGCCCAAGAACCAGAGGTGAAGATGGTAGTTCCATTCTGAGTTCAAAAGCCCGAGGACGGAGAATGAGGCATGGGGAAGGGAAGAGGTACTGATGACGTTAAGTCCGACTCCAAGGCTGAAAGCCCAAGAACCAGGAATGCCAACATTCTCTGAAAGCAGAAGATGGGTGCCCCACCTTAAGCAGAAGAGCAAACTTACCTGTCCTCCTCTGGTGTTTCGTTTGTGTTTGTTTTGTTTTTTATGTTTTTCCTATTCAGCCCTCAATTCATTGTATAGTGCCCACCTGCACTGGTGAGGCACATCACACTCTCACAGACATGCCTACAAGTGACATTTTACCAACTATCCGGGCATCCCTGATCCCAGTCACACTGACACAAAATTAACCATCATACGTAGTATCGGCCATATTTCAACACCAGTATCTTACATATATATTTTACTATGTCAGGCCAGTCTTAGGAATATCTTAATAAATAATATATGCCAGTATGTTATAAATAGCTCCCCATATGACATATCACTATTTTATAGACAGTTCACATTTTAGAAGATTCCACAATGACCTTCACCATTCCCGGTTCTCTCTGAATCCCTAAATCCAACTCTGACAGAGAATAAATCTTTAAAATGTCTCTTGAGCCTGCTGTATTCCTACCCCATACCCTGAAGGCAGGGTTCAAAGGTCCCTGAAGTTAACTGGGTTCAGTGGCAACCAGCTAGTGAAAGCTGTCATGTGATGATGGTAGCTCCCAGTATCCTCTGGAGATAGCTGGATTGACATGAATCCACTACCTGTTAGAATAATCTAATTATGCCTAAAGGTTTCCACTGAAAAGGCTTTACTCCAGGTCCCTGTCACTTTCCCTGTGGGAAAAGTCTGCTGTCCAGTGACTTTCAAACACTTTCTGCAGGTGGCTTTGTAACACATGAAGGAGTTCCTGAAATGTCAATCCTAAGGGACAGGTGCTCATGTCAACAAAGCAATACATCATATAACCTCTGCACTTTTTGGATTTTTCAGACAAAAGCCCAAAGTTATAAAAGCCATGATAAAATTATTCTTGCTACCCAAGAGTTGATATTTCCAGAGAAATATATGTATGTTAGGGGAGTTATAGGGATGAATTTGCACTACAGTAGCTCCTGCAAAGCCTGTCCTGTGAATAAAAAGCCTTCAGTTTCTAAAGCCTGAAAATCTGGTAACATTCAGAGCATATGGATATTCATTTAAATAGGAAAAAAATGTTAAAGTGTGACATTTCTTTTAACCCACAATTTTACAGCTGGAAGAAATCTTTTCCACTCTTAGATGGCATAATGTGACAATCCAAGCAACCAAGCTAAAGGTCTTTATATTCACTACTTTTCTTCTACTACCCAACTCCAAGATTTATTAAACATCTTCTTTCACACTACTCTGGGCTTTATGAGCAAACCAAGTTTGACCTTTAAAATGGTAGAAGTATCTAGATTATTTCAACAGATTTTCCTACTGGCAATTTCTTTAGTTCCTTATTAAATTTTTTTTACTTTCAATCTAACCCATACAAAAACAGGGGGTGGAGGGGAGTCAAAGGATGTGTGCATTTCTAATCTTTAATACATTAAGGTATGTTTAATTAAAAACATCTGGTCCACAAATATTGGTATAGTGCCATAACAAGCTATTGCCATAGATTTCAAAATGTTACCCTCAGCTGCTGAATTGATTTCACTAGTCCTGATATCATTTCATATTTCACAATCCCTATCACTCTCAAAAAAATGCTCTTTCACACCTTAGCAATTCTAAGAACATTAAGACCATCTTGGTTCAAACTTAGATCATTAAGATCAAAGATACATAAAAGAGAGCATGACTTTGGCCCAATGTTATAACTCTCAATGATATACATTCGGGGTCTTTTATCTCAAGATCTCAAAAGGGACTCTTCTTAATGGGGTTCCATAATAATAACAGGAACAGTGGAATGAAAAAGATATCAGGGTGCTGTTGGGAGGTCCAGCTCAGAGTCATAAGGCCATCAATGATTTTGAATAATTGGGATGACTTCATACCTTTGGGGTGGAATTACCTCTACCTGGAATAAAGCCACATGTACTAGATACTAAAATTGGTCTGTAATCCCAGGTCATCTATTATCTCCTAATCCCACATTTTCTGAAAATAAAATAGGAAAACTGACGCTAACTGACCCACTTAGTAGTTGGAAATTCTTGCTATGGATAAGTCAAACGTGACTGTATCACACATTTTATGAAGTCATAATGCAACATGTCCATGTATTTGTGTCATTGTAAGAAACCAATTATAGAATTATGAAAAATATCAACAAATAGGCGAATTTGGATTCTAGTCTCTGATCAACCATTTACTAATATTGCCTTGAGTAAGACCTTCTGTTCCTAGTGTAGAAAGGACACATCATCTTGTGGAATTTTTTTCATTCATCCATTCTGTCAATTATTTGTCCATCCATTCAGCAAACATGTGGTAGGGCTATTACATTTGGTATGCTGTGAGCAATGAGGATGCTACATATAAGATAGCTCTGCTATGCCGTATTCCTCTGCCACTGGAGAATCTCAAAGTGCTGCTATTGAGAAGAGCATATTTGGGAATACTTTTCCAGATAAGTAAATTACTTATTTTTATACCACCTGAATAATAATGACTAATACTTATTTTAAGCTTATTATATTTGGAATACACCTGTTTAAGCATCTTACATTCATTACCTCATTAAATTTTCATAACACTTTATAGAGTAAGTAGCATTTGTATCCCCATGTTATGGATGACTCCATGGTGATAAATGCAGACATTTGGTAGCTTACCCAAGTAATAAGGGTTTGCAGCTAGACCTGTCTGACTCTGAAGTCTAGTCTTTTTAATTTGGATACAAAATAATTTCAAACTTTCTGTATTTCTCATCAAAGCCTTCTTCAGTATTTGCACATATCCATATCAGTATTCAAAGCATAGATTTAGAAGGCATAGAGCTGCAGAAATGGAAGAGATTTCAGAAACCATCTAGACCAACCTATTTGTTTACAGATAAATTATAGGTCTTGAAAACAGTGCTAAAAACACATATTGAATGAAAAACTGAAAGGAGTAAGGAAAAGCTAAACAGAGAAAAGAAATTGAAATATCTTGAATCATTCATCTTTGTATTCCTAGTACTGACATAATCCTTGGCAACTAGTGAAAAATTAATATATATTTGATCAATTGTATTGCACGTTATAGATTCTTTAAACTAGAGTCTCACAAAGGTCAAAAAAAGGCATGTGAAACTTTCATTTGTTAAAGATTTTTACTATATTAAAATAAAAAAATTACAAATTGTGGTACAGTTTAAATGTTCAATTCTGTCAGTTTATCTATGTAATTACTCCTCTAACTTTTACATGGATATAGGCCTAAAGGTTGTAGCCAGTGTGCCACAATGAAATACTGTGAGATAACATCTCATGTAAGCCTTACAACAATCCTACTGTTTTGATGTATCATTATCCTCAATTATAGAGTAACAAAGAGTTTAGACAATTACCATGTTCAAACACTTGAAAGTGATGCAACAGTTTTACATTCTATCCCCTAAGAATTTTACAAGCCCAATCTTAAAAAAAAATTAAGATTTTTTTAAATTAGCACACACTAAAACACACTAATTTCAGAGACATTAAATTTCCATTATAGTAAATCAATGAAGTAAAAGTAAAAACAAAATTTTCACCCTTTGAGATTTTATAATTCACTGATTCTAATAAACATATTTAGAGAAATAGTAAGGATCATCCTTCCTAAAAACACTAAATAGAAATAGTACAACTATGTAGATGCTTAGAGGGTCCTCATGTGTTGATTGCCCAGATGCATGTTAGATTTTGCAGGAATTAGATTTGATATTATCTCATTATGCAAAACTATGAAAAACATTTAATTAAAACTTAATTAAAGTCTCCATGATGTTTCAACCCCATGGAGTCCATTTTTCAACAGCAGAAAGCAAAGAAAGCTTTCAGAACAAACTATTTTTGAAAAATAGTGTCCAGGAACTCACTTTTCTCAGTACCTATACCTTCCTAACAGATCTTTCACCTTTACAATTCTTTCCATTTGCACAGGCCTACAGAGGGACAGATTTATATTGCATATACAAGTACTTATTTAATAAAATTAATAAATATTAGATATGTGTTGATTTAAAACACTAAGACTCTGATACGTTTTTCCCCCGAAAATATCTGTGGCAAAATATGTGAGATATTAGTTGTCATTACCATTGAATAATTTTGTTTATGTAGAAATACTTTCTGTAAGAGGATATGCTATAAGAACTGGTCTACGTGGAAAAAAAAATACTTGAATGTGGCTTATTGTCAAACTTCTAAGAAGACACTCCATTCTTCCCACATAATTTTAACTTATATCACACTACAAGAGCTACTAACAAAAGCCGTTGTACTTGGCAATAGAAGGGAATGAACTGAAGATAGAAACAATATCATAGATGAACTTCCAAAAACACTATACTGAGGGGAAGAAGAGAGGACATACTTTATGATGCCATTTATATGAAGTTCTGGAACAGGCATAACTAAGTTATGGTGAAAGAAACAAGAACAATGGTTGCCTGGGTTACGGGTGGTGATGGGAGCTCAATTCAGGGAATGTTGTGAAGGAGCAGGAGAAACCCTACGATGATGGGACTGTTCTGTCTTTTGAAAAGGATATGGCTTTTACAGGTGTGTGCAATTTTCAAAGTTCATTGAATTGTACACTTATGATCTGTGCATTTTACCATGTGTAAATTACGAGATCAGACAATTAATTTTGCAAACTGATCCCAGAAAAATTGCTACATCCCTCATTGCTGAATATCGGTGTGGTCACCTTTCCATGTACTCCCCTTGGGAAGCTGTGCACCGACACCAGTGCCTAGTCCACCCTTCACAGCAGTTTCGGAACTCTTCTTCTGGAATGGCCATCGGAGCTGTTGGCATCCACAAAACCTGACAAGTAAGTTTGCAAACTTGGCACCGCGTGCTTATGCTGGCAGCACTGTACACACTACTTGGTAAGGTGTCAGAACGCTGACAATTAAGGTTGCAAACTTTTGGGGATGACAACAGCTCCGATGTCCATTCTAGAAAAAGAGTTCCGAAATTGCTCTGAAGGGTGGACTAGGCGCTGGTGTCAGTGTACAGCCCCCCAAGGGGAGCACATTGAAAGGTGACCACACCGATACTCAGCAATGAGGTATGTAGCACTTTTTCTAGGATGAGTTTGTGGAATTAATTGTCCAACTTCATACTTCAAGCTTTAAAAAGCAAATTACTCTATGTACCAGACATACTCATCTTAAAGAGATTAGTCCTCCAAATTCGATGTTGCTGTAGTTCAGACTTTGAAACATGTTTTATGGAACTTTATTCCGAGGCTACAATACATTTCTTTGATATCAATGGCAGCAGATCCCCTAAGGGTGAGATTAACTTTCAGAAATATCCAGCATCATTTGGAGTCAAGTGTGTTCATTACAAGTAATTAAGCTGGAAAAGAATGTTTTTACATGTCATGCTGAAATAGTGACTAATTTAATGAGACGATTGTTCTCATAAACAGGTTACGTACACATAAACACCCACAAAGTTACAGCTGATTGTAAGCATTCCAAGAACCTTATGGTTAAATGTAGAGTCCTGAAATAAATGTCAACGCCTCCTAAAGTCACTACTTTAAAGGGAACAACTTGAATCACATTTGGAAGGGATGGTAGAGTGTAATCATGCTGATAAGTTAATTGCACCTATTTTGTGATGCGCTCACTAGAAATAAAACCACCTTAGCTTTGTTGATTATATAATGTCTGAAAGACACAGGTATCCTCAGAAGAATTTTTAATTTGCAGTTATTTTCACATTTAATCTCTACTAACAGAGAAGAGGTCTTCTCTTTTTATTAAATTTTATTTACCATCAAATATGTATAACACAGTGATAAC
>PVJL010000424.1:165823-425425 GCA_004026885.1 Lyroderma lyra
GGGGGAAAGAACCAAGCAACTGCCGAAGTGACGATAGCCTAGCCCTGGAAAATAACTGGGTATCTAAACCAAAGCAGATTCTTCACAATGACAATTTATTTGGCTAAGCAGACCTATGAAACCTAATTTTCTGTCATATGATCAATTTCTTTATGGCCACAAAAGCATCCCGAATTGAAAGAGCTAGTTTTGTAGAATAAGAGATGTATTTGAAGTTCTAATTCTTTATCGGGTAGAGTGAAACTATCATAAACATGAAAGGTTAGATGTCCTCCAAAGTCCCTGCCATTACTATAATAACATTTTCCTATGAATCTATTTGATTACGTAAGGTAGTGGCTGGAAACCAATGAAAGCTACTAACAATCTTACCTTGGTAACACAAAACGTGACCAAATAAGTAAATGAAACGTAGATGCATAATCTTGATTTTCCCCTTCGAAAATCAGTTTTCTGCACAAGTAACTTAATGGAATGGTAAATGTGTTCTGGGGACTTCAAAAGAACCTAATGATAATGCTAAGTGAGGTATAATATCTGTTATGTCAAATTTATGTAGCATTTCCCAATCATTAAATACGTTACAAATAGTTTTATTAGATGTTAATCAGCCATGTTCCCTGGAACACTGGGCAATTCAGAGATGAATAAAATGGATTTTACAAACCCTTGCCTATGAATACCAAAGCACTGAATATTGATATAAAGATCACAATTCTGAATTGCTGGCCTGCTTCTGTCCAATCCTGCTGCATTGTATTTTCAAAGAGAGTTCTACATTCAAAGTTGTTCATCTCCTAGTTCCTACAGATTATCCTGTTCATATTTCTATAGAAAGCCCTCTCAGAAAGTTGAAAATTTATACTATTTTCATAACCTTTCAGGGAGAGTCAGAAAACTGCCTTAATAATTCATTCTAAAATGTAACCGCACTCAGTGTCAGGAAATTATCTTTTATGTCAAACATAAATTATGTCACCTAACAGCCTCCTCTTGGTGGTGTTAACCGGTCCCAGACTGCTTTTCGTGTGGGTCTCCATTTTAATCCAATCTCTGCACTCACTTTTTAAGATCTTTAAGCCTCTCTTAAGACCAGGCTCCATATTCTAACGAGTACCTAGCCCAGGGTTTGGCAAACTATATACCCACAGGACAAATCTGATTGTTCTAATAAAGTTTCATGGAGACAAAGCCATGATCACTCATTTATGTTGTATGTGTTGTTTACAGGGGCTCATGTGTCACCGTAGCAACGTGCAACATAAACTGTGTGGCCTGCAAAACAAAAATTTATTATCTGGCCCTTTACAGAAAAATTTGCATTTTATTGACCTAGTTGACAAAGTTATTTAAAATGCACGATTACTTTGGGTTTCATTTTACTTTTAAAGCAACAGGGCCTGAGCAGTACTGTCATATGTTTTCCGTTTTTTTCAGACCTTCTCTCTCTACTCTGACTTGGGACCTATTAAGCCTGATACAACCTAACCTACTAAAGTACCGGTGGGTGGCAAATGCTTAAGCACGTCATCCAGGCTGTGCGTACAAGCTGGTGATCACTTTACAGCAGTTACTCCAAGTCGGAGAGTGCTTTTTGGTTAAAGTGTTCGACCTTCCTCCGTAATCAGGAGGCACCAATAGGAACACAGAGAGCTTCAGTATTCTCTCAGTAACCCGCACACCGAGGTCATCTATTCCAACACTGTGTCACTTCTCTGCATGTTCTCTTTCCCCAGCACAAGAACCTACTGCAGATATTTAAGGACAATAGGCCAAATGCTCCAAAGGCAGGAATCCCATATAAATGAGCGAAGCAGGCTAAAGTGAGACCACAAAGCACAGTGCAGACTGTGGAGAACCTGAGTGTACACATCTGTCACAACATACTAGCACTGATCTGCTCCAAATGATGGCTATGCCATAAATCTTTAGAATTTTCAAGGGAAAGTGAAAAATCAGGATTCAAATTTCTTACTACACTGTGGGGGCAAACATTGCAATGGCCAAAAATCCTCATGAGTGTCCATGAGACTGCGAAAATCTTTAAGCTATACAGTACTCATCAATTGAGATAATGCCTATTGAGGAAACTGAACCTTAACTAAAACTCTTATTTTAGAAAAGAAGATACTGAGGCTTAGGAAGATTAAATTATTGGTCTAAGAAGACACTGAGTACAGCTAGTCTAGGGTTATAATTCTAGGCTAGTGCTACTTTCAACAGACCATCCCACACTGCGTCTTAACTTAGAGGGATTTAAGGGACCCACTGAGAATCTGATAAAATACGATGTACCCTCTGAGAGAGAAATACACATAAGTGTAACCTCAAAAACAATTGGCTGATATTTTAAAGAATTTTATACACTCATGAAGCTTATCCTCACACATCTCCTTAGGGAGCCATGCACACCCAGTTCAGTGGTTTTTGATCCTTCAATATGAAGAATCTGTAATCTCTAATTATTTCATGTAAAAAATAATCAAAAGTCCTTATAAAAGTCCTACATAGGTTTCATTTGCTCCTTCCTTCCATTTAGCTATTATGTCACCTCATTCATTACACAAGAGTAAGCTGTGGACACAGAACAAGTTCACAAACTCCTAACAATGGTTACATAACATTCTTTATTATGATTTAAAATGACCAGAACCTTGTTCAAATAAATTATCATTTGTTTTAGAGTAAGAATTATCATTTGATTTCAATCATTCTAAAAGATATGAAGAAACTCTTCCCCTTCTTGGGCACATTGATGTTCACTTATTTTCAAAAGCATCTTGCTAACCAGCTGTCTCTGGCAAAGTAAGCTCCTCTTCCTTGCTCTAGGAATACCTTGGGCACTGCCCCTATTGCCTTGGTTCGCGACTCCTTTGTGTATGTACCTCTCTAATTACACGTGAGCCTTTTGAAGATGTATAGTCATGTATTAAGCTCTAGGCACAATGCCTGCCACATAATAAGCACCCCATTAACGTTAGATGGGTTAACATAGCTCTCCTAAGAGATTTTATCAAGTATGGATTAAGTTGAGGTTTCCATTGAAAATATTACATCAAGATATAGTCAAGATAAGAGTAATAATCTGGAATGTGCTATTTTGTCTCTTTTATGATTTTTAATTTTTTTATAAAGAAAATAAGAGGTAAATGATCACTAATTTTTAAAACCTTTCTCTATGGAAAGAGTGTAGGGAAGTAGCAAAAAAGGAATAAGGTTATAAACCATTAGAGATGTCAGGCAGGACAGAAGCTAATTGTGAAAAAAAAAATCTCTATTGTCATTCATCTGGCCCAAAGTTTGCCAACCTCCCTTACAATGGGAAATGCACAGGTAACACATGAACCACTTTGTTATTTCAAACAAGGGATCCACTCATGCAAACTATACTACATTATGTAAAATTTAAATACATAAATATATATTATATATATATATATATATATATATATAACATTAAGGAATATATATATAATTAAAGAATATATATAATTATTAGAAGGAGAAAATCAAATAAAATATAGATAAAATTAGAAAAATACGAATATTGTTCAATCCATGGTATACACAGTATGAAAATAATAAAACACATCTTTGTATATTCCTGAATTGTCTTCTTAGAAAAATGTATTTTATGGTCAATTTTACAAAAGGTTAAGGCTGAGAATTCTAGAGGAAATACTGCATGAACTATTGGCAAGTTCAATATAGATATTAAGCATCTACACTATACAAAGTGCTGTGCTATGAGGAATACAGACACAGTGTCCTCCTAGCTACGATAGGAAGTGAAGTATAGAAATTCATTGAAGTCACTTTAAATGGGCTAATATTGTATTAATCTGGGATAATTTGAGCATCAAAATAAATAAATAGGAGTAAAATGATTATAACACATTGAATAAGAATTCATTAGTCCACCTGATACATATAAAAAATCAATCAAACAAACGACAACAACAAAAAAACTTTTTCCTTACAACAGAGATCCAACCAATAAATATAGAAGGAATAATTAAATTGGAAAAAAAAATCAGTATTTGACAAGATTTATCAATAGATGCTAAAATCAATATGTGAACATTTAAGAAACATCACATTATTTCCATTGCTTCAAAATATTACCAAACCAGATACTTACTAATTACCAAAGAAAATACAGTAACTCTATTGTGGTGACACCTGCCAGACACCACCTTAAGCAAGTGATCAAAGTTAAGACCACCGAGAATGGAAAATGACCTGTGTGCCTCCCGAGATGATATACTGAGAATACATCATTCTTGTTACCTCCTGGCAAAAGCATGTAGCCTAAATCCATTCATAAGGAAATCTATCAGCCAAACCAATAATGGACAGTCTACAAAATAATGGCCTATATATTTAAAAAGATCAATATGTTGAAGTACAAAGAAACATTTTCCTTCCAGATTAATGAGGGAGTACCCCATATTACAAAGACCAAAGAGACATGACAACAGAATACAACACAGGATCTGAGATTTTCCTTTACTATAAAGGACATTTAGCCAATTGGTGAAATCTGAATGAAGTCTAAAGGTTATTGTACTGTATCCAATTTCATGATTTTGATAATTATCCTGTGGGTATGTAAAGAATTTATTTGTTCTAAAGAAATATCTGCTGAAGACTTTAGGGTTCTCAAGTGAAATTTACAGTTTTCTTTCTACAGTACTACCCATAACCCTGAGTTACTGCAGGCGGACAGTAGATTCGGTCTCTATCAGACCTCCTTCATTTTCCACGCTAACTCACAACTCTTTTCTCCATAAGAAAAAAAAATCACTGCATGGACAGATATATGTAGATATTTGAAACCAATTTACAAAGTGAAGAACCCATTCACCATAACAGTCACTTCAAACAGAGCAAAACAACAAAAATTACAATACCAGAAGTAGCATAGGTTGGTCATTTGGCTCCCCCACCCCCGCCCACCAACCACCTTCCCGCTGCCCCGTCTTGTGTAAACACTGTGGTCTCTCTTGGGAGGAAATTGTGCATTTGGCACAGCCTTGGCTGTAGGGCCTGCCTTGTGCTGTGGCCTCCCACTGAGGAAGCGGAGAGGATAGATTTCCATAACCCACTGCCTGGTAGCCTATCAGGCTCTTGCTGCTGGCAGCTTGAATCCCAAGTGAAAAAAATGTCTGAAGGCCAGGTTTCTTGCTGCAGCGATGGCCATGCACAAACCTGACTTCTGCTAATTAACTGTTGTGTACCCCCTTCTCCTCCCCCACCAGCCTTACAGTGAAATCCTTTTGGGCTTAAAATAACCAGCCAGTTTCTGTTGGTTGGAACCAAGAATCCTAATCGACACAAAGTTATTAGAATTTCTAAAATCTAAACTTAAAAATGTTACTGTTCGTTTTTCTAATAGGAACCCAGTAGGGGTCTGTTTACATGTGAGCAAATCTCTTTAGGACCCTTGCAAGTGTGGGGAGGAGATTGGCTTCACATTTGGGCACGGCCTCTCTGGCAATTTAGAGATAGGCTTCCATACAGATTAATTCCTATAAGAGGTAATTAAAGCTAAATTTTTTTTGATGTGCTGGAACTTGAGATAAAGATGAAAAACTACCTGACTCTCGCTAAATTTGCTAAAATATTTTAATTGAACGTGTGGCTGTTTCCAGAGATTGTCCACCTGGTAGAGCCTCTCTTTACCTGAAAAAGTACAATCACTGTTGGCAACCCACATACTATCTCTAAAATACCATCCTCCAACACTTCCTCCAAAAATAAAATTTCCTCCTCTACAGGCTATTTTCTGCCACTAAGGAAAGTCTTTGTTTTCACAAAGCAAGTGGATTTCACAATTCTAGTCAGTTTTTCTTTCTAAATGTACAATGAAAAGTAATTGAAACTGCTGTTAATTAAAAGGAAAGTTATCATTTGCCCTTTAGCTGCAAATGATATCAAAGCACGCTCAATAACAAGGTGCAGTAATAACTAGCATGTTGTCATGGTGAAGCGGAAGCATCACAGCAGTGGGACAATATTCCTACCACTGTGATAGGGTCCAAAGGCATTTATTTTAAATAGATCACACAAGTGCTTGTTAATGCTCAGATGTGCAAATGTGTCTGTAACTTTGATCCAAGTTTATTTATGTTGTAAACCTTTCTAGGTTAGTTTCATGATAATTATGTTGTGAGAAAAATTGTTCTCTATACCCACCAATACATATCTGAGTTCACAATTTAAAAAAAAACTACACTGCAGTAATTTTTCCAAAATGCTAATCTGTGTAAGTCAAGCCCTGTGGAATCTTTTACATTTGAGCACTTCGGTATGATGTACAAGCACCTTGATAAGCTATGGGCTCTTAAGCTTCAAATGTTGAATGTCCACCATTTTCTTTCGCACATTCTTACAGCTTTTCACCCCCAATCTTCACACAGTGCTCTCCCCCTTCGCAGTGCTTTTGCAAGCTCTCTTCCTACTCTCTCAATGCCTCTTGTTTCTCTCTGTCAAGATGTACTTACAAGTCAAGACCTAACACTGTGTCAATGAGCCCAGGAGCACGGAGGAAAATCAAGTTAAATGCCGGAAGTGAAAATTTATCCACAGTAGGCAGGAAATAAGTGAGAGGGATCATTATTTAACACGTGCTATGTGCCAAGCACTGTTCTAGGCTGGGAATATGACCCGAAACAAAACCAACAAAAATCTCTGCCTTCATAGAGTTCCCCTTCTAAAGTGATGACAGAAAATATAAAATAAGTTAATGGTAGAGTCGGCTAGTCAGTGGTGAGTGCCAGAGAGAAAAAAGAAAACATTAAGCAGATTAAGAAAGATGGAGTATGCCAGGGAACCAGTTGTATTAATACCTTAAAGACAGTCAAGACACCCTCAGGGGAAGAAGACATTAGATGCGGAGGGCCCATCACACAGAAATCTAGGAAGAGAGCATAGGAGTGACAGGTTGTGCAAGAGCCGGTGCTCCGCCTGAGGCAGAAACATGCCAGCAGATGTGAGGAACAGCAAGGAAGGGGACAAGGAAGAGAAGTCAGAGGAGAGGAGTTCAGAGAGCTAACAATAGCCGGGGCAGAACCCCCAGATTGCAGGTTTGCATCCACAGCGCAGCAGCGGGGAGCCACGGCAGCCTTTGTCACCGGGCAGCAGCTCTGGCTATGCTTTCACAGGATCAGCCGCTTTACGGGAAGAGAAAGGAAAGCCAAGGTGATGCAGAGAGCCAGCTCGGAGGCCACTACCATAATCAAAGCAGAAGATGACAGTGGTTTGGATGAGGGTAGTAGCAGTGGAGGTGGTGAGAAGTGATAGGTTCTGGACATAATTTGAACATAGAATTAAAAGGATTTTTTTCAAAGATTGGGCATGGGATGTAACAGAAAGAGAAGTCAAGGATGACATCCAGATGTTTGGCTAGAGCAACTGGAAGTTGTACCAGGAAGGAGACAGGGAAGCCCTTGGGAGTAGTAAGTTCAGGAGGGAGACTAGAAGCTTAGCTGTGATCCTGTCCAATCCTCCTTAAAAAGTCACGGGTAGGGGAAATTGTCATTGAAGACTATTTCAGGTTTTAAAATTTGGGGAGCCTAAGGAAATGCTAAAGCCATACATTTCCTGTCTTGTGACATGTGTGCCATTGTTCTCACACTATGAAGAGGAGGCAAACTCTAGCTGAAATGATTCAAGAAGAAAATTAAGGGCTAGTGCTAAATAAATTAAGGGGCTTTCGAAAAATATGACACAAATAACTCTCAGGGCTGTCTGGGAAGTGGAGATACCACTAGTTTATAGTTAGCTCCTGCACTTATATACATGAAAAGTAGAATGTCAGACTTTTAAAAATCATTAATATTCCAAGAGAAACTATAATCCAAATGTGTTCCCATAAATCTCTTTGGATAACTCTACTATACCCATGGAGTAATATCATACCCATGGGGCCAAAAAGGGAGCCCAGAATTCCTTTTCTAGGATATACTGCAGTGTAGGTGAAGAATAAATGTTAGAATTTAGGTTTAAACACCTGTACCACACAGTCTATACTTGTTTTCTTCCCTACCAGGTGATTTACACCTGAATTTAAAATGTACTTATTGGACAACCTCAGTCTACTTGGCTGTCAATCAACAAAGCAGCCCTGGCCAAAAGAGTTGTGCCTCACAATTAACTTATTTTAAAAGTCCTCTGCATTTCTGAAAATAGCAATTTATCGTAAATATGATATTTTCTGCTATGTTTCAAACCTCTAAGTTTTTAGTTTTCTCAAAACTCCAAGTATATTTTATTATTAAACATCTAAATTAAAAAGAAGTTACCTGTGAATATTTTAGAGAGTATAAATTAAAACTGCATACCGTCGCCTGCACAGTGCCCCTGCCTTTTAAATGCTGCTGATACAGGCAACCCTAGAAAGCAGGGAAACTAGTTGACTCTATCAGGAACCATCATTTCTAACTAAAGTTTGACCTTACAAAGCCTCAGATTTCAATGGATTTTACTACCATAGAGATCAAATTATAGATCAACTGAGTCCCTGTTTATTATTTTCATTTTCCTAACCCATTTTACCAACAAATTTCAGAGTCTGAGGCCTATTAGGAGGAAAAAGTATGGCTAAGTGCATAACAATATTCTGACTTATATCCAATTTAAATAGGGATATACACGTGCTACTTCAATTGAAATCAACTGTTGCTACTTCCTTTTCTCTCATCAACCGACACACATACTCATGTACACACCCTCATGACACACTCACTCACACACACACTCACACAACCTCACACTCACTCATATGCACACACTCACATAGACATACTCTCACACACACACACACACACACACACACACACACACACACAGAGGCATAATCACCTCTCAGCAGGTTGAATGAATCAGGAAGCATATGGGAAGGGCTTCCTATGAATCTGCTGAAACTCTCTCACAACCAATAAAAAATTAAAATATGTATCCCTCAGGACTGAAAAGCAGAATTAAGGCTGGAAAGACATCATTATTAATGCAAAGAGTAAAGCACAAAGCCAGTATGAGATGGGTTGTTTTTTAATACAAAGTGACATTTTGTATAACCTCTGGACCATGAGTCTACATGGCTGATATAGATAATTTCTTCAGAAATTGAGAACACCAAATTTGTGTGGGATAGCAGTAAATTGGGGTCGAGAAGGAGGGTTCCTGTTTGTCTCTGAATCAGCTCTGCAATGTTCTGATTATATTTTCATTGGCCTGTAGTTGGTTATTACCTAGATTTTCTGACAATTATGTGTAAAGGATGCAAAAGTAGCACCCATAGTCTGACTGATGAATATTGTCTTTTCAAACTGTCAGCTTTCTAAGCTTCGAAACAGCACAAGATTACTGTGAAGGAAAACAGATTCAGGTCAGCAACCCTGAACATAAAAGCTCCACTCGCAATGTATTTGCTGTAATAGTGAGAAAAGCAATTGTCCATGAATTCTTGGTGAACCAAAAGCAATTAGATTTACAAAAATAACGAAACTGTTAGAAATAAGTTTTCCAAAACCAAAACAAAAATCAAAAGCCTCGTCACAGCAGACAGTATTCCCATCGCTGAGGTACATCAGAACCGATAGTATTTGTATCAGAATATTCCAAACTTGTTAAAAATAACCGGCATCCTTTTTATTTAAGGTGACTAGGAAATACAGTTGGTGTTTCCAACTTTGCTGCTGCTGTGACTCGGGCCTGTAGGAATGCATTTAGGAGGTGCATTCAAAGCCTGTCAGACAGGTAGGGTTTAAATCTCTCAACAAAATGAAATCTAATGCCGTTCCTTTAATGCAAGCTGGGAAAGAGAGTGTGAATAACAGTTTAATCAGCCCCCAACAGCTAAATGGATGGATGAGAGTAGACAGAAGAAGCAGAGTTGCCTGGCACAGAAAAGAGTAGGGGGAAAAAAATAACCTCAGTAATATCTTGTGTTATAGAGAGTGCTTTTCTTCAAGGCTTGCAAAACACTTCAAATGACTTCTCTAATTAATCCCTATAACATTTTACGGAGGGTTGACTGGGCAGAGAGAGGTCATCTTCTATTGTATACAAGAAAACTGAAAGAGTAAATCTGAGCCTGCTCAAGGTCACACAGATGAGAAAGCCAAGAACAGAATTCAGATTACTGGGTTCTACCTCCTGTATTCAAACTGCACCAGATCCGTCAGTTTTCATGTTCTTTAGGTGGGAATTCAGATGGGGATTAAAATACATAACAAAAAACAAACACAAAACAAAACAAGCAAAAAAATAAAATCGTCCACATGGGGCTTAAGAGGGCTTTTTTCTTTTAAATCACACTTTGCAAAACAAGTAAATCTTTTTTTTTTAATTATACTTTTGATGTATTAGTCAACACAATGCAGGACAAATTCTCTCGAGATTTTTGAACCTCGATCTGGTAACTGAGCTACATGCAAAGGGAGCTGTGATTCAGTCAGCTGTTACCACACCTTCCGAATGTATTTATTGAATCACACAAAGAAATTAAGGAAATGATTACCAATTATCTTGGCAAGAATTCCTTAATTAATTGCCAGCACTAATATGTTATCTTCCTCATTATTAAAACAATGCAAATTCTATTAAAAACTATTCATTAAAGATTCATTCGTTTCTTATTGCATCCTGCTGTTTCATATCTTACGTAGCTAAAAGGCTGCTTCCTAGCGTATGAGGAACTGCTGTGCAAAGAAGCAGAACTACAGAATTTATGTTCAGAGGCATTGTGCTTTTGAATGCTTTAACTGGAGTGTATCATAAGGGTATTATTCATAAACGTAAACAGCTCATGTACAGGGGTCTGGTGTGTGTGTGTGTGTGTGTGTGTGTGTGTGTGTACACAAGTACTTAAACTCAAAGATGTTAGTACTTCCTACAAGTATCCCATTTTCTTGGGAAATATAATACTAAACATGAGAACTGCCCTTCTTATGGAAGGATAAGCTGACAACAAGGGCTTGTTAGAAAGAGAACATTATTAACCTCCCAAAGTAACTTGCCTGTATTTCTCTCACATACGTATACCAGTGGTTCTCAGTGAGGGGCAACTGCTCCCTAGGGCACTTTTGACAATATTTAAAGATATTTTTTTGGTCTTCAGAATGGGGGAGGGTACCACTGGCATTCGGTGCATAGAGGCCAGAGATGCTGCTAAGCATCCTATAATGCACAGGACAGTCCCCACAACAAAAGTTACCTGGTCCCAAAAGGTCGGTAGTGCTGCTGTTAAGAAATCCTGATTTAGAGGGAAGATATTAAATTGCTGCTACCAGTAGCCAGTAGCCAGCTCAGTCACAGCTATGACGGAATTAAGGTTGGTTCTTGGAGAATGCCACTAAGATCATTAGAACCTAAGGATTCTTTTCTACATTTCTCCCCATAAATGAGCCAAATAAGGGCTGGAGTAATTAGCTAAGGATTTCTATAATTGCCACTTAATACTCCCACCTTCATCCACTTCCCCAACACACCTCTAATGCTAAGAATGGCTAACACTTTATTAAGTTAGAAAAAATAAGATCCTCTGTCTCTGACATATTTGAATTGAAGCCAAGAAGACAAAAACCAAACCTTGCCTGCAACCTCCCTTGGGAAATCTTTGTTCATTTTAATACTTGTTCAGTCAGCTGTCTGCCTGAATGACAAGGTTTTTATCTCTAATGTGACTGGCTTTGAAGGCTACTTGCATTATCCATTCCCTACCAATTGCTGCCAAAACCACAACGTTGCAAACTGATAATTAAATTTAGCTGCCTCTACTATGAATTCAATCACATCAACATTGTAAGCAATCTTCGTGGTTGGTGGTGGGTTTCTTTCTTCATTCCTGGACGACATAATTAACTTCACTAGCCTTCTTAGATTAAACAAAACTCAGAGCTGAAGAATATTATGAATTAAAGTATTGCAAATACTCTTCATGCAAAGGAATCAAATGGGATCATTATGACACCAGTGCATTGCTTACTCATGTCTATCCATTTGACATGTTACACATTAATATTGTGTTCAACCTATAGGCATAGTTTCATAGTTCACTTGAAAAAGCTCATGTTAACTGACAATTTACATCATGAAAAATTAAGTCCAGAACACGTAAACTAGACATAGTTTACAATGCAAAAGTAAAAAACCCTACTTGTCAAACATTAAAATGTACCCAAACAGTATTAAAATGTTGCCCTATCATTTAAACAATGCAAAAGAAATATGCTCTCATTGACTTCACAGTTCAAATATTTCAAAATCACCTGATTTTTAAATTGTGATGGCACCTAACAGCTTAGCCCAAAATGCATGTTAATGTAAGCCATTTAATCTGTATTTGACACTATTAGCAAGGAAGAACATTTTATGGACTAAGTAACATGTTTATTCATGCAGGTGCAACAGTTCTTTTGTTTTTATAGACTACAAGTTTTTAATACATAAAAAGGCAAACAAATGTTAACTACACCCTTGTTGTAAGTATGATTTCTTCAACAGTGACTGCATTAATTTGCTATTGGTGCTTTAACAAATTACCACAAACTCAGTGGCTCAAAATAGCTTAAATCTATTACCTTACAGTTCTGCAGGTCAGAAATCCATCATGAGTCTCACTGGGCTAAAGTGAAGTTATCAGCAAGGCAGAGTCCCTTCTGGGGGCTCCAGAGGAGAATTTATTCCTTTGCTTTTTCCAACTTCCAGAGGCTGCCTGCATTCCTTGGCTAGTGGCCTCTCCCTCCATTTATAAAGCCAGCAGCACAGGACCTTCATGTTGGGCCCTCTGGCCACAGCTAGGCAAAGTTCTCCACTGCTAGAGATGCATGAGATTAGATTACGCCCAGCTAGGTAACCCAGGATAATGCTAAGGAGAAAAATGAAGTTTAGCTGGGGACAGGAGTGCAAGCTGTGGCAGAGACAGGATGTAAAGATTTAGACAGGAAGGGCTGCTCAGGCCTCATCGAGAAGGTGGCCATGTTCAGTGTGGACTCACAACCTCCCCTCATTAAGCAGGACTAGCTCAGCAGAGAGACTTCTGTCAGATCTGCTTCGATTTCTATTCTTCATTGACATTTTCGTCAGGTGTCATTTGTTGGTGGTCTTCTGACTCTCATACTGGACCAAGTTTCATATTGACCTTGACTTGTTCACTTTGGGGTGACTGGTTTTAGCAACTGCTAAGAATTCTCCCTCCACACTATTAGTTTTTCAAAGTTTAGGCTTTGCAGTCTACTCTGTCTCAATAACATTGGCTATTTCTATACGTCTTCACCAGGACTTAGATACATATAAGTGTAGGCATTTTAAGGAGGCACAACTCTCCTCCATTGCATGCACTTCAAGATACCTGTTGTCTTTTTCACTTCTTTTCGGGGCAACAGGAGAGTTGTGTTTTAACAACACGGTGTATGGCATGGTCACACTAAACTATAAGAACAGCCACCATTTCTGAATGGCAGACAGGACACGATACACAGTTGGTGCTCTATAAATACTTGTAGAGTATGAGCCCTCTCACGTATCAGGTGTTTTGCAGACAGCATCATCCTCACTTTAACCTTCTAAGGTGGGAGTTACAGTCCTCGTTCTAATATGTGACCAAATAGGCCGAGAAAGGTTAAGTCATCTTCCTAAGGTTACATAGCTGATATGCATAAAGACAGGAGCTCTGCCATACTCTGGGTCCCCCTCTCCAGCAGGGTACTTCTGGAGCTGGTGGCTTCATACTCCACCCACCCCAATGTGGATTGTCATAGTACCTGCTTGCTCAGTCACCGAGTCTCTGTGGGATCAATCATGCTCTCCTGCATTCCTGGGTATTTTTTGTGATTTACCTGATAATCTCTAGAACATTTGAATGTGAAAATGGTAGTATGTATGATAAAAAGTAAAATAGGTGTTATTTGGAATTTGTTGAGAATGAGCCATTTCAAGTTTAAAAAAATGTTCTAAATAGCTAAACTACTAATACAAATTTTCATACCTTAACTATAATCTTGCCTCTTATACATAAGACATTGAGTGGACATCAGGTAATATCATCTTCACTACTTTGGATCACCATTGGGTCATTAATTACTCACTATGTTCAGTACATACTTAGGGATATCTATAGATACTATAGTTTGTCCCATGAAGATAACTAGGTCTAGAAAAAACCCACTCAATCAGGTGACTGTATGGGTTACCTTTCCCCTTTCACTGAAAGCAAATGAAGAATGGACCTGGCTGCCAGACATGGTAGCATAGCGCCCTTTCTGCCAAACCAGCGATGATGGCGATGAAGATAAAAATGATGATGATGATGAGCACAATGATAGCATCTATTGGGTACTTACTACATGTCAGAAACAGAATCAAGTAATTCGTATAGCTTTTCTCATTTAATCATTCAATAATTCTATTGTGTAAGAACTGTTTCTCTTTTCCCATATTACAGATGAAGAAACTAAGGTGTAGAAAGAGTCAATAACTCTCCCTAAGTTACCAACCGAAAATATGCAGCACTCACCAGACCCTCATAGAGTTTAAATCCAGGACACTGTTTTAAGCACTGCACCTGATCGCCTCACGTTCAAGGATGAAGCAGTCTTTCCATGGGATGCTCATCTGCTAGAAAGTAATTATCTCATTCACTGTTGCCTTCTGTTCACCACCATTCAGAGCAGCAAAGAAAAATGGCTCATGTTGATTAGTTAAGGAAGCCAATTAAAGACAAGCCCTTCAGGGCTTTGTAGTCACCTGAAGAGGCACAGCGTTTAGTGGTGAGGAGCCTGGGTTTTGAAGCCAGGTTGCCTTTGAATCCAGGCTTTTCTACTTACCAGCTGTGTGATCTTGGGAAAATTACACAACTACTCTGTGCTTCAGCTTTAAGATGTGACA
This sequence comes from Lyroderma lyra, assembly GCA_004026885.1. NCBI lineage: Eukaryota > Metazoa > Chordata > Mammalia > Chiroptera > Megadermatidae > Lyroderma > Lyroderma lyra. The sequence continues at coordinate 180,716 of PVJL010000424.1, forward strand.
CTAAGTATTTACTTCATAGACATTGCAAGAATCAAATGTGTAGTTTACATGCAAATTTCTTTAAACAGTGTTTGGCAAATATGAAGAGCTCAATAAATGAGTTATTAGTGTCTCGTCCTCACTAGTAAGGAGGAAAACACTGTCATTTAAAATTACTCATGCAATAATATTGTGGAGATAGTTTTCCATCAAATTCAACAAGAAGAAAATTCCAGCAGAACAGAAGGAAATCAGAGCACACCTTCACCGGGATTCTAGGAAGCTCAGACTTAGAGTTAAGCCACCTGAGATCACGTGTCACCTTTGTCACTAACAGAAACTATTGCTGGCACTCAAAGATGCCAGAAGATGCTGAGATTTTCCATGAATTTTCCCTTTGTCTTGGGACACATGTGCCTATATAGAAACTAGTGAATGACTTGTAGCATTCCACAAATCAGCATGTGTCTCTGTTGATTAGTCTGTTCTCAGCATTTTATAATAATGTGGCTCTTGTTCAGAATAGTTCATGAAATACACATTTTAGATCATTTCATATTGGTGCTAAAACTTTTACTTGACTATTTATGAAAACTTTACCAAAATTGGTTACATAGTTTTCTGAGATACAGAGAAGATACACAGTTACAAATAAACCATGAACTCTTCAGTGTCAAGTATACTCATATACTGTGAGGAAAGCAAAGACATGTAAGACATGATCTCAGGCTAAAACAGTTTATATCTCGTTGGAAGGACAAGACCCAGACCACAAATAGACTCTTGACCACAGACAGATGTGAAAATGCTATAGGATGTGAGAGGACAGAAAAATAATAGTGAGTTGGTGAAATCGGAGGATTTCACAGAAAAATTGGCACTAAGACCCCAAAAGCTCACACCTTATAAACTTCAATTCATTCCCCAATCCTAAAATACAATTTACTTTCAATTGTGCAGATTCTCGTTGATGGCGACTCTGGAATTCCATGTTTAGAAGGATCCTGAAGCCAAATGTGGGCTCAGTGGGAAATAATCCTATAATATAATTGGTTTTAACATCTGCCGTAGGGGGAGGAAGCAGGAATGGAGGACAGCCCAATGCTAAACGCTTTTGACCAACTCTGCTTCCTTCTCACACTTCTGATCCCCATCCCTCCTCCTCCTCTGGAGTTTCTATCGACTGAACTTTTTCTTTCCTCCTGTTCCTCTTTTCTCAGTCACTCTCATTCTTCTGGTTTTTTTCCCAGCAAATCAACAATGCTGTCATATTGCTGTTGTTTATTTGATTATTGGTTTTGGGGGGTTGTGTTTGTTTGTTTGTTTGTTTGGGGTTGTTTGTTTCTGGTTAGTGAACCAACTGAACACGACGTCCCACTCAACCCTGAATCATCAGGTATTCCCAGCTGTCTTTAGCAACCAGTTCTCACCCCTGGTTTTGCAATTTGGGAAAACAAGTGTTTATTTTGTGATCGCCAGCAAATCACTTAGGCAGGATGGGTTCTCCACCACATGAGAGGAACCTAAAGGCTGCTGATCCTGACACAGCAAACTGCTTGCACTAACTAATGCCTGCCTCTCCCAGATCCGTAGAATGTGAGGGCAGGAAGAGACCTTAGCAAGCAAGTTTCATTTCTTCTTCGTACAAATGATGATAACGGTCCAGGAAATCAAATCATTTTCGTAAGGAAAACACAAGTATTTTATAACAAAAACAGGGCTTGAGCTTAGAACTTCCAAACCCATGCTCTTTAGAATGCATTCCCCATTGCTAGCTGTTTGCCCACTCCTCCACCTACAAGGAAACATGGTCTGCAAGAAGATACGTTACTTTGCAGGTCTAACCCGTCCACATTCCACATCTCTTTTGCCCTCTCTTTCATTCACTCAGCTAAATGGCTTCTAGGAGCCCTTGAAATGCATTTGTATATTTATTGGAGTTCATCTCTGAATGCTTTCTAAATTTCTAACATATTTTTATTCAAGCATTGCATGTTATATGTGCCTACTTCTTGGCTCCTCAACACCTGGGATAAATCAGGTTATACTAACGGTCAAAGAATTCTTCACTAAGACAATGCAGTAGACCATGTTGAATTTTTGAGGTCCATTAACTGAGGTATTAATGTTCCACATATAAATGGTGGTTAGTCTTTTCATGAGTTACATCAATGCTTCAATGTCGGTTTTGTTGCAACTAGTTAATACTGATACTTGGGGGAGATTCCTGATAATAATAATAATTGGTACCACTGATTAGACATTTACTATCGGTCAGGCCTGGATGCTACCCATTATCTTATTTTATTCTTTCAACAACCCTGAAACTACACATCATTACCTCAATTTTACAGATAGGAACAAGATACGAGAAATGTAAGAAGTTTGCAGTCACTTGGAGTTAATTTATGAGTGAAGTCACGGGTTTCCTAAACTCATTCAAATGAAATCACACTATAAAACTGTCCTGCATTGTTTATTTCAGGTACATTCTACTGTGCTCAGAGTCACAGGTTTAAAAACATCAGCTCTCTTCCTTCTAAAATGTATATTTTATTCAGTTTCACCCACTGAGATACAAAGGATGCAGCTGCCGTGCCATTCAGATAGATTTCCTGGGAAAGGGGTTTGATTTTTATGTCTCCAATCCTCTTGTGACCAAAGACGTGAACAAAGAAGCCAAACAGATCGCAGGGCAGCCTCAGAGATGCTCCCTGGGCCAAGCTAAAGGCTCGTCTTTGGTTGAAATGCACTGACCTAGACCGTGGTTGAACCTGTGACCCATTGTGTCATTAGCACTGGTTTCTAACTGCTCTAACTGCCCCTGACAAATCTACATAATTACATGGCTGCTGAATAGATACTTGAAAAGCCTTCAAAGGAAACGGTTTACTCTCTATAAACATCGGTTTTCACACTTCCAGACCATTTCCTAGGCCCTTTATTTCAAATAAAAATTGCTTGAAAATGTATATAGATCACTTAAGTGGTTCTTGTTGAGGTCTGCAGAGGGATGTTTATGCCTATTTATAAACTTCTGCCATCAGAAATCTTGTTGCCACAGTGGTATCTCACACAGTCTGTCTCTTCCATTTTGAATAGGAGAAAAATGCAAACTACTTTCTTCTCTGTTCCACTTCTACAAGGTTAGCCAGCACTTTGAGCCGGTAGCAATTGAAAGCTAGTAGCTAGAAAGTAATTTACTTCAGAGTTTTACTCTTCAGAGCCAGTACAATCTGAGCACATTTTTGCACCAAAGACATTAAGGGAGAATTCCTTTTCAAGTGGTTATTCTTGAATTCTTTTACGTTAGACGCATACATACAATGAAATCCCAATTCCCCTGCAAGCTGCAGGGCCTTTGGTTTGCTATTTTGCGCACTATCTCCCTGCATCTTGAATGAACACAGTGGCAGAAGTTTCAGGAACTTAGGAGTGCTTCTGCAAGATGGACTGTTATCCCTGGAACTTAGCCAGCTGAGGATTTTTTCAATCACCATTTTGCTGCTTCCTTTTTGGAAAAAGTGAAAAGTAACAGAAGATCCTTACTCTCAAACAGGCTCCATGAAGCATTGGAATCTGTGGCAAGTACACTTTTAAGTAATAAAACAACTTCTGATAAACGGCACTAACTATAATGTATAATGTGATAAAAGCCCGAAACCTCTCTTCAAATCTATAGAAGATATTCCTGTTGGCTAGAAGTCATTTTAAAAGCCAGAGGCAAGAGGAAAGTACATTTGCATTTCTTAGCTAAACTATGGTAGTATCTTTAACAAGATGGATGACAAAGAGCACTTTGGGGCCAGAAACATGAGTGGTGTCAACCACAGACACAAATGCACGGAAGCATCCATCTGAAAGGCAAAACGACATTAAGATTATGGGCTTTGCATTTGAGTCCCATCACCTACACGCACACTGATCTTGAGCAATTCACTTAATCGCTCCATGCCTCCACGTTCTTATCTCTAAAATAGGGATGATAATAAAACGCCTCTTCCATAGAGCTGCTATAAGGAGGAAGTGCACTAATGTCTCACTAGTTCTGCCTCTGCCATTTTGATTAGGAGAAAAATGCTAACTACTCCCTTCTAAAATGCTTATTGTAATGGCACCTCATAAATGCTAAATATATTTTCACTTCTAAATGTATATGAAATTGGAGGTCACCTAGAGGTTTAAATTAAAATGACATAGCCATGGATTGGCCCTAGTATATCAGATCTTTTGCTTATGCCTTGTAGCCATCCATTTCAATACAGAAACTATAAAGCCACTCAGCGTGCTTAATCAATCCTCTAGCAACTGCGACCAGCCTGAAGAAATACCTTTGAAGAACTACAAACAACTGACAGACTTTTTCTGGCTCATATCTTCGACTTTTTCAAATTAATCTCTCTCTGTACATCCTTTTCATTCCACATGTTTTACCTTCAAAATGTGTCTATTTCCTTCTTGTTCTCAAATATAAAAATTATGTTCTCACTATTGGATAAGTCATGTTTCATGATAAAGCATACAGCAAAGCTAAAAAGGTTTTTGCTATTTAAACTGGTATCTTAGTACTTTAGAGAATTAGAATAATTATAATCTCAGTCTTCAGCATTCACATTTTAACCTGAAAAATGTCAGCAAATACAACAATAATGTCATCATGTCATAGTAAGTGAAAAAATGCTTTAATTAGAGAAATTTGGTACGAATTTAAATTGCTGACAGTAACTAGCAAATGTTTTGTACTTATGCCTCTGTGATGAGAGGCCCCCTAAAGGGGCAGAACTGAAGATAAAGAATGGCACTAGGACAGCCTGGGCATAAATGCTTTCCCAAAGTTTATGCCTGCAGACATAGATGTGCACATTCAATATACACAGGCATTTGTGAGCAACTATGGGGCATCTGGTAGACCAATCTCGTCTCTCCCCCCCCCCCCCACCACGTCCCCTAGTCAAGCCAGCACAGGAAATGAAAATATCTCCCCAATACTAGTGTGCCAGAACAAAACGAAGAAGAGGCACATTTAGACTATGAAACCTCGACATCAAAGGCAAATTTGTACTAAGAAGATTAGATAGGCAGATTTGCATCCAACTAGTTTCAGTCTGAAATAAGCCAATATGGAAAAAGATTTCATTCTCAAATGTCCATTACAATTTCATCTAAGTACTAAGATCACCTGGGAAATACAAAAGGAACATAAGCCATAAATACATATTCTTCTGTTCTTTTAACCCAACAGTTTCACTCTAAAATCAGCAGAGAAATCAGGCAAACTATCTGCGATTCTCACTTACTCAGTTATTCAGGAATAAATATATATTGAGTTCCCACAATGAGAAAGGAATCATCCAGAATTATTATTTAGTAATCCAAAAGATCTATATTTTGAAACTTAATTATATTCTGCTTAAATGTTTATAGGCACAATGGAGATCAGTTTTATTTTTTTAAAAAGATTCTGGCTTTAAAACTGTCTACCAAAATGGCCGTAGACCTGTGAGAGTTGTTAAAATGCAATCTTAATTCAATGTATAGTAACTTCAAACTGCTGGCTATAAAGGGTTAGGAATTAGGCAAGGGAAACATGTCAAGTGGAGAGAAAATGCTAACACAGGGGAGTCATGCTAGAAACAGCCATAGGAATGCTTCCGTAATCCTCCTTCAGATTATTGAAGCCAGGAGCGTGGTGTCAAAATAGGTTGTTTCTCCTTGTGAGAAAAAATAATAAATAAAGTTGCAGAGTAGACAAAGAAACAAGAGAACGAAATTGGAAGTCTTCCGATGGCAAATTATTAATGCCTTCTCTTTGAGAAATTGCAAGCAGGCAGAAAAAGGTCTAACCTGAAGAGAAGGATCAAAGACTGAAATAAAAGCTTTGATGCCCAACTTGGTCTGTAGCCTCAAAGCACTGTGGAGCCACGAATGCAGCTGGGAAGGTGGTTAACTCCAAAAATATTGTGGAATGAATTGCTTACTTAATCCCTGAGAGGATACAGGAGTGGGATTAGGCAGCGATAGTTGCTTCTGAAATTTAGTGATGGCATTTAATTCGAAGCTAGATGTTCATATTCCTTTAGATTTTGCTCTAGAGTTTTCATATCTTTAAAAACATATGCCAGTGTTAGTGATTGGTTGATATGAACGTTTTATTTGAATAAAAAGTTTATTCTTCAAAAGATAACATTACTGATTGGGTTGTGAGGTATAAAGTGAGACTGAGCTACCTCTCCTGAGAAAAGCCCAGCTCAGCTGATGGCGGCCAAGGACCTAAACTGCTGACATAATAACTCTAAGAAAAATAAACCATCTCTGGAGCCTAACTTTGCAGCCTCAAAATTAAAGCTACACAACAAGCTAAATAAGATTAACCCATTCACTCACTCATTTAACACACACATTTAAAGCTCAATTTGTTTCAGGCTCCTTACTAGGGGCCAGATACAAACACGCTAAGGTTCAGTTCTTGCCTCAAAATTCACCATCTAGAGATCATCAAACCTTAGACTTTGAAATAGTCTTAAAGGTCATTTTTTTTCTCTATTACTTAGTCTAACTTTGTAATCTCCCTTATGCCAATCCTATCATGTAGTCATTCATGATATAGTTGTATCTCGTGAGAGAAAACTTGTTACTTCCCCAGGAAGAAAGACCTTTTCCTTCAGTAAAACTGTGTTTGTGAAAAAGAGGATAAAGTAGGGCTTAAAACTCACATCCAAAAATAAATAAATAAACTGAAGAAGTAGCCACTTTAATGAAGCCTCTGAAATTCGATTTCATGCATTTTCTATTTGCTTAGAAAGAATGTTTGTGTAACTCAGTAAAATTGTGCACATATATTCTCTATGTTAATGATCAGATAGCAGAAGATAGTCTTTAATATAAAAGGCTATTTAGAATCACAATATTGAGTCTCACCTGCTGATCCCCAGTTGGTTCTCACATGCAACATCTCACAAAGTAAGTAAGTTGAAAACAGAAGGACTGTGTTGTGGTTTAAAGCCACAAAGAAATTTCCTGGAAGCCTGTTTTCTGTCCAACCTGACTACTTTGCCCAGAATTCAACAGTGCCAGGGTAGCATATACTGTACAGTATTCCTACAGTAGGGAAGTCAGACAATACCTTTTCAAACAAAGGGTTAAGTTTTTCAGTATAGTGGACTTTGGATTCAATGGAGACCACTTTCTTGATTTTTGAAATATTCGGTTGAAACAAAACGCAACGGAAAGCTTAAATACCACAGGTATCAAATACTACAGGTATCAAGTACTATAGGTATTGTGTTTTGTTCCTGAGTTAAGTGGAGATGATCACAGCTGATGCCCTATCTGAGTATTTCCTCCTTTGTACGTGTGAGTAACTGAATGCCCAGACATGCATTCTGTACCAGGGGTGCTCTGCCCACAAGGACATTTACCACTGTTAGGACTAACGTGAAGAACAGTATTTCTCCACTGAACTCCAAGTAGGTGGAAAGGAGCCACATCAAAGTGTACACCAGTTGTAGGGAAAAAAATTGTTTTTGTTTTCTCTTTAGGTATTCCTGACATGCTCTTCAGCCAGCTGTAATATATTCTTGCTTAATTCACAGATTTATTTTGACCCTTCTTCAAGGTTAGATGTAATATAAGCAGCTTAACATTGCAGCAATTGCAGTATCCTGGAGAAGATTATTTGTGATAAATGAAAGCTAAACAGGGGTCACTAGAACTCACAACATAACCAAACATATCATGTCTTCCATCAAAATGGAAAAATCGCCTTTATTTAAATTACATAACTAAATCTCCAGTTGTTAAATAGTCGTTAGCATATAGTCTTTGAAACCATTTTTAAACCATGACAATGACTTCAACAGTTGAGCATTCAAAATTCAGGCAGGCTCTTAAAATTTCAGGTTTATTTACTTTATTTCCCTATTCCTCCACATCCGTCAAGCCTCCAGGCTTGTTCAGAACTAACAGCTTATAAAAACCATAATTTTTGCACTTGCCTTCTGTGGTTTGCCATCCGATTTAATAAATGGGTGGGCTAAGCCATTGCTTTCAACACACTTAGATGGTTTAGACACTATTGTTCTTCATCAAGAATGAGGAAAGTCCTCGCCCAGTACCATCCTGCACAACTGAGCAGCCACCAAGTACTATTTATTTTTCCTTTGCCCCACACTCACTAGGGAGCAGCAAAGAGACCCAAAGCACTTTAACCTTGAAGGAGAAAACATGAGAGAAGACACTTCCCTTTTGAGAAAGTTTTGGCAGGCTGAGAAATCAAAGCAAAGAGTTGGCATAAGAAACTACCCTTACTTCTGATACCAACTGCAAGTCCAGGAGATCCCCAAACCACTATCATGTTAAAAAATTTGTTAGAAGGACTCACAGAAATCCCTAAAAGCTATTGTATTAAAATCAGTCAAGAAAAGTAGCGCACAGGGCGAAGTTCAGAAGTATCAGAGGTGGATCTTACATGCCCTCTCCTTGTGGAATCAGAACATGATACTTTCTTGGCATTGGTGTGTGACATAAACATGGACTGCTGCTTTTCCGGGAAGCTCAGCCCAGCCCTGTGTTCAGAGTTTTTACCAAGCCTTCATTACGTAGGCATGATTGATTCACTGAATGATTGATCGCTCACTTGGTTCATTTTAGTCTCCAGTCTCCAGCCCCTACCCTAGATCATATTGTGGGCCTTTCTGGTGTGACAAGACCCCCAACTTAAGACTATCCAGGTGTGTGCCCAGCCCCCACACCAAGTCATATTATTGGACTATTCATTGAATGGAAGTCCGGGGCAAATAAAGATGTTTTTATCTGATAGGATATTCGAAGGGCTCAGAGAGAACCTCCCAGAAGCTGAGGTCAAAGGGTAGAACTCTTTTGGTATACCGTTAAAATCTTTAATACAGATTTTCATTTTCTGATAAGCCTTTGATTTGAGTCACTTACCTCATACTTATTATGTTTGCAACTACTCCCTTAGGCATTTTGAATGTCAATAAAACAGAGACTAAGAAAGCTAGTTCATAGCAGAATTTGCACGGAGGCAATGGAAGGGAGGGTGGTAGGTGCAAGATGCAGTAGGGTGCCTGGTCGGAAACCCAGACCTGGGCAGAAGCTCTTTCTCTTACTGGCGATAGTGAAGGCATAGTCTGCCACCATTAGTCTTTGCCTGAGAGGGGACAGACACTGTGAGTTCTGCATTTCTGGATGGACACAGAATGAATAGTACCCTGTATGGTACATTTAAGTACATTTAAAGGATTCCTTAATGCTCCCCTACACAGTGAGGTCACCCTACCTGTGGATTGCCAGAACTTGTCACCATTTAGGTTATGCTTTGTGTTTTCACTGTTAAAACACAAATATGCTAAACTAGCAGTACCTATGAATACTTTGATGGTGTTTACTAGGATTAGCAGTGGAACTAAATTCTAATGGATGAAGGGGAAGAAAGAGCAAACTATAAATTACGAGAACTCCATGAGGGCCCGAATGGAGAAAGATGAAAAAGGATTCCCCAGTCCCACACTGCCCATCCATTTGGTAGCCCAGAGCAGCACAGTGTGGCCAAAAATGGGCTCTTGGGGCCCATGGGAAGCCCTGCTTATCCCTAGGGAGCTGTGGGACAATACCTTAAAACGCTAGAGCTAAAGATCTGGGTTGAAGTCTTGGCTCAGCTCTTAACAAGCTGTGACGTTGGAACAATTAAACTTTCTCAATCTCTGTCACCTCCATTCTAATTTTGGAAAAATGTGAACTCCCTCACAGAGTGGGCGTGAGGCTTAAATGAGATAACATATGGAAAACACCTTGTTAAATGTGCTTTTTAAAAACTACTCCACAAAAATGTTATTAGTTGAGCAGATTGGGAAATAGTTTTAGCTTTTGTTGTATCTAATTTTGAGAATATATATATATATATATATATATATATATATATATATATATGCTGTCTGAAAAGTGTCCAGCCATGTAATATGAAAAATAGAGGCATTTATGGCTGGATGTTTTTCTGGACAGCCCTTATATATATGAGTATATTTGAGAATTTAAATTATATGTCACCCAGAACAATTGGTATCTACAAAATAGTAACACTTGAAGAATATTATCAAGAAAAAACATCAATACTTTAAGAGACCCCTAAAAAGGGGCTATATAGTCTCATGGATTTGGAATACACAGGAATCTAGATACTCTTCTGAGAGAGTCACAATACACATTAGGACCGTGAAGCTCTGGGAAGTCCTACGAGAATAAGCACAACGTGAGGCTACTTGACATCGAATTTCCCAAACCTATTTGAATACAAAAACTTCATTTCCTTTAACACTTCTTAAAATCCAGTAGAAACAGTGAGCCAGAGAATACATTCTGAGAAATACAGTAAAGCAGATTAGCTATGCTTTTTAAAATATTAGAATAGCATCATGTGCTACACATCTAGCACTTTTCACTATGCTTGATCAGGAAGGACAAGGATGCCCTGCAGATATGCTCCTGTTGAGAACAGGGTCTGAAACTGTGCAGCTAAGTTCGCACATTCAACATCATTTGGTATCTCAATAATTCTTGACTATTGCTACACTCCTCCCTTTATCTTCCCTAGAATTTGACAGTTGGCTTTGTTTTCTCTGGTGTTGGAGTTTGCCTTTCAGTAAGTGCACCCTTAAATCACCCTCAAAAGCCCATGACCTTCCTGGGACAGGCCCACCAGGTACTTCCCCTTATCTCCTTCCTACCCACACCAATCTCAGTCTCACCAGACCGACCTGAGAGCAGAGGATCAAGAGAGTAGACTTATTTATCTTCGCCCAACATAAAACACTCTGATCACTAGGAAATTTTCATGATTTACTATCATGCTAGTAGTTCCTAACATTGACCAGCCTAAACTCTAGTAGAGAAAAATGAAAAGCTCCATTCTGTCGATTGCCATTACAGGACGCTTCTACAGCAGATTAAGGAATTTTTGGTTTCAAAAATAACTAAGAAATGAAGCTGCACTGCACAAACTAAAGGATGAACACCAGTAGCCATTGTGGGCAGTGATGTTGGTAGTGCACTTGTAGTTCACTACACCCAGGTATAAATAAATGAGCCTGAGTAAAATTTCCCCATACACAGGCACACACTCCATGAACTTCAATTTCAAATGGCAAACAGAAACTCAGCTCCTCCATTCCAAAAACCTACTGAACAGTATTGTTCTTTGCAGTAGAGCATGCAAACTTTTTTAATCCAGAATTTCTTCCTTCAAACTACATTCGTCCATTTTCTTAAAAGAGAATGAGACTCAGGCTTGTTGTCACAAAAACAGAAAGGGCATTTTTAAGTATTACTTTGTACCTGATAGAATAAGAGAAGTATGATATTAACACACACGTGCGCGTGCGCACACACACACACACACACACATACACACACACACACACACACAACTTTTGGTGGCAAACAATGAAAAAGAAAAGATGACTACATACAAGATGTGGCCATTTCACTGACAATAACATTTTCTTGTCCTGTGGGTTTTCAACCTCTTTTCATGAGACTGTAGCTATATCTTTAAAACACACTCTTACATATAAAATGCCCATCTTAAGACCTTCAGCAGCATTATATATCTGAGGACTTGAGATCCAAACTACTTAGCTTGGCAGTAATGAGTGGCATGGCATTAATACACAGTCTTATTTGCCACAACTCCCAAAGTTCAGTTCCCCATCATGACCCAGTTCTGGGCCCCTTTTAATGTGTTTCTGAGAACACCATACATCACATTATAATGATTTGTTTTCCTGTTTCTGTAACAAGAATGTAAGGTTTTCAACAACAGAGTCATGTATTTCCTACACAGGTCCTGAACAGCCACTCAATACATGCATGTATAATGAACAAAACTTTAAATTGAAGACCATCATTTTGCTCATACTTTTTGTAGAAAAATTTTTTTCTTAGCAGATTGACCAGGTTTAAGCACAGACAATAAAACATAAATACATAAATCTCTTATGTTCCTTTCAGGAAAATGATATCAACTAGTTCTTTCATATGTAAGGGAAATTCTTACATATTAAGGAAACAGCATTACAAAGTGGTTGAAAGGATGAACTCGGGAGCCAGACGGCCTTGAGTGCACACATACTGGCTCCATCCTTTACCACACGCATGATTTCAGGTAAGTTACTTATCTCTTTACTTCAGGTTTTTCATCTGTACAAGGGAATCATTAGTGGCACTTACTTTATAGGATTATTGTTTTAAATGAGCTAACATGTATAAAGCATTTAGGATAACACTTAGCATGTAGAAAGCATGATTTGTGAATTAGCCATTATTGTCATTATTATCCACACTCTTCAATATTTTCTAGTGCATCACTAATTAGACCCTATAGAAGCAAAAAGCCCTGAATGGTGCAGGTCATTCTACTCTAAGTTTATCATATTTGCAACATCAGGCAATTCTCATGCAGTCTTTTTAAAACTGCAACTATGGTTGCTAATATTGGTCATACCAAGCCTGCATATGTTAGTAAAAGTACTTCCAAAGCTTCTATTTTCAAATCAATGTCAGAGTAGTAAATCTTCTGCATGGATTCCAAATAGCAGGATGTTCCTTTACTAGGCTCACAGGAAGATGTCAGATAGTTATTGCTCTACTTTCCTCATAAACAATCTATCTTTCCCTTTATTGTACTTGTTTCAATTCTTGTCAATACTGCCATATCCTTCTGTCAAGTTATGTAAAGCAGAATGCAGTTGCCTCAATAAGAACTTGCTAGAACCCTGCTGTGGTTTTAAGGCTCTAATGCAATGCATCTTTATGTGATGAACAAAATAACACTGCATTTTACACCATTTTTCATGCTAAGAATGCATATCCATTTATCTCCATAATGTAACCTCTGTTTCATTTCACACTATCCCTTAGTAATGCTCATTTAGAATTGCAGATTAATAAGAGTATTCAATTAAAGATTTTGGCTTTTTTCAAATTAAATCTTCTTGTGCTAATTTTATAATTCAATTAAAATAAGCCATCAAGTTTCTTAGCATGATTTGCTCTTTATAAACCCCCTGCCAATTTTTTCCACATTTTCATTGTTTGAGTAGACCTACTGCTGAAATGAAGCTGTGCATAAAAAGAAAATGTTTTTTAAACTCTCTATATTAGTTTGTCAGGGCTGCTGTAACAAAGTACCACAAACTGAGCAGCTTAAACAAAGAAATTAATGGTCATACTTCTAGAAGCTATAAGTTTGAGGTCAAGGTGTTAGTAAGGTTGTTTCCTTTTGAGCACTGTAAGGGAAAAAAATCTTTTCTTTATCCTTTCTTTTAGCTTCTGGCAGTTTGCTGGCTTTCCTTGGCTTATAGATGCATTCCTGATCATTACCTTCATCTTCCCATGATAGTCTCCTCGAGTGCAGGCCTCTGTGTCCAAATGCCCCTTTGATTAGGACACCAGTCATAGTGGGTTAGGGGCCCACTGTACTTCAGGATGACCTCATCTTAACAATTACTTCTACAGCAACCATATTTCCAAATAAGATCACATTCTGAGGTACTAGGGGCTAGGATTTCAGCACGTGAATTTAGGGGACACACAATTCAACCAATAGTACTTCCCAAATGCAAGATGCTCTTGGAGACACATTTTCAAAAAATCCATGGGGGTTCCCTGGTGGTGCAGTGGCTAGGCTTTGGCGCTCTTACCACCATGGCCTGGGTTCAATCCCCACTCAGAGAACCAACCAAAAAACAAAACAAAACAAAACAAAAAAACAACAAAAATAATCCTTTGGTCCAACCTCTTATCCACATAGAATACGTGTGTGTGTGTGTGTGTGTGTGTGTGTGTATCATGCAGAGAGTTCATTAAACTCCTCAATTGGAATCTACTGGTTAGCTCAAAATTGTGCATGTGCCTCAACACACAAGGCTTCCTTAGATTTCCTACAGGATGGGAAGGAAAGCAGCAGCTTTCCCTCTTCACTTTGTGTATTCTCCTAAAGATTCCCAAAAAATCTGTAGTCAAAAGAAAGAAGAAATGTTTGGATAATGCTTTTCAACTTACAGATCACATGCATTATCTCACATGACTCTCACAAATAACCTGGCAGACAGATAATTGTGTCAATATCATTATAAGGGGATCATGCTTGAAGGTTAACCTTGCAGACTGTGGAGCCAGAACACATGGACATGGATCCCAGATTCCTGCTTCCTAGCCATTTGCCCTTGAACAGGGTGACCTGCTCCAGTCGGGTTCAAAACTGGGGTAAATAAAACTATTCACCTCATAGACTTGTAAGGATCGATAATCAAATCCTTATAAATTATTTAGACTAGTACCTGTTGCATGGAAGGTGCTCAGGAAAATTAGAACTATTATTATTTTACAAATAATAACACTCAAGCTCAGGGATATAAAATGACTTCTCCCAGATAATACAAATGGTCATTGGTGAGAGCCAACCTCAACCCCAAACTGTGAAAGCTTTTCCATGTCACCAAAAAGCATTCCAGCAAACTCCATTTCTAATGTGCACAAATATACTTTGAAGTAATGAACACGTTGGAGGACTCGGGCATAGGAGTACCAACCAGTACTGTTGCATGCTCAAGAAACCCTGACCACTGGACTGCATGCTCAGGAAACTGAACTTAGGGAAGGCAAAGTCCTTGCAGAATCAGTTACCCACCTTTGCATATTGTTCTTGGGGGGCTGGTTTGGCTGGAACAAGAAGAGCCAAGAAACTGCTGACTTGGACATAAAGAAAGCCACTTTTTTGTGTGTGCTATGTCCCATGTGCATCTCTTACTGCAACCAAGAGAACTACTTGTATTATTATTATTATTATTATTATTATTATTATTATTATTATTATTCCTTGAACTTGCTGTGCTTGTCACATCTCTGGGAAATATTCTATTAATATTACCTATGCCCAGTTTTACATTATCATTACATTTATCTTTAAGAATAAGTTGTATTTTGTGTTTTCTGAGAAACCTTTCCTTATCTTCTGGCAGGACACAGCTAAACCCTCTCTTTTTTTCTTTTAGGACATAAGTTTCCTCCATCATAGAACTTGTGAGATACGAGGGCTGTCCAGAAAGTATCCAGCCATGTAATATGAAAAATAGAGGCATTTATGGCTGGATATTTTCTGGGAAGCCCTCATATGTTATAATCACAGTTTCCTGGTCTCTATTACCACCTCACTAAGGATACCATGTTTGGTTTTGGTATCTACAGTAATTAGCACACACCCTCATGTGTAAATATTTATTGACTAACTGGTAGATGGATTAGAAGGATGAATGAATGAATAAAAGAAACAAGCAGATCTTAGAGTCTTAGCATCTAATCATTAGGCATATTATAATTCACTTGACTTATAATTAAACTGACCAGAGAAAGAGAAGATGGTATAAGTGATGAGCAGAAAAGGTGTGATTTGTGTTTGTGTAATCAGTTAATGAAACTCCAAGTCTTTCTGCCTGGATCCACAGTACTTTGAGAGAACATTTCACCACCAGTTATCTAGCCTGATTTGCATGTGTTCAAATCTTCAAAGCATTCTCTTTGATTCCTTTAATCAACAAGTATTTTAGAAAGTTCTTCACTACTTCCTAGTTGTCCAAATTCATTTTCTTCATTTTTCCTTAGTAGAGGCAGATTTTTCCAATTAGTTAAGTAGATCAGCAATTTTAGAATCATGATTAACTTCAAGCATTTCTCTCAGTTATTAGCATGTCCCTTCTCTTTCTAGGACTAGATTTTTTTTTCCTCCATTTAAAAAAGGCCATCTCTTTCATTTTCTAGACTTCTTTTTTCCCGTATGTCTCAAACAGAGTCAATTTTACCCTATACTAAGAGCAATCCCTGTTTACATTAACTGATCTTAGATACTTTAATTTATCAGATCTTCAGTTTTCAATAAAGATGCTAATGATTCCCTATCATGTTAACATGTGAAAAACTAAGTAAATATAATAATTAGCATTCATCTAGATTCTAATCTGTCCTAACCCGGTAAACCTGTAAAGCTATTACCATGGCCCATGAAACATTTTACAAATAATTTAAACAAATATTTTGATCCTTAAGTATATTAAAATTAAAATACATATTCACTGACCCCAATAATCCCACCGCCAAGAATCCGTATCACAGAAACCAAAGTACCACAATATTGCACCCCAGTTGTTGTGCCAAAAAAATTGGAAACAAAATGAAAGTCCACAAATAAATGGGCGGTTGGAAACTTGTGGTACATCGATGCCAGGGACTACTACATAGCTGTTTGTATGCGAATATGATCCATGAGCCCAAAGAAACACAAAAGGAACGAGGGGAGAAGAAAGAGGATGGTAGGAAAAAAAGAGGAGCAACTATTAAAAAATACAAAGTCTAGCTGCTTGAATTTCAAAAAGCATTTTAATTTACTTTGGTAAATAAAGTCGTTAAGAAATTGGAATAATCAAAATATTCAAGTATTGACGTAGAAAATAAATAAAAAAATAATCCAGGTGTAATTTCTAGGCCATTTTCATTGCCATATGTCTCTTTAATTAACTTTCCCCTCAGGGACTTGATAAGTTGAAAGATTTGCTATTCCAAAACAAACGAATTAATAAAAAATAATTAAGTTTTTAAAAATTTTAATGAATCAATGACATGTGTAATTACCTATCACACATACTGATAAAGACGAGGAAACCAGTGTTGCACTTGTAGCTGAAACAATTTAGTTAGAGGTAAATCATTTGTTGTCATTATGAATGTACAATTTCTGTTATCTTCTTTAAAATAATGGAAACAGTTAAAGACATACCTTAGATATCAACATATACACTGACCTCAGATTCAAAATCAGAGTCCCATAGTCAAAGAATGAATTGGGGTTAAAACTTAACTATATTTTAAATCACAAATTTGTTTTAAAAAAACATGTGATCAATTTAGAAGAATAGCTATGAGGTGATTCATGAAAAACTGGAGCCTTAACCTTAGGCTGAGGGCAGAGGAGACAAAGGGACATCAGTGATGAGCTCTCAGCAACTTCCAATTTTGCTTACAAAGATCCAAGTGATGAATAAGAAAAGGCAAAAATATCAGCATAAGATAATGAATACAATATTTTCATTGACTTTTTACACCTATTCATTTGAATTCTTCTATGAGGTTGGTTTGGTTTTGTTTTTCCTGCCCTGAAAAAATAAATGCAGACGCATTTACATTCTCTGAAGACTAGAATCAGGTGATCAAGTCAAAACAACTCCTTTTGAAAGCACCTAATTCCGTGGCAGATGTAGTAAAGGATAAATCATTGGCCACTTCCTGCACAAGAAACATCTTAAATGTACATGTCCAAACTTGACAGCTGATAATGCTCCAACCTTGAGGACTAGGTTATCAAGTTTTGAAACTTTGAAAATCTGCACATGTTGTTTATTTTGTTTTTTGTTTTGTTTTAGCAAAGATAGTAACCACTTTATTTACTCACAAACCACAAAGATCTCACAGAATACTGTACAGTACTTCCAAAGCATGGCTCCATTAAAGATTGAACATCTGAGGTCAGAATGAGGTTTCCTTATTAAGCGGCCATTTCCTTCATAAAATAGACCATTTTGTACTTACTGATACCCTTTGAACTCTTATAGTGAATAATTAAAACTAAACTGCAAAGCATAATTTGTCATGCTGAGTACAGTGTAGGTTGTAGGTTTTTGCTTAGTGGCTCATTTTAAGTGCTCACCAATCCCCAGAGGGACAACCTTGCCATTAGTTTGAATTGACAAAATTAGTTGGCCCCTAAAAGCAAAGCAGACAACTCCAAATCATAGTACAGATGGTCCCCAGTGTATGACGGTTTGACATCCATTTTTCAGCTTTACAATGGTGCGAAAGGCACATGCATTGAGTTGAAACTGTACTTCAAATTTTGATTTCTGATCTGTTCACATGCTAGCGGCACGCAGTACGATACTCTCTTGTAACGTTTGGCAGCAATGGTGAGCCACAGCTCTCAGTCAGTGACAAAATCAGAAGTGTAAGCAACCCATACTTACAGTGTAGTATTGAATGCCTTTTCAATTTAGGACATTTTCAATTTAGGAGGGTTTATTGAGACATAACCCAACCATAAATCAAGGAGCATATGGCAAATGGTCTTGTTTGTGACTCACCATATTGACAGCGGGGTCCCTGAAAACCTTCAGAACACTGGCACCTCTGGGCTTCACGGTCTGGGCATGGCCTTCCATTGAAACAAGGCTCCACTGCAGAGACAGCTAATGGGAGGGGAGAGGAGAGGAGATGGAAAATGAAGTTGAGGGAAAGAAAGAAAATCGTCAATGTCAGCGCCAAGTGGCTAGTATAAATATAATACAGAAATTTCCAACTGCCCCTCCATAGCGAGGTTAAAACATGTCTTCCTTTCACATTAAGGCCTCACTCTCTAAAGCCTTGTAGGACTCTGTATGTGGTAGCCTCCGCTTTACCCCAACACTTATAAAGATGCAAAATCTCAGGCTCCCCCCACTCCCCCGCCCGACCTAGTGAGCCAGACTCCGCATTTTAACAAGAGCCTGGTGATTTGTGTTCCTATTCCAGTTTGAGTTTCTAAAGAAACTCCATGGATAAGGTGATCACGTAGCCAAAACAATCTATAAATCAAGCAAGAAATACCAGTGCTTACTGGAAGCAAAGGATTGTGATGGCTGTGATACAATAGTATAAAGAATTCATCTCGGTCATTAATTTCCAGGAATTTATAACATAGCTGAGATGACACCATGGCCAGCTGTTTTGACTGAGCTTAAACCAGCCAGTGGCAGCGGCCTGGCCCTGCATGCAGTGGCCCTGGGTACACTACGTAACACTAAACCTGCTTCACGTGGGAGGCCTGAGGCAACTTCACTAGAACAGGAAGCACAGTGGGGAAGAAAGCAGGATGCTAACCAAGTCCCCAAGGATGAGGATAGCAGGAGAGATAAATTGTGCTATGGTGCTACACTGATTGCAACACACTGAAGCATTTTAAGTGACTTCGCAATAACTGTAAATACACAGGTAAAGGAGTCGCTAAATGGAGCTGTTTCTCCTGGTATGAATGAACTATACAACGCCACTAGTTCTGCTATTTGAGTGCTGTCAAACTACTCCAAAGACTCTGAAATACTCTCACCAGACTTTGTAAAAGGACTGCATATCTCATCTTAAAAAGTAAACTGTCTCCAGAGTTCTGCAATTAATCATGACATGTACAGGTTGAGAAATCCCACTTAGATTTAGTACAGTGATTTCCCTCCAGACTTTTGAATCAACTGTGGATTACCAATTTGATGATACGGGAAAGGGGCAAATGGAAAAGGGAGAAGGAAGTCAAGGTGCAACTGGCTGGCTTTAAGTAAACTGTCTTTTAAATAAAGAAACAGAACACAAAGAAGCAGCTCTATAGATCTTGAGTCCTGACCTATCATTAAAAATGCGTAACAGAAAAGCTTTCTGTGCATTTTTGCACATGTCATGTGCAAATTTTCAGTCCAAAGAGATGCTCTGAAATTGTGGTGCTTTCTAAAAATGCCTAAAACATGACAGGCATGATGTGATTGAAGCCTAAAACAGAGCAAAACCATTACTTCAAGTGACAGGCAGTTAGACAGGAAGAATTGTAACTTACAGCGCAGGCAGCCAGGTTCATTGTCCTGCCGGCTCCACCCAGGGCAGCACCTGTAGGTGGTCTGCTGCTCCATGCCGTATGCCTGTCTGTAGACAGTGTAGTACTGGGTCCTAAAAGACACAGGGGCCTAGATCAGTCATGCTTCCTCTTAAGGCACAGCTGTCACCTTAACCCCATTAAAAATGTCCTCTCCAACCCAAATGCCGCCATTTACACACACACACACACACACACACACACCCCTTACTACATGTGCAACCAAGACTCAATTAGATACAAGTTAATGAAAATTAAGAGGAACTCCCATGTCCTATGGTATAAATACCCGAAAGGTCACTTGAGCTATCAAAAATAGAACCCAAAATTATGAAGAGAATAATGAAATCCTGAAGAATAAGGTATATGCTTTTGCAACTTGACAGTGAAGGTCCCTCCTCTATTGGTTCCCCTATAGCTCTCATTCTCAACAGTGGTGAGGTTGCCCATAAGTGGGTGACACATTGGTTCTTGAGTTGGGGGGGTGGAAAAAATCTTAGTGATTAATAACACAACGGTCTGTAGTCTTACAAAGGAAGACAGTACATAAACAGATGTAACGTATATCCGTGGCACCAAAACTTTGTGAGGGAGGGGGACAATTACTAAAATTAAAAAAAAAAAAAAGCTTACAAAGGCTCCTTAAGGGAGACAGTAATGAACAAAAGGTTGAAAACATTAAACTAAAGCTATTCTTGCTGATCTCCTAATTTACTATAATACCAAACACCTCTAAACTGTCTAATTTCCTTTCTATCAAATCAATGTCATATTTACTCTTATTGTCAAAAATATTAACATATTCTCTCCCCTTCATATACCTATCCTCAGATCCCTAGCCCAAATCCCTTTTATTATTTGAAGCCAATTTCAAGTTACACTTCCTCCAATTTCTCTTTCCCCGACCATGCCAGTGTATATTGCTTTTTTCTTCTCTCAAAAAATAGAATGTTTTGGCCATACCATTTTTTATGACAGTTATTCACTATCTTGAAGTGTAATCCAATATTCTGTATGTGTATCTCTCCAATAGGGATATAAGTATACATTTGCATACTTACATTCAAGTGAAAAAGATATTAGTCTGACAAAGATATCAAACACCTTTGAACACTGCCTCAACTCCAAAGCATCTTTAAACACTTTCTCAACTCCAAAGCCAGTGTCATAAATATTTACTGAATAAAGAAATGGATAAAACTACTATGTTACTGAGAATAAAGATATAAACTATGTTTTAGTGATTCAAGTTTGTTTTTCCGTGTCTGAATGTCTATTATTAGTAGTAAACTTTCTTTGGTTCAGTCAATTATCAAAAGTGAATAAACCTCATGGGGGGTATACAGGAAAATCTAAATAAAAATCCATTTTTCAAAAACAAGTATTTTAATGAACAAACATAATGAGTACTTACTGTGTAAAAAGCATTGTTAAATACATCCTCAGTTAATTCTCATAATATCCATGCATGGTATTATTTTTCTAACTTTACAGACTAAGACACAGAGAAATGCAGAAACTTTGCCAAGAGCCACAAAGCTATCATAGTAAGAACCAAGGAAAATTTTCTTATTTATACTTCTTTTAAAGGTCCTGAGCTTAGACAAAAAATAAAAAAAAGACTATCTGAAGGATACACACACACACACACACACACACACACACGTGCAGAGCACGCATGCATGATGTATATGTAAATATCCACAACAATAAATTATTTAGCCTTATATTTTATTTAATTCTATATCATCAGTGTTCTACTATTTCTATACAATGACAAACCCTGTTATTTATAAATATCCCCAACTTTCCTTTGCCAATAGTAGTAGTAATAATATTAATAAATTTATTCATCTAAAGGCATACCATTTTTAATCCTGAATTCAGATCTAGTTGATTCATTTACATAAAACTTAATCCACTAGCAACTATTTGTATTAAGAGATACTTAAATGTTTTTTAAAACTATTTAAAAACTTTGAAACAAAAAGTCCACTTGAAGCCCGCTGCATAGAAAGCACTTCCCTTGCTTTTTCTCTCCTCTCCCAACCTGGTGAGTTAATCCTAACTCAAAGCCAATGGGCTCTGGGTCTTAAATTGTTAGAAGAGAATCAAGGGCAGGTCAGATTGTCTTTCACAACCATAGATGCCCAGGATCCAAGACATGCTAAATTTAGCAATGACACAATAGTCCTCGTTTCTGTCTGGTTTCTGATCTTCAGCTTTCAATAGTCTATCATCTAGGTGGTAAAATTAGTGACATCTAACCCAAAATACCTCATACATAATTGAAGCTTAAAGTAAATTAATAATATTAACATATCCAGTCTCTGAAGGAAAATACAGGGTCTGTCACAAATAACTCCCCCCTTTTATGAGCTGCTAATGTATACCAAATCTTTTATTACAACATCATAAACATGCAATTCTGTAACCTAACAACATCACACTCAAGCACACTTTAGGTGACATTTTAGGAGAAATGTTCAAATTGCTGTCCATCTTGTGTGAGACATACACGTATAGGGTCCAGTGTTACTTCTGCCGGATCAGGTACATAATTCTGAAACTTTTTGGTGGCCCCGGCTTAACTTGTTTACTTAATTATGTAAGTATTTTCTGAAATCAACTGGATGAAATCTGTAGATGCAGTGGAAGCTTTTGGTTTTAAATTGTAGTAACCAAAAGGAATAGCAGAAGCAGCCTTACCTTCTTTCATAACCCACACACCTTCTTGGGCCCACACAGCCCTGTTTCCAGAGCTTGATGGTGTGTGTGAATGCTTGGACACACGGGCGTGCAAGTCCCACCACAGTCAGGTGCCGTTCTTCACAGACATTTGGCCTTGAGAAAAGAGAGCAGTCATGTAATAAAAATAGATAGTTTCTTTATGTTTTATACATGAATCATTTATTGCTCTGTTTCCACAAAAAGCTTGTGGTGACTTACATACATACATAAAGTAAGAGAGGAAAATCCAGGCAATATATTAAAAAAAAAATTTCAGGCCCAGGAAAAAGAAAAATAAGAATAAATTTTTAAAATAAGGAGAAATTTAGAAGATGACTATAAAAGCCACACATTTCCATGTGCTTAGAAAAACGAGGCTGCAGATTAAGTTCGGCTCTTGGGTAGACAAAATTTAAAAGAAACAGAATTGCACCATTCTCACTATGCCAATTCAGCAAAAGAAGTTAAAATTTTCCTAGAAATCATTTCTGAACAATATTTTCCATCAGTATGTTTATTTAGTTCAGCTTCACACATAATGCTTCTTTAAACACGATATTTTGCAAGCAGCACCATTACATTAATATTTCCTTATAGAAAGTTCATAAAAATGTATAGGATATATGAGCTTTAACTTTTACATGTGTGGAGCTAGGTAACACTGATCACCAAGAGTGTCAGAATTAGGTCCTTTTGTAATTTGAGGAATCCTTTACTTAGTGGTAAATGATTTACTAATCTATATCAATTGTTTTTTTTATTTGAAACCAATACTTATTATAAAAGCCAGTTGGCACAACCACTCATATTTTTCATGCATTCAGTGTTATCTGCATGCCATGCATTGACCTCACTGGGGTCAGATTTTGATATTTTTTTCTTGCTATCAGGAAACTCACAGTCCAACTTAGTGTCTGCACTCATAATCTGCTGAAAATAGAAATGATTTCTGATTCAGGAGTTCTAGTCAGCTCCTAAATAACACTGTGAACTTGTCCAATGACACAATAATGATGCTGATAAGAACCTCTAATACTACTTCCCATACTAAAATCAGTTACATCTGTATCACCTAGATCACCTTTTCTGTGATCACTTCCTTTCTGATTAAATCTCACCATCTGATTTCACTTACAGCCCAATTCTCACTTCAGGGCTTATATTTATACATCTGAAGGATGACTGTTTGAACTGTTATCATCACCTAAGTTGAATAAAATGCATGCTCGCATGTCAAACTTTATTTATGAATCTACATAGCACATTATAATGCTTTAAGCAAATATTGCAATAAAACAATAACTGTAAGAACTGTACATACGTCAGGAATCCATGAAAAAATTCAAGAATTGGGCAGTAGGCTGGAAGAAAACCTTAGCTTTTACAAATTCCATATTACATTCTCTAGAAACTGTGCATACTTACACCTTTACATGGGCTTCCATATTTAGTGGTGAGCCAATGAGCCCCAATTAGAATGAGCTCACTGCACCTTCGTTTTCTCAGTCACTAATTTGAACCCTTACACCTCATCCAGACTTCAACTCCATTTTGTAACTTACTCTTCATCTATTATTACATCCATCCACCCACCCAACCATCTATCCATTCTCTTACTCATTCAACAGATACTGTCACCTGCACATGACAAGCATTTTTGCATAAGGATTTGAGTGTAAGTCATTTATTCTGGAGTGATGAAATCAGACTGAAAAGGAGAGTTAGCCAATAAAAAGACACATTATTGAGCCAGCCAACACTTTTGGAGACCAGCTCCCCTAAAGGGTGAGGGAGCCTGGGCATTTACACATCACTTACAATCCTGTAAGTGATTTGTTGAAGCCTACTTCCTTTCTAGCATTTCGAGCAGAAGTCCACGTAGGCAGGTAGTGTCAGCTTCCAGAAGCCAAATAAGGCTTCAGGCAAAGAAATTCAAATTCTGGCTGCTGGAAGCCTGGCAGGTGTGCAGTGGTGAAGGAGAGGAAAAATGGAGGCTGAACTGACAGCTCAGGCGACAGGGGGTACAAGCAAAGACAGGCCGTATTTACTTGGCATTGACAGTCTAAATAGATGAGAGAGAGCAGCAAGAGTGAAAGCGAGAACCTAAAGGAATAGAAAATGTGAAGTGCTGAGAAGAAGCCACCGTGGGGCTGGAACAGAGAGGCGAGGCTCACTAAGATTCATTAACAGGAAAAGCCTCACTGAAGAGGGGATGCTGTGACCTGAGAGGGTCAAGAGAAGCCACCCACAGAAGAGCCAGGGGAAGCCATTCCGGTGGAAGAAACAGCATGAGTACAGGCTCTAAAAGGGGAAACCGCTTGGCCTCCAGAGAATCTGAAAGGCCAAATTGGCTCAAATGATAAGACGCTCGGTAGGGCAGACAGGGCTTTTCAGGCCCACGAGTTCTGATTTTATTCTCAGGGCACTGGAAGTCACAGAGGGTATTAGAATTCTGATTTCTGGCCTCATTTCCCATAGCCAGGATCTGGGATGCACTTGTGATTCTCTCTGACACCAAACGCAGCTCCTCTCCTTGACAATGACTTAACTCGTCCTAAGGAATGTTTCGGTAAAGCAGTATCATTCTTGCCTCCTAGGCCCGTGCAGCTAGGTAAAGGCATTCGCTTGGTTATTCTGCAGGTGTCCTGAGTATATTTTAATTAAAAAATGAATCTTCTTTCTCAACTATGAAAGCTATAAATGCTAGAAGTAAAAAAGCCTGAACAATGGATAAACAAGATTGCTCCTAAGACGCTCCCAGATATAACCACTGCTATTCATATCCAATTCTTTTGGGGGGGTACACAAACATTTTTTTCATAAAGGGAATTGAATTCTACCCACTACTGTTTAAATTGTGTAACAAGTCTTTTTTATAAGGTCAAATTTGTATATAATATTATGTAGGTTACAAGTGTAAAACATTGTAATTCACAATCTATATACACTACAAAGTGATCACCGCCATCCATCACCATACGATCGACCCACTTCATCCGTTTCACCCATGTCCTAACCCCTTTTTCCCTCTGGTAATCACCAGCCTATTCTCTGTATCTATGAGTTTTGCTTTGTTTTGTTTTGTTAGTTTTGTCAGTTTTTCTAGATTCCACATATGAATGAAATCATACAGTGTATTTGTCTTTCCCAGTCTGATCTATTTCACTTAGCATAATATCGCCAAAGTCCATCTATGTTGTTGAAAAATGGCAAGATTTCATTCTTTTTATGGTCGAGAAGTATTCCATTGTCCATACATATCTTCTTTATCCATTCATCTATTAATGGGCACTTAGCTTCTTTCCATGTCTTGGCTACTATGAATCATGCTACAGTAATCATAGGAGTACATATGTCTTTTCAAATTGATGTTTTGGTATTCTTCAAATAACTACTCAGAAGCACAATAGCTGGATCATATGCTAACTCTATTTTTAATTTTTTGAGGAACTCCATGGTGTTTTCCATAGTGGCTGTACCAATTTGCAATCCCATCAACAGTGCACAAGGGTTTGCTGTTGTTCTCCACATCCCCTCTAATGCTGTAACAAGTTTTTTTTTAACTTAGTAAACAACGTGGCATAAATATTTTTTCACTTTAAATATAGGGAATTACTTTAATCCTTTTTTTTTCCAGAGTATAGATGTATCAGAATAATACAGCAGAATTAATTTAGCCTACACCTATTGATAGATATTTCATTGTTTCTAATTGTTTGTGACTATAAACAACTCTGATGTCAGGCACCTCATAAAAACAACTGAATTACAGATTAACTTTTTTATTATTGGATTTTCTTATGAAATATTTGTTTCCTTTCAGTCCTTTTAGTTCAGGTTTTATGGGTTTGTTTTTTTGTTTGTTTGTCTGTTTTTGCCTCTCTTTTCTATGTTTTAGGCTTTCTCAAGTATCAGGCCATTATCACCTATCTATATTTATTCATGAGGTGCTAGAAGCTGATTGGGAGCTTTGTGTGATAGAAAAAGACTTTCAATTGGTGTGCTTTCAATTGGGAGCTTTGTGTGATAGAAAAAGACTTTCAGGCCACTAGGGGTGAAGTTTCTTATTAGTAGTATTTAGAAGCTTCTAGATGGCAGTATATAGAAATCTGATTTTTAGGGTCATTTAGTTTTTCCAGAAAAGTAGCTATCCCCAATCTGCTGCCCTAGGGATGCAGATACGCCTCACACCTCATGGCTGGTACCTGGATACAAGACAGGAGAAGGGAGCTCTGCTTTTTTTAAACACAAACCCACCCCTAAGCAATGCCAGCCTGCACCCACTTCTGAAGCTTCTCTCCTTCTTGTTCTCCACAGGAAGAAATCGACTGCCTTTCTCTCTCTCTCTCTCTCTCTCTCTCTCTCTCTCTTTTTCCCCTAATCTGTCCCTCTCTTATTCTCTCTCTCTAACCTCCACCCTGCATGGGGTGCACCATGGCTATTGGTTCTGCTCTGCCGTTTGGAGGAAGAGACCCAGAGATCCTAACAACTCTGCATACGGTCTTTCAAACAACTCTTTGTCTCCAGCCCCACATAGCTCCCCAAGGTACTTCCCCTCCTTCATTCTAAATGTTAAATGTTGTACCTCTCTAGCATTCCCCGTGAAGGAATCAACAACCTGCCAGAATGGCATAAAAATAACATCAAAGTGAAAACATCTGAGCTACGGATGCACAAAGAAATCTTACTCGAACTTCCCCTATCCGACTAAAGCAGCGATTCATAAACATCATCAGCCACAACTGCCTCCTCCCATCACCCCACCACCACCATTCCAGGGATGTCTTCAGTCAGGGAGACAACTGACCATGGGCACTGAGACATTTCAAAGCAAATTTGTGCAAACAGACCTCATCAGAACCTTCCATGCTTTGAAGCCCTAACACTCTCCCTGCCTTATTAAGCTGGTCTATGAACCCTTATTTCTAGCTGTTGCATGAGCTACTCCCCACAG
The DNA here is from genome assembly GCA_004026885.1 of Lyroderma lyra. NCBI lineage: Eukaryota > Metazoa > Chordata > Mammalia > Chiroptera > Megadermatidae > Lyroderma > Lyroderma lyra. The sequence continues at coordinate 208,111 of PVJL010000424.1, forward strand.
AGTACTCTTGAGTGTTTGGGTAATAAACTTTTCTCCTATTAATTTTTCTACTGTCAATTAATTTGCAGACCCCCAAACACTCCAACCGAAGTCGGTAGAGAAAATGATTTTTTTCTGAACAGTTTTAGCAACAAAGATGGAACGGTCAGAATTCCTCACTCATTCTGGAGACTGCAGCTGAGGTCTTGGGATCTCTGACCAAGCTGGCAAGTTAGCTTTCTTATCAGATTCCCAAGTCTCTGCTTGGGGTACAGCTGAGAAAAAAAATGATAAGAGCCTCTCATCTTTTCAGAGAAATTTTTTCCAAAATTTAGATTTACAGGAGAAAGCTTTTGCATTAGAACTAGTCTAGTTCTTTGGGTATTGTTATTCTGCATTTGAATCTCCCAGGAATAGCCCCGGAGCTCTTTCTGTCATTGTCTTTTGTGCTACAGTTTTGTGTTGTGCTATCTAAAAGTGTTGCTGGTCATAAGAAGGCGAATCATAGGCTAGAACACAAGCACAGGTCCCTTAGTCCTGTTGTTCAAGCTGGCCTCACAGACAGGCGAATTTGTGTTTTTCAGAGGACTAGTGCGTGCTTAGACAAATTTGCTATGAGTCAACAATAAAACCAGATGAGTTTCTCCATCTATTTCAATTTTGTGTCCTAAGAGCTTGATTTGGAACCAGAGAGAGCAGTCTCCCTCTGGTTTTCTGCCTGTCAGGGCACACAGATTGTCAGGTCTGTGCTGAGAGTTGGTGGGGGTCTGAGACATGAGGTGTACACACAGAACTTTCTGCCAACTGTTGCCACCTCTCAAGGAGGTAGTTAGGTCTAGATCCTAAAGGGTCTCAACCCATAATGACCTTGTCATCTCTTTTCCAGTTGTCTTTGTGTGTTGAGACTTCCCATCTCAGTTACATCCACCTGATACAGATTCGCAGGTCTGTGATTGGAGGTGCCTCACTTTTGTGGGATGACTGGAACTCAACATTCTTAGTGCCTATAACAACTTGATTTCCTTCTTTTCAGGCATAGTTGGGAGTGATTTTTGGATTATGGGGTTGCATCTTCCATGCCCTCTTCACAGATGACTACTGTGTTCATGACAAAGCCATTAAAGGCTTATTGGTTTGAGTCACATTTGAAATGGGTGTGAACATATACAGATCCCATAATGGACTCTTTAGTTTTGAAAACTTTTATATAAAGGACTTTTAGACAGCTTTCATCCTTAACAAATGTCCTATCGGTACCTATGGAAGGATCAAACCGAAAGAACATAAAAGGTATTATGGATAGCCTAAAATGCTCCCTTAAAATTAAGCAGCAGAATTCACTCAAACTTTCATCCCCTTGGCCCCATCAGGAACTCTCAGGGACCACCAAAAGCAACCATCGGAGGCTGAAGAGGGGCTAACTGAAAACAGACTGAATATTTTATTGACTGACATGAATTTGGAGACACTCAGTGGCAACTTTATGCCTCTTCAATCTTTCCCACAAAATTTAGTCTACAACCCTCGTAAGATTATATTAATGTATCAGGGTAAGGGAGAACCTGAACAATCTTCTCTGTAAATACTGGTAGAAAGCTTTTGCTCTTACACTGAGCATATATCAACTAGTTACATCTGCCAGAAACATAATTAGAATAAAAATGTAAAGCAGGGCAAAGACAAGAACCAAATCTTATAGAAACTAGTAAATTCCGCATTACTGTGTGATGCCTAACTCAGGGCTGAAGTTTTATAATGAAAGCCATAAAACCTCTGTTTACATCCATCTGTATGTTTATATTTGTTGTATGTTATGATAAGTGATAATTTCCTGCCTCTGGATGGTATTAAAATTAATTTATAAAATTCCTTAAAAGAGCTCTATTCTAATTTGGCTTTAAAAAAATATGCTCTTATATAAATGAAATATTCCTAAATCTCCCAGAAGTATAGGAACTAACACAAATGTTCTTCAAATTCATGTGCATTTGGGTAAATCTCTGGTAAGTAAGACCAGCAGATATCATTATTGGTTTAATAAAAATGGGTATGTCTTCTGACTTGCTAGCATTAAGTGTAATACAAGCATAAATTTTATTTTAACTGGGTTTACCAATAAATAAGCTAATATCATATCTACTAGATATTTACAAGTATATTAGTAATAAATTTGACTTTAGTCAAATTGAGTCATTATTTTGAAAACTTTATTTTAGTAATGTCTTGAAGTATTAATAATATATATGCCTAAAAATCATTTTTAAAATGTTTCTGAAAACTTCAGCCCTAAAGAGATGCTAGATTTGTAATAGATATTCATCAATAACTAAATTGTTTCTCAATAAGATCAAATACTGACACATTCATTATTAAGCATAAGAGTATATATACTGGGGTGTCAAAAAATGTATACACATTTTAAGAGCTATTATCTATATATTACATAAATACTGATGGTAACCACTTTGAGCACCTCTTGTAATTGCAGAAGTAAAATATGACTGGTATTCATCTTTTGTTATTGGTATATATTGAGTATTGCAATTTTAACAGTTTATTTTTCCTTTCTTAGAATGTGTATACATTTTTTGGGGCACCCTCTGTGTACTTTTGGCTTTTTATTTTTATATGATACAGAGAGGCTAAAGATATGAGTTTATAAACAGACATGCTCTTTTTACCACCATAAGGGACTGTACTACAATGAAGCATATATCTTTAAAATTACAAGATGATCGCAGCCTGTGCTCGATTCCCAGCCAGGAAACCACCAAAAACAAACGAACTAACAAAAGACAATTAAAATTACGAGATGATATATTTATAAATGTCACTAATCTGCTACAAAATACTGGTATGTAACAGACAATTTTCAATTGTCTACTTCCTAGTTTTCTCTGTAAAAGAAAGTCTTTTATTAGTCAGTTCAGGCTGTCAGAACAAGACACCACAGGCTAGGCGGGTTAAACAACAGATACTCATTTTCTCACAGTCTAGAGGCTGTAAGTCTAAGATCAAGGTGTCATCATGGTTGATTGAGGTCTCTCCTACAGCTTTTTTTTGGGGGGGGCGGGGGTTGGTTTCCTGAGCAGGGATCGAATCCAGGCTGCGGAGGTGAGAGTGCCAAAGCCTAGCCTCTACACCACCAGGGAACCCTCTCCTCCTGGCTTTTAGATAGCTGCCTTCTCACAATGTCCTCAGATAGCCTTTCCACTGTGCACACGCAGTGAGAAAAGTCTCTGGGACCTCTTCCTCTTCCTATAAGGACAATAGTTTATATCAGATTAGGGCTTCAGCCTTACAACCTCATTTAACCTGAATAACCTCCTTAAAGACCCTATCTCCAAATACACTCACATGGGGAGTGAGGTCTTCAACATAACAATATGAGGGGGGTCCATAATAGTTATTAATTCAGTCCACATCAATTCATAATGATAAAAATAAATTATAATAAAAATGTGAATGAAAATACTAGAAATAATAAGCATGAAGAGAAACAATTTGCATGAAAAGTATGCAAGGAATATAGGATGTGTTCTTGTTAAAAGAAAAAGGAGAGAAATTTTGTCCTAAAATAAAATGACTGGTGTTCCACAATGAGAAAGAAAAAAAAGAATAGAGCAAAATCTGAATAGATAAAGTTGTAGAAGGTTTGTAGAAAAGGAATTTTATGTTGAATGGTCAAAGGTGGCTAAGGTTGGATAGACTGATTTACAAGGTTTCACTTTTTAATGAGTTTTTGTATTAATAGTACCTGAATGCAAAACTAGAGTTTGGTTTTCTCTCTCTATTAAGATGACAAAAGTTTTCTCGGGCTATTGGTCTTCCTTTAATAAGGGATTGTAAAAGGTTTTTCTTTATCCTTTAAATAATCTGCCTAGAAAACAAAGATTCTGTGTGCGTCTCATCAGAATAATTTTCTGTGCTGTCTTCATCATGTCCTTGGACTATGTGAGAACCCACTGTTCTCACTATTTAAAGAGCTAAGCTTTTTTATAAACATGATACTTCCTATAATTACTGGTACAATCTTTTACTGTCATTTTGTTGAATAGATAACTAAGTATTACAATGACCTGTGATTCTATTTAATCAAAGATTCAAAGATTTTGACATCTTAGATATTTTGTCTTCTCGAAGTCAAATTCTAAATAAAATCTTGATCTTGAAGTGCCTTTGAAATTTCTCCGAGGGCCCCTGTAAAATCTCAAATGATCTATTCTTTGTCTCATAAGAAGAGAAATGTTAAAAATTAATTAGATGTTGAACTGTGTGAAAAGCATTGTCAAATAAGGAGAGATGCTTAACCTTCCCTAGGTTATATTTGTATGGGTAAATATTGTTAATATAAGTATTCAGAAATTGCATGAAATTTACTTAGAGATTTGTCACTGCCCTCATTCTCTATGATACTGCCTGGTATTCTTTTGCCTGACATTAGAAAACAACAATAAATGTTATCAGTTGTATTTCAGTTTTCATTTTAAAATACCGTATGTCACAGGAATAACCAAATGTCTTTGTCAATCACATTACTTTGATAATAAATTTTACTTTAACCACAGCTATATTAAGTCTTTGGTCAGCCACAGATAGTTATTGTTTTACTCTGATGCTTTCCTGAAAGATTTTGCCAGAGTGCTTCTCTTCAACAAAAAGGAACTTTCTTAAAGACCCGTGAAAGGGGACTATGCCAGGTATGCTAGAGAACAGGCTGGTAATTGCATTGCTTAAATAACTTTGAGATCACACCCCTGAACTAAGTCAGCATTTCCAGAAATCTAGTAGAGGAGCTGATAGTTCATGAAACTACTAACCCACGATCAGGCAGAACAAGAATGACATGCGACTGAATGAACTGATAAGGTTGTGGTTTTTGTTTGGAATATTGCTGCTGAATAGAAAAAGAAAAAAGAAAAAAGAAAAACATTTTCTTTTCTCTCAAGCTATTGATAACTTACAGTTTTGTAAATTATACTTTTATAAGCAAAAATGAAACATTTGTATTTTTTTCTCCTTGCCTAATCCCTTCAAAATTGGAAACTCTCATTAGGTATTCTTATTTTCATGGCATAAATTTGACAAGAATCTGTCTACCCTGTAACAGGACATAATTGGAACATTGGTTATATAAGCAAGGCTTCGTCTAGAATGTCATCTTTTAAAATGATGCATGGGATTACATATGATCAGACGGTTTGAAGGAATTTATGGAGCCAATGCTTACAAAGCTCTCTTGGGAAACCGGCCTGTTAACTGGTTCATAGGGTTCCCAGCCTTACAGGTACACAAAGAAGGTCACTTCTTAGCAAGCCAGGAATCAGGATATTTTAGAAATCTTGAGTACAAAGAGTTCACTCAAATCAAGATTGCAGGTGAAGTCTAGTGACAAGGTATTGGCTTGGCTTCCTGGCCTTGAGAGGTTTTATAGTCCAATCCAAGATTGCTTATAAAAGCTACAGCAAAGTAAATTTTTATTGACCACGGTCCATTATCATTCTTACAGCACCTACATAAATAATCAGGCCAAATATAATGTAAATATCAGGCCAAATGTAATGAAATCAGACTTGTTTTGTAAATAAAATTAATCTTACTTTGACTATTTTTTTTATTAAAATGGAGATGATTATAGAGAAAAATTATACATTTCAGTGGAAAACTATAACCCACCTTTGTGGGTTATCAGATCCTAGCCCTGTTCATTGTCTTTGAGGTTTTACTACTTATGTGTAAATGGAACTGGATCCTGTCATCTCAAATATACTGTCAGTTTTTACCAAAGTGTCGATTACTCTAGTTGCCTTTTCAGTATCTGTCCACATCCAGATGACCATTTCCAATTTTTCTCCCACCCTCCTGGCTGTACATCACTGAGAAATAAAATCTGATTAATCTGGACAAGTTGATGTTGTCTTGTAGCTCCACTGTTTCCTCAGGAAAAAGAAGCTCTGTGAGTTGAAAACGACCTGATACAAACTTCAAGGGACTCACCACCACACCGATCATGACTAGACTACCTTTGTGCCTAGAGTTTAGGCCATATGGACTACTCAGGAAGCTCACCAGAGCACCTTCATTCTTTCATGCCCCGCTTCAGAAAACGCCCATGACTATGACATTGATATTTCTGCCATCACCAAAGACATTCAAACTTAAAACCAGGAAGTCCACCAGATTGCCACTGACATCCTCACTCCACCATCTAAAATTACCTCCCAGCCAATGTTTAGAATCTCAACTGGTTGCACTGTAGACTCAGAAACTGGTTTATAGTCTGCTCCAACCATTAATATTTGATTTTCTTTCATTTCTTCATTCTAATCTATGTTCTTTTCTCCTTTTGTAGATCTCTTACTTTCAGCCTGACCAGATGTCCTGGTTTAAACAGGACAGAAAATAACAGTACTGTTCCATTTTGAATGGTACATATGGTCAGCCTAGTCTCACTGGGCTAAATTCAAGGTGTCAGTAGGGTGACTATACCTATCATTTGAAACATGACAGTATTTCTCCCAGCACTAACATAAAGGAAGATTCATTTTTAACCCCTCATTTTGATTTCTCTCTAACTTTTCCATACTTTACGGTACCCTTCAAGTCACCATGTTTTTGGTTGTTTTCTCTGAGATATCTGAACTCTGACTTCTTAAGCTTGAAAAATACATAGTTAATATGTTCTAAGCATTTACTATGTTTTAGACACTACTCTAAATGCTTTACATGTATTATTAATAATGCAATTGTGTCATTTTGATTACTAAGGCCCTTTTTAGACCCAGTCATGCATTCACTTATTCATACACTATTTACTGAACACCGTCTCTATGCCAGCCACTGAACCAGCTTGGAAGCACCAATGTTCCAAAAGTTTAATACTATATGCCACTTCCCTCTTTGTTTTAATGTGCTAGATCCCACCACAGCTGCAAATTAATTTTCTCTGCTCCCTAAATGAATTACACATAACTGTTTCTAAAAATGACTACAGACATGAAAGTCATTTTCACTTAATAACTATTAATCTCATATTTCTTGGTGTCATTTTAGTATGACATGCAAACGAAAATTATGCTAAACATTGCAAATTTATGGCAAACACCAACCCTTGATTTATATTATTATAGATGGTTTATCACCAGAAGCAATCTAAACAAAATTCCATCAGATAGATATTACAATTTGTATTTATTTCTCCCAGCACTAAGTGGTTCTTCAATTTCAGAACTATCATTAATTTCTTATAAATGCAAATCTTTATTTCTTATTTTAATCTGCAATGATTTCTCTAAGTCTTCAGAAGATTAGCTTTTATATAAAATATTCAAATAGCAATTACAAATGATACTTTGCTTTCCCTAGGCAATCTCTTAGTTATACATAAACTATTTAAAAGGAATGGGGAGTCTATATTGATCAGGAATATAATGGGCTAATAATGTGGCTCTCCTTCCTTTTAAATGACCCCTGATGACTCCAAATCAAATCATCAAGAAAAACCTGTGCCATGTTTGGGACTATCCCTAAATCATTTCGCCTATTTCCTTAATCTTTTACTTTTATTACATTTTCTTTCAGAATCTCTGGGAAAACCTAAGCTACCTCATTGACCTTAATCAAGAGGAAGCAGCAACTATTTATTCTTTACTTATTTTTTTACCACCTCAAAGCAGAAACACTCACGAATCTTCACCTGACCCCACATGCACGAGAGCAAAGGAGGCAGTTAGCTCTGACCGCTCTCCAAGATCAGACTACACGTGTTCTCCTGCTGTCAGTCTTTCCTCAGTAGAACCTGGCCTCCCACACCCAGTGCCTTGCACTAACTGAAACTGCTAAAATCATCCTGATTTGATTGCAAGTTATCCTTCATTCAAAACCTCCCAGCCCTGCCTTCTCTAAAAAATGAGAAGACAGAAAACATATAATCTTTTGAAATCTGACCTAACTCATCTTGTGTTCTGTGCGTCAGATCTGCCCGGCTGACACCCTCCTTGGCCTAAGCCATTCATCACTGTGTTGTCTTCGCTGCTCATCACCTTATCTTATGATGGGAGGCCCCTTATGAATATGTTATTGATCCTACATAGAAAAACACCAGTTGATTTAGATCCTGTGTTTTCTTTAAAAAAATAAACTCTTAGTACTAATATATGTTTAACATCAAGTCAGGAATAGTGACATCAACAGCTCAAAACTCATGAAAATCACATTGCTTTGAAGATACTGTGATGAAGAATTCATGAACTCACTCCACAAAATTTCCTTGAGTATCTACGACAAGGTATCAGCAATCATGTCAGAGGCCTGCAACGCAGTCAGACGTGAACTGTCCTTGAAACTAATGGAACTTAAACTTCAGGGCCTCTAGTATGGGCTGCTTCCGACGCTGGAAGCCCTTAAATAATATTTTCACATTAGCATATGTTTTTGTAAAATTTGCTTATATAAGATATATTTGTATTTCTTAAGAGGGCCTCCCAGATTTTATAAGTCTCAGGTTCCATAAAAACTGGAATTTAACCCTGATGACTGAAGAAAAGTTGCTTAATTATTCCATAAGCTGGTGTTACATGGGACATTAATTTACTAACTGGAAGACAAAAATGGCACCAAAGTGTATCCAATAAATCTCTGAAATAAAGCCTTACTCAAAAGAAACATGCTAAATTAAAGTTACTTCTGCCTGTCATGTCTGGGTCAGATAAACTTCCTTCTAAGAACTTGGATGTGTTCTGTTAAATATGTCTTGTCCAGGTTAACAGAGTTCAACCTTCTCTCATCAAAGATAATTGGACTTACTATTCAATATCCTTTGGGTTATCAAAATTAAGTGAAGGTCAATACTAAGGTACTAAAGCAATATATTCATATTACTTACATTGGGGATGTGGGGTAGAAGGAAATGGAGAAGGCTGATAATGGTCTTCAATTACCAGATGATGCCGCCTTTCCAAAGTAAAAAAACTCTAAGACAAAGACAGACTAAGTTTCAGGTAAAGACTTTATAATATATCTTCTTTTCCATTGAAAAACTATTTGAATAAGTTATGAGGAAAGCTATTGTCTCGCTCTCTGGAAATACTTAAACTCAGAATAGATTTTCTGGTCTTCTGCAATGAGAATCCACCCTCCAGTAGTTTTTGTTTGTTTATTTGTTTCCAAATCTACATTTTAAAACAGTTAATAATAGTTTTACACAGTAAGGGAATCTGCTAAATCAGTGGTTCCCAAAGTGTGGTCTGTGGACTGGCAATATTAGCAATGCCTTGGAACTTACTAGGTATGCAAGTTCCAGGAGCCACTCCAATGTGCTGAATCAGAAGCTCTGGATGTGGAGCCCAGCAATCCCTGTATGTTGACCAGCCTTCCAGGTGATACTTATGCATATGCTAAGGTTTGAGAACTGGAAATCCACTGAAGACCACCGCCAAGGAGTACACACACTGTCTCCAGTGGTCATAAAGAGAGCTAGCGGACTTCCATGAGTTTAAAATTTTTATTTTACTCTAAAAAAAGCCGGAACTCGGGCCCAGTTTTGTCCACAGTGGCAGACTCACATTGTTGTGCAATGTGCAATCATGAAATAGACATTTTATTGACACAGGTCCAGAAACAATCTGGAGTTATAACTCATGTCCTCACTGATTCTCCAGCTGTGACAAGGATTTGATCATTTGGGGAGCCTGACAAATACCAAAGGTGGAGAGCCATTGCATGGTGAATCTACCACATCTCAGTCTCAGGAATTGCTGCTACAATCCTGAAACCTGGTTCTATCGATCATTAGAGGAAATTTCTCATATCGACTTCCTGGTTTACTGGATTACAAATGAGATAAAATGTTGAATTAAGGAGAAGAAGGTATGTCAAAAGACTGTTCCAAAAATAGTACATTGTAAAAACAGCAGGGAAGGAGAAAGGACAGGCACGTATTTACTTGGGTTTCAAATTGCAGGGAATAGAATGAGAAGCTCTGCTTATTAGAAGTTGTGCAAAATTCAGCTTATGATTAATGACTATTTTAAATAGGTAAACATAACATGTAATCATTCAACAATCATTCATTAAGCCTCACTCACTATTCAATTCGCATGACTGGACAAACAACATGACCCCACCACTGGTTTCAAGACTTACATTAATTTCTTTACAAATCTACTTCTGTATATACTAAGTGTTTCCTGGGGACAAGGACCATTTCTATTAGTATTTATATCCATAAATTCTGCACAGCATCTGACACATGGTTGGTGCTTAATAAACACATACTGAATCAAGGCATATTTCCTATCACTCATCCAACATACAAGAACACAATTCAGGTGATAAGCACCTTCCCTCAAACAGGGCTCCAAGGGTTCTTCTAAACTTAGGGTAGTTCTTGGGATTCAAAGAAATCATCAATAAGGGCACCAACAAGTGGCCAGGAAAAGGAGCTTTTAATAACTCCCACCCCCATAATTTCCACCCAAATCCCCTAACCTATCCCAAATAAAAACATATATGCAAACCAAAGCAGTTCTAGGATAAACACCTTGTCTCCTTTGCCAAATATGTTGCCATCCTAATCCTTCACACAAATGAGCTCTTGGCCACTGCAGTCTGGCATAAGTGTATTCAGTCAGTTTAATACCCAAAGACGACAAAAAAATATTGACAGTAGAAGCATTCTGTTTGTCTAAAGATGCTCCTTTATACAGGTTTTTTCTCCACCTGCTTCTGTTTCTGGCCACTTTCAGATCACATCAGGTCTTAACTTGTCACTCTGCTTTGGCATGGATGTTAGGACATGTGTCAACTAACTCAACTATTTTCTGTTTCTGCTCCTGTCCAGTCAGCCCTCTACAAACCTCTGAACCAGCCAGCTGCCATGACCCATTCCCACACTGACAACTGCTTCCACAGTCTGCCCTGCCAGGCAGAGAGCACAAGCTCCCTCCTGGCCACTCTCTGACCTCCGCGCTTTGGGGGATGACCGTGGAGGAGAGAGAATTCTTGGCACAGGGTGGTATTCAGTCAGGTTCAAAGACAGTCCTCTTCCCTAGGGCCCCTCAAAACTACTGCGAAAGGGGATAATGATTATAAATTTGGTCACATAAAAATCTATGCAACCGAATTCAAAGAGGATGACCTCAACTAAACATATGTACTAACTATATTATAAATAAGCATTAAAAAAAAGCAGAAGCACTTGAAACCAAATGCTAACAATAGTTTTCTCTTGTAGGATTACGTTAGGATTACAAGTATTTTTGTTTGTTCACTTTTTTGTACTTTACTTATTTCACAGATTTTCTATGGTGAGAGTACATACTTACATAATTTGAAAAATTATCATTTTAAAAAATGCATGAAGGGGCTGAGTCTTGAGTTCAGTCTTTAATTAAGTAAGTATGATTCAGACTGGCTGTGGAAGACTTTTATCGGTTTTATAATGATTAAAAACAAAAAAAAATAGAAGGAAGTTGATATAATAGAAATATCTTGTCCAAAAATAATCTTCAAATCACTTAACAGTATATGTGGTTTGCCCTAGATGCATATGCATTTTCTAATCTACTTATATTTTTATCTTCCTGCTACGAAGTTCAGAGTTGCTCAATAATAACTCATCCAGCCGCTATAATATTGTGGCAATGGCAGGAATGGACAACTGAAAATCAAATTTCTTCCAAATTATGTAACCCTCAGACTTAGATTATCCCCAATGGGATTTTCTCTCTTCTTCCCAGATTAAGTCGCTAAAGGCTTGTGAAAAGGTGGGAGAAAAGGGTAGAAAAGAGAACTGACGCTTTTCAGCATCTAGTAAGTCTAGCACTGTGCTAGGTACTGAAGATACATGATCACAGTACTACTAGAAGGATCCAGAACACAGGTTTAATGTCTCTTAAAGGGAAACTCCCTGAACACCCAATTTCTCTAGACTTCTATTCCATTCTTCAGAGTAGAAATCTTGATATTTTTAAAACCAAGTATGCCTAATTCTATGTCCAATGTCTTAGACATACCAGCAGAATGAAAAAGGAAGGAAGGAAGGGCACAAGGGCGTGAGGGAAGCAGAGGAGAGAGAGAGAAGGGGCCACATCTGTGATGACTGATTCATATACACATGTTAATTAAGTGCATTTTTCTACATGAAAATATCAATTAAATGTACCAACTATGGATGAGTTTGCTATTCTGTTAATTTTGAGAACAAGGGACAGAGGATGAAGAGAGATTCCACTCAAAGGCCAATTTCAAACTGCAAACTGGAATTCCTGGCCACCTCTCTTTTATAGAGACTCGGCAACTGCTAAGCTGAAAAAAATACCGATATTATACTTTATTTCCTTATGAGACCTTCTTCTACCACTCTTACTTGCAGTCATCACTTCCTTTCCTGACGTTCTACTACCTAGCGGTCATTTATACACAGGGTCCGACAGAAGTAACGCCCTTTTTTATGAGCTGGTACTCTATACCAAATCATTTATTACAAAATCATTAGCATGTTATTCTGTAGCATAACAATATTTTAACTACTTAAAAAGTGGCAGTTTTCTGCCAGACCTTGTACTATTCCTGGCTTTTCGTCCTCTTTATTAGTTTTTCCATATTTTAATGTTCTCTTTCCTACAATGATATATAGTCGGTGAGGACTGGAGTCATATTTTAGTATCTCCCATCATGCCCACCTCCTAAACATCTACCTAGGTAACAAACAAATTGTTATATAAGCCTTAGCCTTATAATTGTCCCCTCCTAATGCCCCATGGTGCATGGTTTCCCCTACCGTCACTGCAGGTGTGACATTGAGCTTTATGTGTCAGCTGCTTGGGCGTTAGTCCATCTATTCATGATGCTGTAAATACCTTAAGGGCAAAGCTGGAGCCTTTTTCGTCTCTGCAGCCTCCTGTGAGCTTCACAGGACAACTGGCATGTCATAGGTACTCAATGCATATTGACTGGCTTACATAGATTAAAGCTGGACTTCCGATGTGTCCCCAAGTCAGCTATGTATAAGCAGGGTTGCTGAGGAGCAAGGGAAGGTCGGAAGATTCACCATCCCTTTTCATGGGATTTTTTAAAACATGAATCACACATCTGAAAAGGCCACATAGTTTAGTAAAAAAAGAGCACAAACGCTGGAGTTGGACAGTCCTAGTTGAAATCAGAGCTGTTGCCACTTTCCTTTTTGATGTTTTTATTTTCAAATATTCATTTTATAGCAGCAAAATTCCTTTCTTGATCTTGAAGTCTATAATTGCCTAAGCAACACATGAATTAAATCTCTCAATAACATAAGAGATGACTGGAAATAAACTTGAAAATATCATTCTACTTGTCTTTCCCCCTGCTCAGCTACTCAAATAACCACTGTCAGCCATCCAAAGTGCTCCACTCTGGTTCTCTTTATTTGCATTTATGTGTGTATGTGTACTCACTTATTTTTTTTTTTGTATTTTTACATAAAGTTTTATACTCTATACATATTTATTGTTTCTTTTTTTTACTTAATTTTCATCTCATTCAATATTCAATGTCAGTTTGTATAGCACTAACACTTTGAAGTTATGTGCTTTTGAGAATGACAATAAATGCTCTGGGTCTCAGTTTCCTCATTGGTAAATTGGAAACCTACCTCAAAGAGTTGGGGTAAAGATTTAAATAAAATAACGTATGCAAATAGCTTAAATGGTTGGTGCTGACTAAAACATAGCCATTGTCGTTGTTACTGTTATTACCTCTGAACCACAGAAACTGGACTGAAATTCCTAGCTTCCTCTCAGGGCTAATCCACAGTGGGATTTTAGGGACGCAAGCAGCAGTAGACCGAGAATACCAGTACTCTCAAAGTCGTATTCACTGTTGGCAGGAGGACTTGCTTACCTCACTGATAAAACACAGAAGGTCACTGAGTATCCACGGGAACTTAGATTTGCTCACAGAACCTCTGTTCCCATAGGGTGACAGAAGCGAAAGGGTGAGGAAAACTATCTCTCTCCTGATTGCCTTCCAGGGAATCAGCAGTGTGAGTTCACCTTTTCATTAACCAGAGCCAAATCTACAAAGTCCTGCTCACAGCAGTAGCCGCCTGACATTAAATTGTGACAAAAACAATACCCACTGGCAGCTCCAGCCCACAGCTGTGCCCCCTTCCACATCTGCCTTGCTGCTACACGAAGTTGTGCACTGCATGCCTATCGACTCTGCATTTAAGAGAGCATCTCAATGCACACCTTTTATATCAGACCTGAATTGCTGATCAAAACTGTTCAAATTTTCCAGTTACAAGTACATTTATCTGCAACACTTCTAAAAATAAGGGAGAAAAAAGCCCAAACTCTGTTAAAGTTCATTAGATTCATACAAAAACCTTAGTCTTATGCAACGTTTTTACTCTATTACATATAAATGTACGATCATTCCATGAACACTGGGTTTAATTGCTCATAATATTTTAATTAAGGTTATGCTTTGTATAAATATCAACTCATCATTTACTGTGACTACAGTCTCATTTAAATGATGAAGTCAATTTGACAGTACATTCATGAAAAAGAGAGCCTTTTAAGAGTTTTGCTTTTCTGTGGCCTGGAATACTAATGGAGGTTAATTGCCAAAACAAGCATAGTACAGACTTCAGAATGATCTTCACATTTTAGTGACAGAACAATATAACCACATTTTTATGTGACCTGCTGACCTAATACCATGAATAACATAATGGCCATTATTAGTCTCTATGTCTGCTTCCTGAGAATCAGAGCTCCTTTTTAATATTTACATTGTGCGGCTGCCCTTTGAACAGACACCCTTTAACTACTGTATTTGCGATTCAGATGATCAGATAATTAGATGTAAGATTAGATGCGCCAGAAGAGATGGCTGCCTCAATTAATCTTGTAGTCTGTGCCTCTGCAAATCACTACTTGGTGTGTAACAGAAAATATCAAATTAAGTTTTCAGAGGCAGGGAAATTTCAAGTCTGCAGTCATTTTAAATCCATCTGAGGCAAAGATATAATTTGTTACTGTATTCAGAATTCATGTTCTCTTTCCAAAACACCAATTTTAATTAGAGTATAGAGATCCAAAAGAATAGAAATGGAGGGGGAATGACTTCCAGTGTCCCTCAGGGGTCACCAGCTATAGACATTCTTGCAGACAATGCCCGTTTTGAAGTCCATGGATACCCTGACTGAATCTCAGAATAGATACAGTGAGCCTTCTCCTGGCGAGTGGCCCTCACCAGCATTTGAAAGAGCAGTGAGGTTTCACCCATCTGGCAAATACCCTGATTACTTTTCTTCCCTTTGCTACTGGTTTTCATATTCAAATTTCACAAATCACTTTCTCTTCTAAAATGATCCAGTACTTTGTCTCATCAAATGGAAGAAGATGCAAAAACTCTCTTACTGCCAACTATGTGTAGTTTTTATAAATAGAATAGAATGTGTTGGACAGAATAAAAACAGGACATAAAAATAGACCTGGAAACTAAATAGCAACAAAAGATACTGGTACTTATCCATGGATGCTATTAAGAAGAAAGTACAAAATAACCAGCCCATTTTGGATTCTTTGAAGAGTTTTCAGTGAAGTAAATTCTTAGAGCTTCTACTGAAGTCACAGGGCTTTTCAAGATAGGGGGTGGGTAGGTGGTGTTTAAGTATTCTAGTTCACAACTCCCACATGCGAAATCGAAGCTTGAAATAGGCTAGGATGTTACCACAACAAATCCAACCCCAAAATATTTGAAGGCTTCCCTTCACTTGGGAATGCTGTATTTGAAAGTTGGGGTTAAGTAATTTAAATTGTCACTCCATTCATTCAACAAATATTTATGAAATACAGGAAAGCTTTCAAAAACAAGCAGCTGCAAAATAATTCATAGGGGAAAGAAATCTCCATAAATAACAAGAGGGCAGGAATAGCTTGTCATACACTTATTTAGTATTCCTCTGATCTGTGAATATGAGGGTGACAACACATGTAGATACGCTAACATCTCCAAGGGCACCTGAAAGAAAAATCTGTTAATAGCAAACTGGAACCAGAACCGATGAGCTTGATCCCATTTACTACTTGATGCACAACTAAAATAGAATACATTTTGCATATTTGCTCCTAAGTTTAGCTTTTGTGGGACAGACATCCCAACTCATCATTTTTCTTTTTTGCATTTTCACAATAGTTACCTTATCTTTAACTGCATGCTAATTATTTCCCATATGTGGATAGATGCTATTTCCCAAACTAAATGGTGAGCATTTAAAGGGCAAGGGATGTATGTCATTTGCATGTTTTAATTTCCCTTCATTACTTTAGGGTGGGCAGAGCCAGGCACAAAGCAGATGCTGCATGAAAGGGATGGAAGGAAAGATGCAAAGGAAGGGGGAAAAGCAGCCAGAAGAGAAGCGAGCTTTGATTCTAAGAACTTACTCATCCCTATCCTTTCCTTCCCTCTAGTTTTTGTTAATGGCCTCAATATTTTCCCAATCGTCCTACTGCCCTTGGTTCTCTCTAAAATTCTCCCTTTTTATCTACCTGGGTCTGTTTGTCTTCACAAGTTCTTCCGCATGACGCCATCATTTTCATTTCCTTAGTCTCTTAGCTAGGGCACCCAGTTATGCCTGCAGCTGCCTAATTGGTCTTCTTGTCTTCTCTCTTCCCCCAAGGTTATTTCCTAAAGCTCTAATGCTATTCTTTTCTCCTCCAAAGTCTTTGTTGGCTTTCAGAAAACACCACACAGTACACATACAGTTTCTGTGTACTCTGTGAGTACACAGTGTAGTCACCATTCTCTGTGTCTAGGGTGCCCCTACACCCTCTACCTATACATCACAGCAGTCAAAAATTCCACCCCTTCGGGGCCCAGCCCAAATGCTATCCCTCCAGGAAAGCCTTGTATGTTCTTATAGAAATGTCTGTGTACCTCTCAGGCAGCCCTCACCATATCTGTTACCATCAAATCTGCCTGAGGATGTTGCAAACTCCTTTTTGAAAATACATCACACTTTGTTACAGTTCATATCCCATGCCTTTTTCGACAGTAACTGCTTAGTAAACATTTGTTTAATGACACCTATATGCACTCACAACCTCATAACACACACTCCACCCCAGTCATCTTCACAATGGTCAGAGAATCATAATTTAAGAATTGATTCTAGGAGTCTATTAATTTTATCCTCCTATCTGAAGGCACATACATATCCCAGTTAATTAAGAGTCTATCACCATTTAATACTTTTCTAACACAGTCATTCAAAATGTTTTAAATACAAGAGATATTTACATGTTATACATATTTCCTAGCCACCAAAGCAAAATATTTCTATAAGCACATAACTGTCTCCTATAAACATGGCAAGCTAACATTTTCATTCCTCTTCCTTTTTCTTCGTCCTTTATTTACAGTGTGTTCTACTTGTCTAAACAGTTTCTCTGTGCATCTGTTATATTTTGATGTACACTAGCACCTATGGTCCTCCACTGTCCCCGAGATGACTTTTTTTGGCCTAGGAGCCCATCTTTGTTGTTCTTCTTACTTTCTAATAGGTCCTACAAATTCTTTGCACTGCTCTCACATAACCTTTGCTGACAGCTCTCTAAAGACCCTCAGTGCAATGCATTCAGAGGCCAGGTGTGCCTATGACTCCCCTACTCCACTTTTAGGCCTGCACTATCTCGCATATAGCCCTTAACAATCCTACCAGAATATTATTCCTTATAGACAACCTAAATCTCTCACACTGCAATTTAAGCAGCATTTTCCCTCCATGTCTAACCGTGATGGATGTGGAGCACAGTAATTTATTTCCCTCTGCATAATTAAGGGAAAGGCTTCAGGTATGTCCGAAGAAACTCCTGACACGAGTTCATTTTTTCTCTTAGACGATATTGCCTTTTATATTATTTATCCACTAGAAAGAGAATGTCAAATTGTGTCTCTGCCCATGACATCATCTTTCTTTTATCCTGTCTGCACAGTTATCTTGTTTGAGCTGATGGCTCCTGTTTTAAAAGTCTGTGAAGGATTGAAAGATTCAGCTTTAAGCTTGGTGAATTGTAGTTGCTAATCCAACCTCCACACAACACAGTAGTGTAGCCAACTCCCCTTAAGACATGCACAATCTTAATGAAGAAATGGAGAAATCCGAGAGTTTATTAGCTTAGAGGATTTACATATATTACCAGCCCACTTGAAGTGTCTAAATCACATTGTATTCTCATGTTATGCACCAACCAAGCCCTAACCAAGTGTTTGCTCACCTGAGTCTAGAGGTTTTGCCCTCAATACCCTGGACACTGTACAAGCTGCATAAAATGTACAGATAAGATGGGCAAAAGGTCAGTGGAGGCTCTTAGAGAAGTCCCTGGAAAGCATGATGGAGGACCTACAACCAGGTCTAGAGGCCTTCTTGCCTTTTGAGCTGCAAATACGACATGGCTACGCAAAGACCATTTCGGAACAATAGACCCCTTGAATTACTTCCCTCAATTTGAGGAGCAAGGAAAATTAGCTAGAACTGGAATTTTTCTCAACACATTATTTAGAATAGGGTGACAAGAAACTTTGCTGATAACACTCATAAATTAAAAATCAAATAAGCAAATAAAAAAATCTTTAATGGGAAGTCTAAGTTTTGCTTACAACCCTGAGATCCATTAGAATGGAGTCCATGCTATTCACATGCTGTGTGTTGATCACAGTAGCCCTCTGAAAATGAGATCCTGTAATCATCCATCCATCTTCTCAATAAAGAACAATTCCAGTTTGATAAACTCAAGCTCCTGAAAAATAACCTGATTTATCTTCTGCAACTAAGCAAAGAGATCATTCCCCCACTTAATGTTGCTCTCACATATCAAACTGCCCGCTCACCACCCCATTTGAAATGTCCAGTCCAGTTAGAAGCCCTGATATGCACACCTTCACCTCGCGTAACTCCACCTGATTGGCACTTAAGTCAAAAGTACCAACTGCAAAATCAGTTAGAAACCTAATTCCTTTTCATTTATAACTCACTCAGTCATGTAAGAAACTTCTGTACACTTTTGAATTTTTCATCACCAACCCCAGACATGCTGCTTGTCACTTCGCAAAAGACTTAAGAGATAAAAATAAAAAGAGTTCATGATTTCTCTCAAGTTAATAAAGCAAATGGTATCTCAATAAAGTAATTATTTTCTATTTACTTGCTGCATAGCAATTTACAAGTTATGCCTGGGGGAAAGAAACTATACACACACACACACACACACACACACACACACACACACATTTATTTCTTTTTTAGGTATTCATGTTTTAGACGATACACATATATTTTAAAAGGTCAACCATTTGTAGCAATCTAATATATTGCTGGTGATATTTTAAATCTGTGTATCTTTGCAGGAGGACAACAATTTGAATTATACATACACACAGCAACTGCTCCAAAAAATTGGCTCAGATCCACTTCCAGGGCTTTAATCCTTCATAAGAAATTATGAGACTCTCATTCAAAGGTTGAGGTGCAAAGATGTTCATCATATTTTATAATCATAAAAAAGTTAGAAATAACTCAAAGTTCCAATAACAGAAAAGCATTAATAAATTATAGTACAACTATAAGATAAAATATTTCACAGCCAGAAAAGAGTATATGTTTAAATATTTGACATAGGAAATGCTTATGATTAAAAGTTAAGTAAAAGCAACAGGTAGAAGCAATGGATAAATAAGATCCAAATTAAAAACAAAATGTTCTTTACTATGCATGAAGATTCCAGATGGAAATTCAGTCACCCAAATATTAATAATTCTAATGTCTAGAAAGTAGGTGATTTACATTTTCTTCTTTGTAGTTTTTATGTATTTCAACTCTTCAATAATGAATTTGTTTTATTAATTGTAACCAACAATTTTTCTACCTCTCTAAACTCAGACACACTAGGGTTCCTATACTCTTTGCACCCAGACTTTGGGAAATTACATGTGAAGCTTGCCCAGGGGAGTGTCTTCTATTTTGGCCTGTTGTCTCATCATTAACCACTTTCAAACTCAAAGGTGTTCTGGTTTACATAATAAATTAGTGGTGGCCCTATACTAAATGAATTTGTAGAATTACGGACATAAAATTTCAAAGAAAAGTAAAGGACTCTCAAATATATGAGACGATTTCTGTCTAAAGGTGTGTTAAAGTTCTATTCCAACTGCGGAGGCAGGATTGAGAGACAGAGGTCTCATTTCTATTTATTTATATTTTTCCCATTTTAGAATAAAGATAGATTTTTTTAATCCACTTTGAATTGTCTTTAACTCTAAGGACAGGAACCAGGTGTGATGTAAGCTGCATTATATCAATATAAACACCCAAGTATTGATACTTAGGCAAAACTTGAATTATTATACATTGGAAGAATGAGGATTATCAAAGCAGAACAGTCTGTACTGGTGTGGAGCAGGGCTATGTCCTAGTGTCTTAAGTTTTTAATAGTAATTGGGTGAATTGGATGCATTCTTCATTTCCACAGAAATTAGAAAAATAATTCTTCTCATGTATGTTTTATGATATACGGTTTTATTTTCATTATCTTAGGTTGACCTAGAAATGTAGACTCCTAGGCAGTTCTAGGAATATATAATTAGTTCTGTTTTCCAGCCAAAGTAAAAAGGAATAGATTATGGATTAGTTTTAATTACTCTAAAACTAAAATCAGTAGCTTAGGAAACTTTTTCTGAAAGGCAATTGAAATACATTTGTTTGTCTGCCCAGTTCCACTCCCCTTTCAGGAAGTACACTGTGTAGCTAATTGATTGGACTAGACCTTCAGAAAAAGGTCTCGTTAAAATAAACCAATCCACAAGAATTGACTGTAGATTTTTTTATGATGAGTAACAAGCCAAAATCACAATGGCCATGCAATATGGTGGTAGTTTTCCAATATTTTTAAGCAAGATAATTTATTTTACTGTTTATCACATACTCTTTATAGAATCACAATGTATAAAAATAAGTAACACTGGGATGCTTAATCCTACCCCACAGCCCTTTCTCTTCTCCCACCTCCTTACACAGTCAAGTGCCTCAAGGCACCTCTAATGAACCCAGACCTTCATGAAGCATGATGTAGAAAGTATTGTGGTTTTCCTCATAGGTGATTGACTTAGTAGCTTCCCAGCTGATTTCTAAAGCATACCATGTTCTGCTAAAACTCCCAAACAAAAATATTTCTAATCCTGTCCTTTCTTTAACTAGAATGTGTTATCCAGCTCTTCTCAAATTCTGGCTGAGAAAAGTGACTTTAAAAATGGAAACAAACATAGAAAAATATCTAGGGCAGCAATGCTTATACAATACAAAATAGACTTTCAAATAAAGGCTATAACAAAAGGCAAAGAAAGACCCAGTAACCTCACTTCTGGATATTTGTCTGAAGAAACCTAAAACACTACTTTGAGGAAACATGGGCATCCATGTATTCAAACACTGTTTACAATAGCAAAGATGTGCAACCTGGGTGTCCACTGATACATAAGGAGGGTAAAGAGGAGGCGGTACATATGTATAATGGAATATTGCTCAGCCATGGAAGGGAATTTGTTCTTACCACCTACGGCAGCATGGATGGACCTGGAGGGCATTGTGCTGAAAGGAGTGTGTCAGAGAGAGAAAGAAAGACAGGTGCAATGTGATTTCACTTGTATGTGGAATCTAAAGAACAAAATAAACAAACACACAAAACAGAAACAAACTCATAGATACAGAGAACATTTTGATTGTTGCCAAATGGGAGGGAGGTTGGGTTGGGTG
Organism: Lyroderma lyra; assembly: GCA_004026885.1. Classification (NCBI taxonomy): domain Eukaryota; kingdom Metazoa; phylum Chordata; class Mammalia; order Chiroptera; family Megadermatidae; genus Lyroderma; species Lyroderma lyra. The sequence goes on from PVJL010000424.1 coordinate 229,886, forward strand.
GGGGCAAATTGGTTGTTATATAGTCATGGGGATGTAGGGTATAGTATAAGGAATATGAACTTTTTGCTTCTCTTGAATAGGATATAAAACAATAAGTTTGAATTCTGCTTTAAGAGAGTAAGTAAAATATTAATAAGAAAATTCTAATAGCATGACATTACTGTAATTTGGAAGGGGGGTACTAGAAAAAGTTTTTAAAACCATCTAAATGGCTTCCAAAATAAGGCAGCATTTCATTTTCCTGAGCTGTCTTCAGTGTGAGATGGCCAAAAGAAAAGGAAGGGGAAGACATTCTAAAGGTTCCTTCTGGTTCTGTCACTCTAATTTTTACACTTTTGGATGAAAGGAGTTTTATGCAAATGAGGGCAGTCCTGCAGCCTGTTTCTTCAACTCTAGTTTGGTATAATTTTTATAAATAAGTAAGTATGGTTACCATAGCAGGTTATTAATACTGTTACTATATAGATGCCATTTTTGCACAGGGGCAGGTTGACCATAAAAGGCAATAAAATGGAAAAGAGACGGTCTCAGGAGATAAAATTCTTTTAAACATATTTTCTGCAACCAGGGAAAATATACCAGCACCCAAAGGAATATGGGAAACTTTACACTACATTTAAGCACAAGCACATTTTCTACTACTTAATTTTAAAAAGGGAAAGGACAGCATTAAAATGTGCATACAAATAAACAGGTCACTTGTTTACTTCTACTAATTAACATCTCTTGAGATCTCCAAGGTCTCTTAACATCTCTAGGGCCTCTCTCAAAGGATGTTCTCATGGCAGGAGAACCAGCAATTCAAAAACTTGCTGAGTCCAGAGGGAGAAATGTCAGAGAAAAAAGACACGCTAAAAACAAACATGTTAATTAAAAACATGAGATAAACATCAGCATCTTTCACCTCTACCCACTACCCCTGGGAGGCCTTTCTGCTTAAAACTTTTAAAAGGCCAAATCATGAATGCTCAAGAAACAGTTAACATTTGCTCCACATTGTCATTACCTCCAAGAGAGACAACCCCTAAAACAAAAACTAAAAAGCAGTAACAGAAATTTCTGATTGCAGAGATTCAAAATATATGAGACTCAGTGAGCATACCCCCCAGCAGGGTCTGGAAGTTCCCTTGCTATTTCTGCTAGTATTAACTGAGAAGGAATAAACCAGGACAGGTGGGAGCTATTCCAGAGGGAATGGCCAAGGTTGGGAGAAGCCCGATGAGGAAGAGGAGGGGAAGACTGGGTGAGGCAGGAACTGATTAGCCACCAAAAGACAGTCTTAGTAGAAATACAATTCTTAATGATTGAGAATTAAGTGATAGGGTTCAGTACCCCAAATAGGGCACCTTGGCCTATTGAATATTTTAAGGTGAAGGAATTTGAGAAAATAGCCGAAGCAGGGAGGTCTCTCTGACCTTCTCTTCACCTTCTCCTCTTCCCTGAAGCAGGTCATGAGACCTGTGATAGGTGCCCTCCCCATACTCGGAGGAGAGGAGTAGCTTTATCTCTGCGGGGGAGGAACAAAACACAGAGAAGAATCTGAAGGAATGGGCCTTATGGAATGTCCCCCAGTTTATTACATTTATCCCCTACTCTTTGTGCTATCATATCTCCACTCTCCTACAAATCCGGTATGAAGTGACACATGATGGAAAGAGAACTGAGTCTTGGTGAGGAACATGTAACACAACACGTAGACGATGCACTGTAGATTGTACACCTGGAACCTATGTAATTTTTGCTAACCAATGTCACCCCAATAAATTTAACAATAAAAAATAAATTAAGAAAAACAGTCAGGTTTAACCATTTCTTTGGGTCTTCGTGTCTTTATGAAGATTCCCATGTCATGTAACACTAATCTTAAATACATTTTTATGCTTTTCTCTTGTTCATCTTAGTTAATTTTTAGACCCAGTGAAAGACCCTAAGAAAGTTAAGGAAAACATTTTCCTTCTCTACAAAGAAGTATGGATGACAGAAGAGAAGAGGTGAGGAGAGAAGGGGAGAGGAAATAATTAAGGAAGTATGTTCATGACAGCATTATTTACAATAGCCAAGATATGGGAGCATCCTGAGTATCCATCAAGGAATGAATGGGTAAAGATGAGGTGGTTCATATGTACAATAGGATATTACTCAACCATAAAAAAGAATGAAACCTCACCATCTGCAACAACATCAATGAACCTAGAGGGTATTTTGCTGAATGGAGTATGTCAGACAGAGAACTACAGATGCCATATGATTTCACTTACATGTGGAATCTAAAGAAGAAAATAAACTAACAAAACAAGAAACAAATTCATAGATACAGAGAACATTTTGATGGTTGCCAGATGGAAGCAGGGTTGGGGGAATGGGTGAAAGGGGGAAGGAATTAAGAAGTACAAATTGGTAGTAACAAAACAGTCATGATGATATAATTTGCAGCATAAAAATATAGTAATGATATTGTAATAACTATACATAGTGTCGGATGAGTACTAGATTTATCAGGGTGATCACTTTGTAAGTTATATAAATGTCTAATCACTATGTGGTACACCCAAAACTAATGTAATATTACATGTTAACTGAATTTAAAAATTATTAAATAAAGAAGTAGAGGGGAAAAATGGAAGTTGAAAAACTTAAGTTGAACAAATTAAGTCAAGGAAAAAATATTTTTATGGTACCATTCTAGATTTCTTCTTACTTTTTCTTACATACATATCTTAACTGTAGAAGCACTATTACAAGTTCAATATAATGTTAGTTAATGCATGATTTTGGGAGGCAGACAACCCTGGGATCATTTAGCCTCTGTCTCTGAGTAACTGTGTGAACTTAACAAGTTACTTAATCACACTGATCTGTAACATGTTGATAGTAAGAGTGAACAAATGATTACCATTTTTCCATAAATCTATTTTCATATACATATTTATAACATAAATATAATATTAATAGTAAGTTATCTATAATTTTATCTGCTTAAAATAATGATGTAGCATCTATCAAAGCAGTTTCCTTGCTGCTAAGACTTTGTAAACATAACTCCCAATGCAGAAATAATTCTGTCAAATGGATTCATCACATTCAATAAGGCTGCTTTCAGTTTCTCCTTTTTATAAACAAGGCAGTTATGAACATCCTCATGCTGATGGTATTTCTCCATATTTTGCATTATTCTTTTAGAGGAGGAGAGCTTCCCAGTAAAGGAAGGGCATGAACACAAAGGGCATGAACACTTCTAACAAGAATAGGACTCAGAGACCTAGTTGTGCTCTTACTAATCAAGAGTGTCTGGATATGCTTGTGTTATTAATTACCATGGTCTGTAACCAGTGTTTCAGTTCATGTCATCTTATCAATGCTACAGAAGCTCCTGTGCACTTCAAATATTATTTTGAGTGAATTTCAGGTTCCAGATCAATAGTTAATTCATGAACCTACCTAGCACTCTCACTCTTGCTTCACAGATAAACATACTTGCACATACACGGAAGGACAGAGTTTCTCTAGAGAGCTGTTTTTCCACCCCTATCTGTAATCACCAGGCTATCCAATCAATAGGAAGTGAAAAATTGCAGCTCCATGTGTTCAACCAAAATTCAACCACGAGATATTTGTCTAGGGCAATTTGTATATTATTTAACTGAGACTTTTATGAAATTGTGGTTTTTTTATAAACGCAATCAATCAGCATATATACACAGTTGACTATTTAACTACTTCGAATTGCCTGGAAACTTGGTTGAAATGCAAAGAAAAATAAGAACTATAATCAATCTAATTGGTAATGCTACAGGGAAATCAGACTTGCATGTTTTAAGTATGCAGGTGTGAAACATGACTTCCTATCTCTTTACTACTCTTGCAAACCTGGTGTATTAACTGTAAGTCAAAAGTTCACTTGATATTTTTTAAAGGAAACTGGCATTTTTCATATTAATATCTGCTACTTCATATTACTAGTATCTGCAAAGATTACATCTACCTGCTGTCATATATAAATCTCATACTAATAGCTTCTTGGGCAAATAACATTGGGAGTGTGTCACTCTGGATTTAACCACAAACTTTTGAAAGGTCATGATCTGCAAGATAGAACTCAAGAAAAAGAACATAAAACCATTTTCTAAATTTATAAAGTAGTTGAGCCCAACTGGATTTTGCATGAGCTTATCTATTCTAAAGCACTTCAAGTTAATCAGTGAGATAGATTTTTATCCCATTTTACAGGTAAAAAAAGAATATAAAATGTGACCTAGCATGCATTTGAGTCTTATTAAATCATACACAATACATTTTGGAATAGGAAAAAATAATATTAAACAGACAATATATAACTCATTTTTGCAGACACTGTGAATGGTGAACGCAAGTTAGAGTCCTACATATTCTTAATGACACAACAATCCAGTATTGTGGAAAGAAGATAGTATAGTAGAAAATGTCCAGGATTTGAAATTAGAAGTTTGTCTGTAGACTTCATAAATTTAACCATGTGGCTTGGTCAAGTTCACAGTTATCCTAACTTCTCTGAAGATTCCTTATCTGTAAAATGGGATTATATCTCTCTATCTCACTGAGTTTTGTAATGAAATTAATAATACTTAATCAACTATAAAGCAATCCATGGATTCTAATTATGAATCATGTTTTTTTGACTTCCTTCAATATTTGCATTTCCACTTTAGAAATCAATTTTTCCTACATCTTGTCACTATCCAACTCTGCATGAATGATTCAACATATCACACTATTTTCCTTTGTCCCCAGTTCCTGTGATATTACATGGAAATTAAGAGAGATTTTATCCATGCAGTGAATACATTCTATGGATTTATACGCTGAATGATGAATTCCTTCAATGGATTTGTTCCCTCAAACATTTTCAGAGGCACTGGAACATAGAGATAAAACAAAACTCCAAGTTCAAGTCATACCCCTATCAGATGAAAAAGACATCTATATAAACATACATTTAGCCAAAACTCTGGTAATTAATAAATATGTGAGTGCTATAGGCACATAGAAAACACATTCAAACTTCGCCCAGAGGTCACAGGCTTCACAAACAAAAAGACTTTTGAAAGATGAGTTGTTAATGCCACCGTTTATAATAGCCTCTTTGCATTATTTCAGAACCTTTAACAATTGGAAATAATTTGTGAATTTACACTATCTCTTCCCTCTTAAAGACTAAATAAAGGCCTTTAAGCTTAAGTCTCCTTAAAGCACACATTGTCACCTGCATCTAGGACTACGAGGAAAGAAGCAAACAGCATCTCCCCATAAAGAGGCCAAGGGACATCTGCTATAAACTTGGGCTTTAAGACTAGACAGAACCCGTCCTAACATTCTAACGTGCAGGATGTACGACCTTGGGAAATGTTCCAGTTACTTCACTAAAACTGAGTTTCCTTATCAGAAAAACAGGAGAGTAATGGTGAGGGACTAGCGAGGTGCCTGGCATCATAGATTCTGGTAAAACATGGGTACACTCCCCCACAGCACTTATCACCGTGGGCTGTGACTGCGGGCTCCTTCCACGACTGTCGGCTGGTGCCTGCTTCTTACCCATCTTGTTTTCTATGCCTAGTATTAGAGGGGATGCCCCACTGTTCGGGGATTAACATGCTGTCAACTCTGGAATAGGAATGAAACAGCCATTTTTTTTAAAAGAAATGGATACTATTGTGGAGAATACACCAAGTAATATAGCAATACAATTAACGATAATATGACAACATTGAACTTATTCATTAATTCAACAAGTGTTTATTAGCAACTACTGCATGCTAGTTATTTTTTCAAATTTTGGGGATATAGAAGTAAACAAAGTGGACAAAATGACCTGCCTTCACAGAGCTTACATTTTAATGCAGAAAATGGTCAAGAAATAAATAGGCACAACATACAGCATGTGAGATCATTGTAAGTGCTATGAAAAACATAGAGTAAGAAAGGGGAATGGAACAGTTAAGAATTGGGGGAGTTGGAAGTGTTTACTGAGCAAGTGACACTTTGGCAAAGACCTGCATGAGGTGAGGGAATGGGCAGTATACACCGGTACACCTAGGTGAGATGAATTCTAGGCAGAAACAAGAGCAAGCTCCAAAGCCCTAGGGCAGAACTCCTTGCAAGGTGTCCAGCGTGCCGAGGGTAGGATGAACATGGAAGACACGCGTTCAGAGAACAGGCTGCAGGAAGTGGGTGGGTGCTTGGTCACCTATGGCCTGTGGACCACAGTGAAGACAGGCTTTTATCTTCAGGGAGGTGGGAGCCAAATGGGGGACTTTGAGTAGAGAATTGACGCAAACTGGTTTACATTTTAACAGAATCACTACACAGAGAGGGTGGAGAAAAGGTTCAAGGACATAAGCAAGGTTGGAACGCTATGTCAATAACCCAACTACGAAATGATGATGACTTGGACCAAGGCGACTACAGTGAAGGCAGCAAATAGTGGTCGAGGTGTGGTGCATGGTGAAGTGAAGCTCCAAGGTTCGCATAGGGAGTGCAGAATAGACTGCAGTCAAGAACTAATGCCTGAGCATTCTGAATGACATCAAATTTAATGAAACGAGTTACTTGAGGGTGTGAAAATTAAGATGTAGGTGGCAGATTCTGAAAAATAAAGGATGGCTCCTGGCTAGAATCTAAATGAACAAATAGCAGCAATCACCATGGAGAAATAACCTTTTGACCACAGCCTACAAAAGCATGAAGGCTATAAAATGGAGTGTGTACAGTATTCAGTACAGTTTGGTGCCCCACCTTCCTAAGAGAGGACATAAGAAGACACTTATGCTCAGATGAGGACCAGTGTCAAGGGTGGTGGGAGGAGCAACAAAACTGGGGGGAGGAATACTCTTAATCAAACAAAGAAATGGAAGCCCAGAGTTCGCTGCAGTTCCTGGACACAATGTCCTTTGGTAGTAAAAGCAGGAAGAAGCATTAAAGACATGTAATATGTCCTCATCCTTGGAAAAGTGACCAGTTACTCTGAACTTTGGAAGCAAAAGGGTTTTGCATTTCTTTTTAGGAGACTCTCAAGATGCTGGTGTCCGTACCTCCCTTCTTCCAAGCCCAAGCCCTTTAGACCAGCATACAACAAACATCTCAGAGGGAGTATAATCAAATTCTCCAAAGTTCCCATAAAATGTGAGACACATAAATAGAGAAGACCTATTTATCCTGTAATCATGGGAGAACAGTTCATTTTTCATTAAAAGAAGGGAGAAAAGAAACTGTAAAAAGCTGTATCACACTAAAGGCACGAGCCCTTCCTCAGCATTTTAGTTACTTTGTGCCTATGGGAATGAGACAGTGCAAACATATAATTATACGAGTGACGTTACATCACACACTCCACAGATCACCTAACAAAGGTATAGGTTTCACTTTAATAGAAATAGAAGAAAAAAATTCTATTCCTTTTTTCCCCAAATCGAAGACACACACACACACACACACACACACACACACGAGTGTTGTAGTCTCCAGGGAACTAAAATATACTAATTTTCAAATTTTGATAATCCAGTTCCCATAGCAACCATAAGTCAGTCTTTTGAAGGACACACGGGCAAGATATACTGGCTGGAAACAACATTCTTTGACCATGGAAAAAAACAAAACAAATAAAACCCCCAGCCAAATCATAGTAACCCCAGATGGCATTGTTTAAAAGGTCCCAAGTTTCTTCTTTCTGACAGTATTAGTGCTCAAGTAGTTAGGGAGTCCGCGTGCTAAGGAAATCTTGAATTCCATGAAGAGCGTGAGCTCGGAGGGGAGCCGCTGGGCTGGCTGTGGGGAGCCTCCCCGCGGTGCCCAGGATTGCCTATCGATCTTGGGCCAGGCTGGCCTCCAGTGCACCCAGGATAGGTCAGTAGTGAGTTTGTACCAGGCATTGACTATGCTCTTTTGGGCAATCCTGTTTCCTAACAAATGCAGCACAGTGCCTTTTTTCACAGCATCTTTGATTTCTTTCAGAATTCAAGCACACATCAAGACCTAAATTTCCACACACTGCACTTCAAATAATTGTTAGAAAACCTTACCATAAGATTTGAGTCTCCCCTGATTTGCTCAGGTATAATTCTACTAAGGAATGTGAATATCTCTTTTTATGATACCTCAAACAGAATACTGGAAACTTCACTAGGTTAATATTCACAAACTGGCAATAAAAATGAAATAGACTACATCGGTTCTAAAGTTGTTAGAACATTATCTACCCCTCACCAGGTAAGCTTTGCCCAATCACAAATAACACTCTAAAGTCCTTTATGGTTTAGCCTAAAATTTACCCAATTAACTGGACTGAAAAGAGCATTATCAAAGGAAAGTTAGAATTCAATCAAATTTGTTAAAACTCCCTCCCACAATTCTTTGACACAAATGCATTGAGTTCTCTCTCTGGTGCTGTGCTTTTTGTAAGTCTTCATTGGCTTTCCAGCTGCTGTCCCCTGCTCTGTCCTCTAATAGTTTTCCCTTTGAATATTCAGTTCCTGTACATGATTTCATGATGATCCTTCCTAAATGAACCACCTTCCGGGTATTTCTAAGTCACTGTTCAGCCCAGCATTTCCTGTTGAAGACCAAACTGGTTTCTTCTTCCAGCCCATTCCTTTCTGTGTTCATGTTACTAGTGTAGTAAGTAGTCTCACCAACAGGTAACTGCCCAATTGACCTCCATGATTCTAGTTTCTTCCTTCTGCTCCCTCCAGCTTCATCTATCCTTCTGCCCATTTATGGCCCTAAATGGAAGGACATAAAAAATCAGAGTCATCGTTGCCCAGTATCACCTAACTAGCCAGAGGTACAACTTAACAAAACTTCTTTGGGGTCCTGGAAAGTACCAGTTTCATAACTCCAAGGCTTCCACATTTGCAGTCTCCTCTACTTCGAAAACTCTTCTACGTTCCCTGCAACTGGCTAATCCCAATGTATCTTCCAGTTCTGTCTTATCATCACCTCCCCCAGGAGGATGTCCTGACCTTCTCCACGTAGTTGTGGACCTCTGCCCTCCCTATGGAACCTGATTGCTTCTGTAGATGCCGGTCTCCCTCACTAGAATGCAAGTTTTTTTTTGTTAGACCCCCACATCTTCTACCGCCATTATAATTCCAGCCCATAGCATGCTGTCTGGCTTATACTAGGTGCTCAGGGAATATTTTCAAATGAATGAAGGAGACAGACAGAGAGAGAGAGAGAGATTTTTGTTATCTAGCTTCATGTTCTTTCCACATAGACCTCCCTTTGAAAAAGAAAGTATTAAAGAAAAAGGTGAATACCCAAACTTGTAGGGGGTTTCCCTCACTCAGGAGGGTCCCTAAACTGTGGTGTGACCTGCTGACGAAGCTACTGAGATGAATTCCTGTATTTCAGATCAATACCATGCTTTACTACTCACCCAGGGGTTCTACCACCCCTAACCTAATACTCTCATGACAATGTATCAGCCACAAGGAGGCGACAACGTTATACTTCATCAGCTAGAACCCAGGATGGAAGAGTTATGGTCATTCCCCTCCCCACACACCTCAGACTATAGTTCTTTGACATTTTAGTCAGCTCATGGCTCAGTGCCAGACACAGGATACACTGAGGAAAATGTGATAAATGAGGGGGTCTTCTAATTCGATATCTTATTCTCTCCCCTGTGCTGGCTTTTCCCTCATCAATATAAAAATGCTTTTGATTCAGCCATATGTTACATTAGCACACTCACTCAACCCCATGTAACTCTCCTACCACTGTCTCAACTCTTCGACTTAAGTCACACCTCTTGAAAAAGTTGTTTCCACTTGCTCCCTTCACTATTACCTCCCATTTATTCCTCAGACCACAGGACCAGGGTCTGGGCCACATCCCATGAGCCTAACAGCAAACTAATAACAAACAAGGACACTTTCTAGCTCCTACTTGGCTTGTCCTTCCTGAAGCATTTAATACAACTCATCTCCCCTCTTGAAATTCTGGCTCACCTTAATCTTTATGACTCCCCTCATAAATGTTCTCCTCTACCCCTTTAACGACATCTATTCTGTATTCTTCGCTGGCTCTTTTGTTTGTTTGGCCAGGTCTTCCTTAATCATTAAAATATGACATTAAAGCTAAAAGTGAATCTATTGAACTTTTACATATGGGCAAGTCCTACTATCTACACTATAATATATTAATTCATTTTATGGTTCACAACCAGATTATGACCCAAATATGTGTCATCACCACATTATGGAGGAGAAAACTTGAAGAACAGGGTAGAACTAAGATCTGAACCTCCAGCACAGCCCACACCCTCAACTATTCTTCTGTACTGATGCCTTAAATGATGGTGGTCTTCAAGGGTCCCTTTGAATCCAGAGATATTACCTGATGATCCTACCCCCTTTGCTGTTTTCATACTTGTAGACCTAGACAGCCCCTAAATCTATTGCTCTAGGTCACTGCTTCCTCTCAGCTCAACAGCCACATGTTCCACTGCTTGCTGAACACATCCAAAATAAACTCATTGTCTTTGAACTGTCCTGCCAAGCTGCTTTATTCAGATCAATCTTCACTTGCAGAAGACACCACCATGCACCCCTCACCTAATCCAGACATAAGGATGCCATCCTTTCCCCCCACCCATTCTCTTGCCTCCCACATCCAACAATCAGCAAGGTCATCAGTTCAACTTTGTCGTCACCAACACTTTAGTTCGGACCCTGATCATTTCTTGTCACTACTTAGGGTCTCTTCATACAGCTGCCAGAGTGATCTCTCAAAACCACTGCTGTTCTCCTCCTGGCTTGTTAACAGTGTTTCCAATGACTTCTCATCCCTTCAAGATAAAATTCCAACTCCTTAGCATGGCGCATGATGCCTCCTTGATAGGCCATGGCTATTTCTCAATTCTTGTTCCACCTTATACCTTAATCTGCATGATCCGAAGCACAGCATGTTTGTTCTCTAGCCCCCAAGAGCTTTTACATATGGCCCCTCTTCCTGAAACACACTTCATTACCCTTGTCCCCCTCGCACTTCCCTGTCTCCTTTGATGCATTCTCACTCTGCCTCTCTGCTCAGGCATCTATGCCCTAAGAGCCCCTCCGCTCCCATGTGCTCCTATAGCCCCCTAAGCTCACTTCTCTTCCTCTCCCCACCATACTAAATTGTAATGACCTTGTTATTTGATTTTTTTCTTCATCATTAAACTGAACTTCTGAGTACAAAAAGTACCTCCTATGCCTCTTTGAATTAAATAAGCATCTAACACAGGACCTACACAAAGTAGGTGCTTATTAAGTCTTTATCAAATGAAAGAGCAAATGAAAATGTACCTTTTTGAAGCAAGTTCTGTTCCTCTCTCTGAATTAGGCAGGCTGATGGACACAAAGCTAACTGCAACTGCATTTCAAGTGAAAGATGCAAATGTCTTTAAATCACATCAGCTTCAATCAAAGAATATATACTTTTTTTCCTTTCAAAACATCCTTAAATTATCACTGTCATTATTGATCCTTTCTTCTTTATAAAAAAAAAAGAAAGTTTACTTTAAAATGTTTAATCTAAGTAGAGAAGAATAATAAGAGATCTTTGGCATGAAGACAAGGTAAATACATGAGTGCCTCATTGATATGGCATCATTAAGAAATAAACGGATTAATACAAAATAATTTTCTGGGTTAATAAGCACTTTTTCTTAAAACATCAAGTAACTTTTGTTTTGTTTATCCCCTCCAGAAGAAAATTATTCTCAAACATATTATATACTTCTCTACTTTGATAATCAAAGTATATTTAAAAGTGTGCTCACACCATAGTAAATGAAGGTGATTTTAAAAAAATAAAGCATAGTCCTATTTTGTTAAGTCATAAACATACATTTTACCTTTATATTTTCACTTGTGTTTATATTGCATAGCATTTCCAAAATGTTAATAGTGGATATCTCTGGTGCGAGATTATGAAATGTTTTTAGTTTGCTATTTTATTTCATCTCTAAATTCTAATCTTTCTGCAATAAAATGCATAAATTATATAATAAAAATAAAATTTGTATAAATTAGGACTATATTAAATGTAATATTTTATTGACATGATAAATCCACCATCATCAAATTCTATATTTACTTATTAATATACTTAGATGATAACAAAGTGAACAAGATGCTTTTGCCTAACCAATCCATAATCTAATGCTCTTAGGGTCCTTGGGAATATATTTTACCTTTTTTAGTCCCTCTCACTATCAGTCTACAGCAGGCTTATTTATTTATTTATTTATTTATGGCTAGCAATTCTTGCTTCTAGATACTCCCTTTCCCTTTTTACATGTATGTTGTTTATAAACTTTCTAGAGTCGTTTAAAAAATAGAGTGATCCTTGCTTGGGATCTTAAAGTGTACCATCCAGTATTATCTTTAATACAAACTTTGTGACATCTGTTTGAACTTTTTATTTATCGCAATAGGAGTAAGTTTGGGCTTTAGAACATGGTTCAGCTTCTAGCTCCAGAGCACTTAACTACATGACCTTGAATAAGCTACTCAACTTCTGAGCCTCAGTTTTCTCATTGTGAATAGGGAGAGCAATAACAATTATGAAGACTAAATAATGAGATAATGAGGAAAGTTTTCTCAGAGAGTTTAAAATAATTCCAATTTCTTAATAAGTGTTAGCTATTCTTATTTATGTTACTGTTGTTGTTTCCTTCTTGATTCTCAATTATTTTCCAGGTACATAGGCAGCCAGATAGTTGAGTTCTAGGTAAGCAAAGTATTTCTATATGCAAGCAACCAACTGTTCACAGAAGTAAGAGCTATCATAAAAATAAAGTCAGGTTAGTCTCACCCGTAAGGGTAGAAAAAAAGGTGATAAACTTGTTGAAGTATTCAGCAATTTACAGCACATATAACATCCAATAAATCAAACACAAGACTATAACTCTGAATCACTAACTGCAGGTCTAAAGAGGTCATGTTTATGGCCTACTTATCACTGAATATGCTTATATCAGTTAATTTGGAGCCAGGTTACCAGATTAGAGCTCATGTGGCATTATTAGCTTTTCAACCCTACCCTGGGATACTTTGAGAACCTTTAAATAGAGGAAATTGCTTTTATATTTTAATTTTTTAAATTGCTGTAATAAATAATAGCAATCCAGATAGAAAGAACCTGATGACACATTTTTACTAAACAACTGTAAAAGTTTCTATCAGAAATAAAATTTGGTGATATTGATGGCCTCAACAGTGGTCTTACAAAGTTGTCCTCAGGTAGCTCTGGTCAGTAATATACCACAGGTCCAAAAACTATTTCAGAGGCAAAGAGAATTTTTTAAAGTACTTTTCCTAAGAAAAATATAATAAATGTTCATTATGGAAAAGTTGGCAAAAACAGAACTGTAGATGAAAATATAAAAATTATCCATATTTTACCACTAAAAGATATTAAAGCATTTTGATGCATTTCCCTCCTTTTGTGCTTATTGTCTTAATATTTATACATTTATATATCAAGTCATGCTGTTACAGGCAGTTGTATCCTGCTTCTTTTTTTACTTATTATAATGTAAGCATTTTATAGAGCATTAAAATTCTTTGTAAACATCGTTTTTAATAGCTGCATAAATGTTTCATTGTGAGAATATATACCATAATTCACCTGTTTCCTCATTGTTGGATAGTTCAGCTGTTTCCTTTTGTTTGTTTGTTTGCTTTTGTTTTTTGCTTTTTGCTAATACAGAAAATTTAAAGATGGTTTTCAAGAGAAAACAAGTTTTACTTCTTAGGCAAATGAAGTACACAATGAGACAGACAGTGATGATATGTTAGTGTAATAGATTCACTGCTAGCCTCAGGTTCAATCAGAATAGGCATTTATCTTTCCTTCAAGCAATAATTCATTTTAATTTAGATTTTCCATTCCTAGCTGCTTCCTCACAAATATGTTTTTCATCTCATACAATTGCAAAGACTCAGCCATAAAGCTCACTTTCTTGACAGGTGGCACTTAATTTGTCTATAGGTCAAAAGCCTATCTCTTGTTGCCAAACTGAACAGAGGCAGAAAGCCTCACTTACAATCCTGCTCATGTGTAACCCTCCTCCCTGTGAGAATATTTACCTCTTTTTCAAGTTTAGTTCTTGCCTGGTCTGTCAGATGCAGAAGTGCCTTTTATGGGATTTTGTGGTCCTCCAGAATTAACTTTTCTTCCCAGGCCCTTCCGCTCTCTTGAAGGGTCTGTCTCCATGAGGACCAGAATCCTCTATCAAGGGACTCTACCCCACCTGAAGAGGACCCTTATTTCCTTCAAAATAGGCCTCCTTCCTGATACATTAGAAAGTCATGCCAGAAACATAAATGCCCTACCTAGGCCACCTGATGAAGAGCTTGCATTCTGAGATAATTAAAGTAGTCACAGCAAGAAGCAAAGTGCTGGCAAGGCCATTAATAGTGCAACATGTGGTCGTGTAGATACCACATACAAAAGAGAATATTGTAAGAATATTTAACATGAAATTCAAGGACCACAACCAAGTGAGTTAGGCATTTCAGTTGACTCTCCTTGGAAATAAGTTATTTACCACAGCCAAAACAGCTACAAGTCTGCGACAAATACAATCTAAAAAATGTAACAGCTTGTTGGATCAAAACAGAGGCATCACAAAACAAAATAAAATTTATGAAAACAATTAAATAGGAAAGTTTATGAGGCAGAAGAGAGCAAAGAACTTCAAAGTCTACTTCTGTCAGTACTGGATCTGGTACTAGGGAGTCCAGCAGACTCGGCAGTACTATCGCAGTGCTAGTTGTTAAGATGGAATAAGTGAAATAATATAGAAAGCCCTTGCTGTGTTGCCTGGCATGGTGATTCTATTCAATGAATGTCAACTAATTCTGTTTCTTCTATACAGAACCAGTGGGTTTAATAGGACAACAGAACTCGTTTTTATGCATTACCCTTAATGGGTCATCTAACCTCGATCTGATTATTAATATGTAAACATTTTTAAATGATAAAATCTGAAAAAATTACTTTTATCTTTTACTTTTGACAAGGTATGTTATAAAATGTTGGGATTTCATATTTAAAAATCCATTAATATTACACTAACACTACTTTTTTGAGAACACAGAAAGCTGTACCTTCCTTGCTTTACAATATATTCAGGATTTAAACAAACAAAAGCGAATGGGTACTTCTTTGCTTAAAAGCAGCTCCTCGTTTTATAAAATAATTTTGTTCAAATAAGCAAACTTCTAAAAGTTTAAACTACCCTTTGAAAATCAGTATGTTCTTCAAATATCATATTTAGAAACACAGGTTAGAAGTATCTTAATTCCTTAGGACCAAATGGTTTCGAAATTCAGAATTCTTCAGACTTTAGAAAGGAAATATTGTGTATATGTATCCAGAAATGTCAAGAGTCACATCCTAATCAAATGCATTAATTTTTCATGGAAATGTAAGGATTTTCATGTTAAATAAAATAATAAAGTCTACAGTTACTCATGTCAGCTCAATGTGAGTTTTGCTACCAAATTAGTCTGTGATGCATAACAAGAACAAAAAAGTGTCTGTCCGTGTGTAGGCCTTTACAAATTTCAAAAGTATTGGTAAGGAATTATGAAACTATTTTTTATGTGAACACACCATTTGGCAAATCAATCTACTGTGTAAATTTATGAAAAGTAAATAATTTAAGAAATAAAAAGGACACCTTGCATGCTGATATCATGTAGACAAAACACTAATGGAAATACAAATAACTTTTAGGGAAATTATAAACAAGAATTGGTGAAACTGAAGTATGCATCTCCTAAAATCAAAGGATTTCAAGAGCCTCTAAGTGCAGATTCAGCCTGGAAAAGCAGGATCTTGGCATAAGATACCCTAAAAGTCGACCCTAACTGTTAATACCACTAACCAAATCTTCTGGCATTGAGTCCAAAGCCACGTTCTTTTGAGGGCAAAGTACTTGAAAACTGAAAACACAGTGTGGGCAAAGCCCTCAGGAGGCAATTCCAGAAATTGATAACCACGTGAACATGGTTCACATCATTTTTCAGTTTTACAAACGCACAGGAATTACATGCTAAAAAGGGTAAGTGAATATAGGCTCACAGTTGTGACTGTTTTTGTAAAAT
The DNA here is from genome assembly GCA_004026885.1 of Lyroderma lyra. Classification (NCBI taxonomy): domain Eukaryota; kingdom Metazoa; phylum Chordata; class Mammalia; order Chiroptera; family Megadermatidae; genus Lyroderma; species Lyroderma lyra. The sequence goes on from PVJL010000424.1 coordinate 246,022, forward strand.
CTGCATCCTATTATCACTGCCAAATGCCAGGATTAAGAATAGAGCCTTAGCACCCCAATTCATAGAAATAACAATAACATCATGGGTCTTCCTAGTGTTTAATGCACTTCGAGGATGCAAGGCTTTTGGATCGTTTTGATCTTAGCCTACTTCTCTCCATCTCAGTTTTCCCAAAGAAAACCACATTTTCTCCCTGTAAGCAAATGAGAGGGTTTCATTATTATTCACCATAAATATGCTTTAGAGATAAAAGATCCTTAACTATATCTTATCAGGAAGGGCTGAACACAGGCTGGAGCCAAGCAGAAAAATTGTTCTCTTAGGCAGACATTCCCCTACATTTCAGTGCTCAATGTTAAATAATTGTATGTAACAAGTCACATTAGGGACATATTTTAAGGCTGGTTAACCTTTGAAGCATTTGTATCTCCTGAAACATATACAGAAATTTTAACAGACAAATGAGAAATGAGAGACCAGAGAAGTTTACAGTCTGACACAGCTAATTCATAGCACAGCCAGAACAAGAACTCCAAATGCTTATAAATCATTTACGTTTTGGGCACCTTTTTTGGTCTAAGCAGGGAGGCAATACAAAGAGTGCAGAAACATGGGTTGAAGTTAGATTATCAGTGATTAGTTTTAATCAACAATTATTAGGCTCAGACTTTTACCTCAATGACATTAAAATCTAGCTGTAGGATTAATGTGAGTATCTAAATAAAAGTTGGCAGAAAATGTTCAACAGGACTTTAGGATTTAGATGAAGGAGAAGAGGGAGAGTTTTCTGGTAGAATTGAAATGGGGTGATGCAACAACATACCCAGGAGCATTCTTAGCCACCGTAAAGAATTCCTCAGTTGTTCAGTGAGCCAAAAATATATTTAGAGTCTTTTACAACCTTTACTAGGTCATTAGAGTAGACCATGAACTCCCTGGTCCCTTAAATTTTAATGAACCTGAGCCCTTTAACAGTGGCACAGAGAGCAACTTTCACTGTGAAACAATTAAAATGTTAATGGGGTTTCTACTGTAAATAGATTTATGAAAGAAGAATGCTGACTGAGTTGTTTCCTGGACTGACTTGTTACTGTCAGTCGAATTCAAGTAAAATGTGCTTTACAAGAGATGTAAGGCATATCTCCTAATGGCTGCTGCCTATTGTGTTTCCTGTTTCAAAATTAATTTCAATGTTGCATATAACATGCCCAAAGCCCCATACAAATACTATTCTGTTATCACATAATTGGCCCATGTGCATTCCTGTGTCTTGAGTTTTTACTTGTTTCATTTTACATATGACATACCACTACATTAAAAGGAAACCCATGTTCATTTTTGCTCATCCTGATACAGGGGGAGTTCAAAAGTTCAAAAGATAAGAAGTAGTTCTCAGCATGAATAAATCGTAAAATGCATTGGAAAATAAATTTTTGATGTCAAGATACATTCCCTGTTTATTCATGCTGAGAACAGTTTCTTATCTTTTCAGCTTTTTAAGCTGGAATAGCCAACATTTATTTAAACTCCACAATAAATAAAGAAGCAATACAATTTGACTCTTAGTTTATTATCACATACTTTTGTCTATAAACCAAACCCTTCATATTTGAAGTGCTATGAATGAGTATTAGTGTTTTGGGCTCCAGAAAGAAAAAAAAACCTATTCATATTTAGGTTACCTTTCTCCTGGTCAGAATCCACTACACTAAACCATGAAATCAGTTTTCTTAATAATTCAGAAAAAACAAATCTCAAATCTCCTGGGATTGCTGCTTCCCTCAAGAGCAAAATCCACTAAAGCTCAGAATTACTGTCAATTCTTAATTAACCGTATCAGTGAGGAGAAACACTAAACACCACTGAAGACTATCCATGACTATCCACTGATGAGTGACAGTAAACATTTCTCAGATCATGAGTTGACAAGCCACATAATTTAGATCCAAGGAGCTGATTTTATGAAGAGTTGGCTGGAAACGCCTTATTAATTCCAAATATGTCCTCATCACTGTCACGTGGTTATCAAAGAGATTTCTTTAAAGAAACTACAGATCTCTGGGTATCAATGTCAAATAAAAATGTCAGACTGCTAAGACAGACATCATGCAATTAATCCTATCTGAGAGACCTGGAAGTATTTGTATAATTGACAACTTTTGTGTTGGGTCTTAGAGATTACTCGGGAAGAGAGGGAGGAGGCAGGAAGTTCATTCATTTGAGAGCAAAGGCCCCAAAGCAGGAAAGTGTGGAGTGCATCTGGGGACTCTGGGGTGTCCTGCAGGCAGAACTGCAAGTTCATGATGACAATGATGGCAACGCCAGGTAACACAGTATATATCATTTCCAGAAGATACTCTGCCTCTAAGGCTTTGCCATGCTCTGCTCTCTTCTTGTAATGAATGCTTTTGTGCTCCCAATTCTACCTCATCTGCCAGTGCCACCACTTCCATGAAGCTTTCCATGATTTCCTCTCATGAATTTGGTCTCTCCTTTTTTCTTTTTTTTTTAATTACAATAATGCTTTGTTCTAAGTCATTTATGGTACCTAACTATCCTACAACAAAAAAACACACTGTTTGATTAAAAGTCCCTTGGGGGTGAAGAGTTTATCTTATCTATCTTTACAAGCTCCATAGAACCAAGGAAAATGCTTCGATGATTGTGAGTTCTTCTTAAATTGTGCCTTATCTGTAATTAATTCTGCTGGCGCGTTCAGCAGGCTGTCCTTCCTCCTGATATTTCTAGTGATTGGAATGATGAAGCTGAAAATGATGGCAGATGCACATTAAATGCTTAGTCATGTACAAATGCAGACCACCAACTCATGCATCCAGTCAATAAGCATTTCCACTTCTTGTCACCATGACCAAAAGTGACGGTTGTTAGACTTGAGTTCTCAACTAGAACAAGGTTCTTCCATTCGGTCGGGTTAGGTGACTCTAAGTCAATTATTTATTGAGTAGTGACACTGTCCCCTCTCCACATTCCTATTTCACTTAACTTTCTTGAGTCCTTCCGTAGCACTTACCACTCCCTCTTACCTTCTTCTGAGGCAGTTTCTTAAACTCTTTAGGTCCTTTTACATCTGTCCTTCTCTCATATATTAAAAATGCCCAGGCTTCCTTCTTCGATAGTCTTTTCTTCTCACTTTTTATATGTGCTTATCTACTGTCACTTCAACACCCAAACATAACTCTAGCCCAGACCACTCTCCTGGCCTCAGACCCTCATGGGGAGCTTCTCCAGAGCATGTCCATCAGATTCCACAGATAACATAGTGCCCAATGGACACCGCTGAATGCACCTCTTCTCCCCAAAAGCTCCTTCTTCTCCTGTGTTTTCTCCAATATATGGAGGTCACCCTTAAGTCTTTTTCTCTCATTCCCTCACTTCCAGACTTTCATCAACTCTTGCTATTCACGCGTCGACTCTGTTTATTCCTCTCATTACCAGCATGATTTCCTTCACGTACTAGACTCACACCACCTCTCCCTTTCCTACTGAATGAACCTCCTAAATGGGCTCCCAGCTCCAGCCTCTTCCCTCTTCAGCCCATTCTTCCTTCCAAACACCAGTGTGATGAAGTCACTCCCCTGCTCTCAGTTAGTCACTTCCTGGTTCCTCATTGGTGCACCACAAAATCCAAAGTTCCAACTGGATACACACGACCCTTCGTGAGTGACTCCCTCTCAGCTTCCCTAAACTCATCTTTCACTGTGGCCCCTTTCATATCGATCCCTCCCAGCATGACACTAAGAAAATGATTTATGGTTCTCCTAACGAGCAGATCTTGCCTCCTACTTTTTGCACATGTTCTTCTCACCAACTGGAAACCACCACCACCACCATCACCACATTTATCACCCATCTAACCTCCAAAGAATTAGCTTAAAAAATAAACTCTTGAAAACCTAAGCTGAGGCCCTGGATTCTTTCTGCCCTCAAGCTAGATTACATGTCCCATTCCTACCAATTTTTTTGGTAGGCTCTGATCTGTGAGATGGTCTCCCCACAGGTCTATGAGCTGCTCAAGGACAGATGATCATCTCAACTCTCTGTGTCCCCAAAGCCTGGTAAATTCCCTGACCATGAATGAATATTTGTTGAACGCAAGGAACAAGAAAAGAAATCTGCCATATATTAAGCAACTGTGTTAGTGATTTCATTTCAGCTTTAGTGGAGAAAAAAAGAGATAAATTTGAGATTTGAACATAGCCCTTTGGGTCACCTCAGCAAACCTCTAGTTCCAGAGCCTTCCCACTTATTGAAATATTGACATGGCCAAAAACAGTATACATCTTTTAAGAGATGTTATCTATGCATTACTTTTCAAAGTTTAATTGAATTTTAGTAGCAATGTGTAATATGATGTTCACTCAAAAGCTGGCATTAATCACATGAGTTCTAGCATCACCATGCAACAGACAGGACAGTCAGAGAAAAGGGCAGAAGCACAGTTGTCCTTCGAGCAGCACAAGACCATTTTGAAGTGGTGTTTGAAATTCAAGAACACCGTTTGAGTTTCCCCCACATTCTCCTGACTTAACACCCCTTGACTTCTACCTATGGGGACCTTAAAGGATGTGGTGTACCATAGAAAACTGGCTACACTGGCAGTACATCAGGAAGAAACTGAAACTGCACATATAGTGAGTGACACAGTGGACATTTTGCTCAACTTTGCTCAAGCACTAGTTCACCACATTCAGAACTGTCTGGATGCTGACGGTAACCACTCTGAGTAACCCCTGCAATTGCCCAAGTCAAACTTGTATTCATCTTTTGTTATCGGCATATATCAAGTAACACAATTTTAAAACAGTTTTTTCCTATCTTAAAATGTGTATACATGTTTTGGCACCCTCTGCAGAATGGCAAAATCCAGTGCTAGTTTCAACAGAAGAGAACAAAACTGGATTTAAAGTTTCGCAAAGCCCACGCTGCTGGCATTGGGAAGGGAAATATTAGGCGTGTTGGGAGAGAATTTTCCCACATCTCTTTCATTTCTACATATCTTGTAAAGAAGCTTTATGGCTTTTGTTCTGGAAGGATGTTTGTATAGCAAATTGCCTTGGAAGATACAGACAGTATCTCCTGCAAGAGCTGAAAGTAGAATTGTTTCCTGATTAGGATAATAACGATGAGTATCTTTCTCTAAGGGCAGGTTTGCTCTCAGCCCCCTTCTAAGATTGGAGGTGTCTTTTTAAGACCTCAGTTCCTCAGCTGTGACACAAATCCACTGTGTGCACAGCATGCACATAGGCTGCTCCTCATTGCCTCCATAGAACTTGGGATGAGAGGAAGGGTGGGGCCAGAAGACAATGCAAACATGAAGCTCATGCTACCTGCTATGGCGTGACTCCTAAAGTCCTTTGTCTGTAATCCAGGTGTCTCAGGTCTTCTGTCAGCAGCTACCAACTGTTGCAGACTAACTTTCTACCTCGCAGGTAAAGTAAAATCTTAGACACTGCATCGTTTTTGGCAGGAGAAGGGAACTTAAGACAAATTTTTTAAAAGTGCTCAATTCATGCTTATAAAATTGATTAATGCCAGAAAGATAAAATCTTGAGTACAGTAGTAGTTAAGAGCACAGATTCTATAGAGCCAAATAGCCTGGGTTCATATTGTAGCTTTTACAATTATGAACCTCATGAGTTCTGCTGAGCTTCATACTCTTACACGTAATTACTCAAGAAGGCTAATTTGCCTAGATCCCAATTTCCTTATCATGAAATGCAGACACTAATATTACCTTCCGATAGGGTTATTGTGAGAATAAAATGAGCTACAATATGTAAAGTACTTAAATTGTTCCTGTTATATGGTAAGTTCTATTTAGGAATAATATTCTGATGCTTGAAGACAATTGTAACAGTGTAGGAGTAAAAATAGCATGGCTGGGTTTGAGTGTTAGCAACAGGAATGAGAACTAATTCTGGAGACATTTCACCGCTGGTGGTTATAGGATTTGGCAAATGATAGAAATATAAATATTAATATATAGTTATCCTATTGTCATTTACACAGGCTTTTTTACAATCATCCCACCTGAAGTTCATAATGACAAAGTAAACTGGGAGAAAAGTGACATATATAAGACTTCAAATATAAAGAAAAGGGAAGATAAACAACGTGCTTAAGGAGGAGAAATGTAGAGGGAAACAATGATGACTAGAGACGATGATTGGACATTTTGACTCTGAAACCCATGGAGACGCTAAATCTAGAGTGGTACATGCAAGTCTGGGGCCTAGATGTACATATCTAGGTCTCATCACAGTAGAACACACGATGGAAGACAGTGAAAAGAGAGAGACAAACCAGGTAAAATACAAAGAACAGGAAAAGGAATAATGACAGAAGGTGGGTGAATTCAAGGGCCAACGGAGAAGGAGAACTACAGATGACACTCAGTGCACAAAGCAGAACCTAAGCGAAGACGTGGACAAGTAGGATACAGGAATGAGAAGTCATAGCACATGAGAGTAGAGTGAGTTCTGGAACAAAAAGGCAGCCCCTGGAAAAGGAATTTTCCTGAAGAGGCCTGACTGCGATAGGTTAAATGATCCAAAAGCTGTTCTTGAGAAACAGAAGGTGAAGAAGAGAAGCAGCAAAGTCAAGGCCGATCTGCAGATAAACAGACACCAAAAACACGACAGAGAGAGAGATGTAGAAAGGGAGACATGGATACACTGGGGAGAAGACGGGAGGGGAAAAAACAGTAGAAAGAGAAGAGTTGGCAATAAAAGAAAGAAAAGACTGATAGAGGAGAAGTTTTAAAGATGGGATCTGGAACATACAAGGAAGGGATTATCTTGGGGTAAAGTGTGGAATTTATTCCCCATGAGACAAAGAAGAAAGAAGAGAAGTAAAGATATAGAAAAAACACTGAAGCCAAAATTCATACAGTGCGATACCAATTTCACCAATAAAGTACGGATGGGAGCTGACTGCTAAAATACTACATGGCAGAGGTGAGGGTAAGTTTTACTTGGGGCAACTGGAGAAAGTCAGCTATTGCTGAATATTAGTGAAAAGACCCAGACTAAGAAGAAGACCTGGGAGGCTGGCAATTTGAGAGTCTAAGAAGGAAAGGTCAAAGGCAGAGGGAACATCTCAGAGAAGAGTGATTAGAATCAGCGCTCTAAGTTAGACAGAATGAGTCCAGAGCCCATGACATCACTTCTCAGCCATGACACTTCAGGCAAGTTACTTAACTTCTCTCTGCCTCAGTGTCCTCATCTAAAGAGGTGAGATGACAGCATTGTCTACCTCATGTGACTGTTGTTAGAGATAATCATAAATACAAACTGCTGGAATTAATGCCTTGCACATAGAGAATGCACACAGCTTCCTCTAGTTCACCTTTTGCTAATTTATTGCTGATCTCACAAGAAAGAAAAATAGTTTTGAACTAATTTATGCTAATGAGTAAATGACAGACCACAGGCCATGCATAAATTATTTGTACATTTAAAGGTGAATTGTTATTAGCCCCACACATCTCTAACTGGCTCAATATTAGGCTTTATCATAAGAAAAGTGAAAAACAAAATCAAAACAAAATAGAACAAACTGCCACACAGTGTATGGTGCAAGAAACAACTTTGTCACTTCCTTTTCATCGTTCTGGAATATTATAGTTTCTTGCCTTTTTCTACTTCTACATTTATAAATTCTTCAAAAATCTAAACCTCTACTACTCTGACCAGAAATTTCTGTATCAGCTACCGAAGGCTGAGGTGAGACATAGTTCTTACATATGTGGGTTGGGAGTAAGGATGTGGGTGATAAACAGTATCCTATCAGGCATATTTTGGATTTGTATGTCAAACTACCTGTAGTGGATAGGGAATGGATGAGAGATGTCCTAAGTGCTTTGGGATACTGCTGAGTCACAAAGTGGCCACACCTTTTTAGTATTCTCCCTAAGTATCAGAGAAATCCAAATATCTCAAGTCCCAGGAGCTTAAGCTACTGGTTCTGCCTTTATGCACTTCTGCCTTCATGATACCTGCAACACTGCCATGTTTACTACTTTCCATCGTGTTGTATGCAGTAATTATGAAAGTGTTTACAAGAGAGCATTACAAAGGATACATTTTAATAGAGTGTGTTACAGCCAGTGGTGTTCCTTTGATGTCTCAACGACTTGGAGTAGAGTTTATTTCCTTCTATTTAATCCTTTAGAAAACATTTGCAGAGTACCATTAACATAAGTAAACTCTTCAATATCCCTTTATCAAAATGCCATCACCAGTTACAACACTCCAATTCGTAATGCACTTGCCAAGGATAGCTTTCTCCATTCCACAATTCCCAGTTTAAGCCTAGCCCATCATTTTCATACTTAAACACCTACAGCCATGAGAGAGTGAAAGAACTTCTTATGCAGAGTCTCAATGAGGAGAAGAGAAATCAGACGTTCTTTGAGAGGAAGTATCTTCCCGTTGCAGGAAAATTAGCACCCCAACCTCCTACCGCACTCAGCACCAAACGCCTATAGAACCGTGTAGCTTTTACAACATTACAATATTCAAAAAAGCACCTGCAGGTTCTTAATACTTACTAGGTAGAAGATACTGATCCCATTCTCATTGAGAATCCCTGTCAGTGACTAAACACACCTCTTAAAAACAGAAGCTGACCCTGGATGTTCTGAATTGGACTATATTTAAAAATTCCAGCACTGGAATTCAAACTATCCGGATCCAAATCTTGTGATTTCCTGTAGTGTGAACTTAACCTTTACTGTGTTTCTTCATCATAAATGCAGGTGATAATTTTGCCTACCTCATAAGGCTTTTTTCAGGATAAAATGAAATAAAACATATAAAGTAGTGACAAATCTGCCTACAAATTCAACAAAATAAAGAATTAACTGTGATTTCCAATGTCAACTGACATAGTAGGCACTTAGGCACTCTTTGTGGAATACTGATTTTATGAATCTGTCTCACCTTAGTTATACAAAGTTTCCTAAATAAGACAAGGCCATCAGACAGATCAATTATCATCAGAGCTGGAGTATCCATCCATATGTTATACATCCTTCACTTTGTTAATGAAATGTCCTTTGAAAATGAGCACTTATGGAGGAATTCACCATAAATACAATGTATTAAATTTAGGCTGATCTTTATTTAGCTGCACAATCATTTCCTCTTTTCAATTGTCAACCGCTCCAAAATGTGCTGAAGTACAAGATCAGCTACATAAAACTTCTGTGTTAACAACCTGTAAGTGCCAGTCAGTAAGTTGATGTGTTCCTATTAGTGGTCCTCACCTCATTAGAAGCTGATAATGGACCTCAGAGGTCAATAAAAGTCTTGGGAAGAAATCTATTTAATTTAATAGATGGACAGGTGTGTGCAAACCAAGTGCTACATACATGTTTGTATTCCACATACCTATAACAATTGCAAAGGCATCTGCAGAAACCTAGCACTAAATCCCAACATGGATCCTGCTGAAGAAAAGATTAATTCTAAAACCAGGGAGAACTAAATACAAAGTTGACTGGATTTTTTCCCATCCAGATTTCAGGAAGTACAAGAGTCATCAGAGTGATCTCAATAACTCCCTCAGAAAGAGCCTCTCTATTAAACACCCAAGAATTTATATTGGTTTTAATATCCAATCTCATCTCACCTGATAAATAAATGAGCTCCCAGTAGCAGTGTCCTTTAAAAAAATGCAATGTCATCCTTCTGTTCTTTTCAAAAAAAGTATCACTATTGAAACTTGAGATCAAACAGTTAAGCAACAGAAAAAGTGATGTGATATTTCTCTTAATTCTCAGTGCCTCCCGGAGGACTTCTGTAGTCTCTTGTGCAGGGCCAACCCTGTGGCTAAATAATAAGCCAACCCAGGGTCCACTTTAATAAGGGCACTTACAAAGGTAAGACATGGCTAGCCAGCAAGCTTGCTAAAAAGCAGTTTCTAAGAAACGAAGGCTTATGTAAGCACAAGCTATCCGAAGTAGACGTGTTTTCTGAGATAAACTGGAGAGGAAAAGTCTAAATCAACTTTCTCTTCAAAATAAACAAGATACATCTTATCAATGCAAGAGAATTCAGCTACCCAGCAACTCCTTGCATTTCTGCCAAATAACGTATTTGCAAACTGTGTAAGCAAGAAGTTCTGTGATGCCACCAACACACTGGCAATGTCTCAAGATTTATAGTTAGTGGCATTTGCAATAACCAGGTAGCAAACTGAATCTCACGTGAGTATGATGAAATATGGAAATGTAGTAAACATCCAAATAGTATTTTCTTACAAGAAAAAGTAAAGCCCTGGGATGGTGTACTTACCTAAACCATTTTTCTATTATAAAATATTCACATTTCAGAAAATCAAAGATGAAGCAAAGAAGCAGCAAAGTAGCCAATATGTCCAAATGTTCAAAATACTACGGCATTTCTGCTCAAGAGCAGAGAGGAAAAGCAGATTAGCTCTGGTTTCTCTCAGCCAGTTGCATGGTGATCCCCTCTGATGCTACAGAAGTCAGTGAAAACTTCTCCAGCCAGTCAAGGTGACCAGGCAATCTGTTAAAGACTTAAACACCCCCCGAGCTTCTCACTATGCTTGGCACCGTGACCAAGAATTAGTATATCTTTGCCTTCATCCATTGGAATCTGGACATGGAAAGCAGGGTTCGTCCTCGAAGGATGTGTTGCAGTCGTTTTGCTACTCTTCAGTTCTCGCCCAGTGAGGCTAGCATCTAAGTGGGGGAACAGTTAGTCCCTGACATATTGGTCGCTCCTACTCCTCACTTGGACAGATGAGCCTGAACTGGGGTTTGCCTCTCATCAAACCTGTGGAATAATCCACTCCTGTGAACTCAAAGACACTTCCCCAAAATACATCGTGCAGGAACTCACCGGTCTCTAGAAAGAACAAGTTAAGAAGAAACTCGCTGTTCGATATGATTTCATTCAAAATCCTTTCAGAAAGTGGAATTTGTCGTTAGCCGATTACTCTTCCAAAGCGAAAATGAACTGAAACACGCACACACGCTCACTGCACACACGCACACTGCACACACGCACACGCGCACACTGCACACACGCACACGCGCACACTGCACACACGCACACGCGCACACTGCACACACGCACACTGCACACACGCACGCTCCCAATTGTTTTTTCTTTTTTTTTTTTTTTTTTTTTGGTGTGGGGGGGAGGGCAGAGAAAGTATCAGTCAGGTGAAAAGCACCCAGACTTGATGACACGCTGGGGACCGCGTTCCCGCCGCAATCCGCCTGGGGCAGCTCGCTCACCCCACCGGGGCCTTCGGACACCCCACGCCCTCCGTCCCTTCCCGGAGGGAACCGCTCCGTCTGCAGGGTCTGCGGTCGGTCCGGGCTGGGGCGGAGGCGACAAGGGGCCCGCTCTCCCCACGCGTCCAGGCGTGCGCGGGCGCCACTCACATGTCCGGCCGGAGCTGAAGGGCGCTGCCTGGCGGCCAGCCGGCGACCACCCAGGCGCAGAAGCACCAGAGCCACAGTCGGGAGGTCATCTCCTCAGGGCAGAGCGGCTCCGGTCACCACCCAGGCTGCGCGCCGCGCGCCTCTCCCGCTCTGCGAGTCCGAGCCCGCCGCAGAAGTTGGGCTCGCGGGGCAGAAGTTGGTGTGTGCGGCTGGCGAGACGGGCGAGGTGCGTCTCCCAACGGAGGGCGCGGCAGCGGCGTGGCCCCACTGGGGATCCCCGGCTCCCGGGAGCGCCGGAGGAGCGGCCGAGCCAGCCCCCGAGGCGCCGCGACCGCCGAGACGCGCGCCCCTGCTCCGCCGGGAGCGACTGGAACCGAGCCGGCCCTGCGGCCCCGCAGCCCCCGCAGCCGCGGTGCCATGGAAACGCGCTCGCCGCCCTCCCGCCACGGCCCCTCCGGAGCGCTTAAAGAGACAGCCCGCAGCCATCAAGGGCTTGACTCGCAGCCAGGCGTCCCCCCGCCCCCGCGCCCTCCTCGCCCCCTCACCTCCACCCCGCGCGCCCAGGGGACCGAGGTGCTGCGAGGCGCGGCGGCGGCCGGACTCTCGGGGCTGGGCAGGCAGCTGAGACGCAGAATAAGGGGCTTCGCCCCATACTCCCGACTAACTGCTCCCCGCCGCCTCCTACCCACCCACCACCCAACGCACGCACCCAAACCCCCCCAAAGAGGCGGGGCAGCAATGGCTCGCCCCCTCACACACCCACCTGCTCAGGACCAGACCGGCTGTGCGTCTGCCGCGGGCGGAGACCAAGAGACGGCTGACTTTTGCCGCTCCCGTTGCGCTCGCTCCCACCCAGAGTCTCGGGAGTCCTTCGGAACGCAGACCGGGGGAGGTGCGTTTGAAGTGGGGACCTACCGGCAGCCGACGGAGTCAAATCTCCTGCCAAATCGGCACTTGCAGGACACATGGCGGGCTCACCCCCAAACCCTCGTTACTCAATCTGGGATAATCTCCCTTTTATTTGGCCACCATCTCACCCCTTTCAGGCACCGGAGTTACAAGGAGAAGCCAACTCTTTACAAACCTACTCCCTCCTTTCCTTCAAACCAGCTCCTCTGTCCCCAATTTTACGGAAAAGCAGCCAGTTGTGGGTCCCTAAGCCTTAGGGCCTGAGGCCTTTCCAGAAGGGGACAGCGTCTGCCCGGGATGGGCAGCTCCGGCTGCGGTGCTGGCCCGGCTGCCCGGGACGCACGGCCAAGCGCAGCGCAGTCGCCAGCAGCTCCGGCCCGAGGCGATGCCTCTGCCCGGCGCCAGCTGCCGTCTGGAAGGCCACAAACCTCTGGAGTCCGCTTCGTGGAAATAAAAATCTGTGGCGCATCGTGCCCTCCAACAAGGACATCCCAGGCAACGAAGCCGTAATCTGCAGCTTAGCCTGGCAGAAAATGGATCGATTTGCGATGGCACAACTTTTTGCTTTGATTCCCAAACTTAACCAAAAGTGGCTCTCCGATGACTCGTTCATAGTCGGATAGCACTTAAAGTGGTACCACCTGATTTCCTCAGTCCTAGGAGCCCTAAAATGATGCTCCCCAAATGGTCTTTTAGGCTCCCTTTTGCCCTTCATAGTAGACTCAACCATCTGGCTCTTAGTTTGTCTTCTGAGCCTTTGTTCTCCACCACCACCCTCCTTTTTTTTCTTTCTGCTTTTTCTGCAACTAAAGAAGCAATTGGGCACATACAGGGGGAACTGAGGAGCAAACTTGTGGGGATGCTCTAAAAATAAAGAAAAAGATGAGGTAGAATCACACCACTCCTGAATTCTTAAGCATCTGTGACTTTGCCCTCCTTGATTTGTGGAGTTGGAATTATTCCACCTGCACATATTTATATTTTTTTATGTTTTTATCAACATTTAACTTAAGGTGAAAACCATACATATACAACGAGATGATACCTATCTTTTGACAAATGTCTTTAACAGAACTTTAGAGCAGTTCGCACAATAGTAATCATTATCCCACCCACCCACTCCCCTTTTTTCATAAAAGAAAGATTCCCTTTCTCTTCCTTTTCTATACACTGGTAATTTATGAACCAGACCTTCTCTAATTCTAAGGAGAATGGACTTGGGGACAGCGCTGAGATCTCTTGTAGAAATGTATTATCACTTAGCTAACTCTTCATTAGTTCTGATAATGACAGGACTGGCAGGGGTCAAACACATTGATAATTTTAAAATCTATTGTAACTCTTAGTTTTAACTTCTCCCAAATTTCTTTGCCACCTTTTTTATTAAGTAACAAGTCTGGGTGCTTAATTTTACCTCCTGTTCTTTTCCTCTCCTTCTTCTGGTGAGGTGCTAATGAACAGTTGACAGGGCATTTGGGGGAGGAAAGAAAGAAAGGAAACTGGGTAATTCACAACAATGTTTGCTCCTGAACTGAGTGTACTATGTAAAGGTGGGGCTGTTTTTCTTCCAATCCTCTCCATTGATTCAATTTCTAGCTTGTCTTTTGGATGAAACCTAGAGAATTCAGGTTATTACAATACAATATTAATTGTTTTAATAAAAATTTATAGCACATCTAAAGATGACAGTAGAGATTAACTATACCCTGAAATGTCCTATATTTTGCTAAGCCTTTCTTTGCTTTTGGACTAGTTTTAACTCTACAGGGCTCTATTTTTCCCTAATCTCATTCCTTCCTGGAATGTAAAAAGTTTCTAATCATCTTCTTTCTTTGTATCACAGAAAGCCTTGTGTAAATAATAGGCCTCCTTTATTACAAGGCTAAACTTTATGTTAGCTACAGATGGAACTCAGAACTATTTTAAGAACTAAAGAATAATGGTCAATGCAGGAAATGTATGTAAATTATCTGATCGCATGATTATTTATTAGTAAACAACAGCTTAGGTACATAGAGAGTGAATCAGTACATTGAAAAGCACAAATTAGAATTTTTCCTTTTATGTACATTAGTTAAAAGCATGTTTATTTGAGATTAACATTTAAAGCACTTTGGATGTGACAGGCTAATTAGTGTTTATTTCATAAAGTGTAAGAATTTAAAATTTTGCCATGTCCTGGGAAACCCCAATTTGAATTCAGCTCTCTTTGCAGTTTATTCATACAATTTAAAAATAATTAGTGGTTTGGTTTGATTGGTTAGTGATGCTATATCTCTAAAACAGGAAAACATTATGAAACGTGTTAGTTACAGTCTTGCATATTAAACGAGCAGTGCAGTTTGGTGTGCCATGAACACACAAAATGTAGCTAGATATATAGACAAACAATTCATTCAGTATTTATTGTCTAAAGTAAAAGAAATTTTTACATTAACAAAAGAAGAGAATGATCCAGATACATGATGAATGAATTTCAAAAATTGAGGGAGAGCTTCTATGTTGATGTCATCCCTTGCTGAGACATAAATTTCAGAGGGAAAAACATAAACATCATGAATTGTGCTTTATTTTTGTAAATGATCTTTTACACTGCCAACCTGGACAGGCTCTTAAGAATGGATTTGCTATAACAGCCAAATGTTTTCTCTGAGAGGACTCCAAAGGATTTGGGGGCACTTCCAGTGGGAATGCCACATGCCACCCCACTCTCTCCAGATTTGCATCAAAGGACTAATAAATCTAACCAGCTTCTCCCTTGTTAGGAGGAGGCAGGGTAAGCCAATTTCATGCCTTCTGTATGCTGATTGTAAAAAGGCATATTTACCTAAAAAGAATAGGTCCAACCAGATGTTCTCAAAATCTTCTTCAGCTGCTATTTTAAGCTTTACAGTCACTGCATACTTTATCTTCTCATCTTCTTCTAATTGAGAAATTGTTGATCCATGCAGTTCAGTAGGCAGGCTGCAAAAACCTTCCTGCCAAAGCTTTTCAGCCCTACTCTCCTGAACACAAAAACTTCCAGCATTGCAATGGGGACAGGAAAAGAGAGCAGGCCATTCATTCGGCATGTGCTGTGGGTTGAAAGAGGAGGAGGTCAGAAAGCAGTTCTTCAAAGGACAGCTTCTGTCACCTGAAAGAGTAATAAATTGCTATTATAGAAATGCCTACAAGCACTAATGAGCTATGTACAGTGAAATCTTGACGTTATGCAAAATAAAACAAAATTCACCCAGGAGCCAACTGGGATTGTCACACCAAGATGTGAATAATCATTCTCCCTTTGGTTTCATCTGCCACAAAAATGTGGCCACCACAAACCAATAGCTCTCTCTCTTTTAAAGGAAAATAATAAATTCAGCATAAAACTCCTAAAATACGTCTAGTGATTTATACATCTATCTATACATTTATATGCTTATCTATGCAAATCTATATATTTGTACATTTATTTATATAATCTCTCAGTACTATACTACTCATTGATCATAAAGACTTGATTAATCAGATGTGAGTTATAACAAAATTACCAATTCCATAATTAGAAGATTAGCCCAGGTACACATTGACTTGTTCTTTGTTTCAAACTATACATTGCACAACTGATTTGTGTGTTTGTGTGTGTGTGTTTAAAACATGTAACATTAAATTTACTATCTTAAGCATTTTTAAATATACTATCAGTAGTGTTAAATATATTCACAGTGTTGTGCAATAGATCTCTAGAAATTTTTCATCTTGTAAAACTGCAACTCTATTCCTGCTAAACACGAATTACTTTTCCACCTCTCTGCCTTGTCTTGGTAAATACCTTCCTACTTTCTGTTTCTACGATTTTTGACTACTTTACATATTTTATGAGTAGAATAATACAGCATTGTTCTTTCATGATTGGCTTATTTCACATAGCATAATGTCCTCAGGGTTCATGCATGTTGTAACATGTGATAGGACTTCCTTCTTTGTTAAGGATGAACAATATTCCATTCCATGTATACACTACATTTTGCTTATCCATTCATCTGTCAATGGACATCTGAGGTGCTTCTACTTGTTGGTATTGTGTATAATGTTGCAATAAACATCAGTGTACAAATACCTCTTTGAGACCCTGCTTTGAATTATCTTGGATATATACCCAGAAATGGGATTGCTGAATCACATAATTCTATTTCTGATTTTGGGGGAACCTTCATACTGTTTCCATAGTGGCTGTACCATCACCTTCTTTTCAACAGTGTACAAGGGATTCAAAGTCTCAACTTTGGGGAGTTCCCGAGTGGTGTAGTGGCTTAAGGTTTCGGCGCCAACAGTTGCTATTTTATGTTCTTTTTATAGTGTACTTCCTATGCATGAAATGATATCTCATTGTGATTTTAATTGCATTTATCTTGTGATTAATGATGGTGAGCATCTTTCATATATTTGTTGACCATTTGTATATCTTCTTTAGAGAATTGTCTATTAAATCCTTTGTCAGTTTTTAATGTTGTTGTTGTTGTTGTAGAAGTTCCTGATTTATTCTAGATATTAACCACTTACCACATATATAATTTGCAATTATTTTCTCCCATTCCATAGGTTCCCTTTCACTCTGTTGTTTCCTTTGATGCACAGAAGTTCTTAAGTTTGATGTAGACCTATTTGTCTATTTTTCATTTGTTTATTTGTTTTTTGTTATTGCCTGTGCTTTTGGCATCATCTCTAAGAAATCATTGCCAGGTGCAATGTCCTGAAGCTTTTCCCTTATGTTTCCTTCTAGGAGTTTCATAATTTTAGGTCTTATGTTTGGATATTTAATCCATTTTGAGTTGATTTTTGTATATGGTGTCAGGTAAGGGTCTAACTTCAATCTTTTGCACATGCATATCCAGTTTTCTCACCACCATTTGTAGAAGAGACAACATTTTCCCCACTGCACAGTCATGGCATCCTTGTTAAAAATTGTTTGACCATTTATACAAGAGTTTATTTCTAGGATCCCTGCTCTATTCTATTGGTCTATATACCTGTGTTTTTGTCAGTACCACACCATTTTGATTTCTGCTGCTTTGTAGCATGTTTTAAAATCAAGAAGTATGAGGCCTCCAACTTTGTTCTTTTTTGAGACTATTTTGGCTATTTGGAATTGCTTAAACCTAATTCTGATATACACACAGGTTCCTCACCATTATTTGAGTAAGTGCCACTTGTGAACACCACAATTCATTCTCTGGCAACATTTATTCTGAATTCTACTTTTTGTATCTGAATGCCTTGGGTAACTGACCAAATCCAAACAACTACTATCAAGCCTCTACAACCAACTTCACTATGAATCTTGAATAGCTATGATCATAAAGAAGCACAAATGGAGCCACACAGCCTGATATGTGCTTGGTAATGGAACTAGTTAATTTAGGCTACAGCTGCAATAAATTACTGATAATGTGCCATTGGCTTACCTCTCATAAAATAAGCATTTGTACCCAGGAAAAAATCAAAACCAACCCTTATAATTGAGGGATTTCCATTCCTTTCCCAACTCAATATGGATAAATCAAGGAGGATTTCACAAAAGTAGATAAGTATCCAAAATAATGGCTGATGAACCTCAGTATTAATAAGTAAAAGTATCCATTTAAGGAAAAATTATCCATATCCCCAAATGGTTGCAGGCCTATCCGTTTTAAGCCTGCACAAGAAGATAGGAAGCACTGTCATCATTCTCAGGAAGGTTAAGTCAAAATTGTGGCTAAGACTCCAAATCACCATCCCAAAGCTAGTGAACCTGAAAGTCTATTATCCTACATTTACATACAAATATAGTGTACACTTGAACTTGGAATATGTTCTATACTTTTTGGCTATGTGTTTTATATGGCACATGAGGCAGGCAGCTTCAGTTTCTATAGCTATGGAGCAATGGTATCCAAAATGCAGTCAGCACAGTATCAAAAAAAGTGAAAAGACAACCCACAGAATGGGATAAAATATTTTCAAATCATAAATCTGAGAAGGGACTAATAACTGGCATATTCAACAATTCAACAATTTAAAATGGGAAAATGATTTGAATAGACATTTCTCCAAGAAGCCATATAAATAGCCAATAAGCACATGAAAAGATGTTCAACATCATTACCCACTAGAAAAATGCAATTCAAAGCCACAATAAGATACAATTTCACATCTACCAGAATGGTAATAATCAGAGGCAATAGCAAGTGTTGACAATGATGTGCAGAAATTAGGACCCTCACATATCGCTGAGAGCAATGTAAAATAGTGCAACCACTGTGGAAAATAGATCAGCAGTTCCTCTAAATGTTAAGCATAGGGTTAACAAATGTCTCAGCAATTCAACTGCAAGAGAATGGAAAACATATGTCCATACAAAATCTTGTACAAGAATATCGTAACAGCATTATTTGTAAAAGGCAAAAAGGGGAAACAACATAAATGTCGATTGGTTGATGAAGAGATAAAGAAAATGTGTTATAGCCATGCAATATAATACAGTAGACTCTCAGTTAACCAGCACTCATGGGGATTGGTAGATGCCAGATAAATGTAGTTTCTGGTTGCTTGAGAGTTACTATTAAAAACAGGCCTAATAATATTACCCCATACTATACCATGCCATACCATAAACTCTGTATTGCCTTGATATCAATATTGAAATACAGTATCTAAAATCAAATTACGACAAATAAAGACAAACTTAACATTAACACAGCTTGCTATAAAAACAGCTTTGTGAATGCAGTGTGCAATTTTAGTTAAATGGCAGTCAATAAACTTTTCAACTTAGTGAACTTTACTAACATAATTTTTTTAACTTCAAGTTACTTAGAAAAAATACACACATACATACACACTTGAAACTGTTACAGTAGGGGTAGAGAATTTACTGGGTAGACATTGCATCAGGATCAGCATGATAGGACAGGACAAGGAGAAGTGGATGTGGATGGTTTGGGATCTACATCAGTAGGTGACGTTGTACTGGCAAACTTGCGTGCAGCTTTCCTGAAAAATGAATGAACATCAGCTTGTTTTGAGGCTCTATGCCTATCATGCAAAGTCAGGTTTTGCATTACGTGCAGCTGCATCACATGCTGAGGTTTCATTTAAATTTTTATTTAAAGTATTATTTCTTTAATTTTTTTTGCCGGTTGCTTGAGAGTGCTAGTTGCTTGAGTTCTGGTTAACAAAGAGTCTACTGTATAATTCAACAATAAAAAGGAATGAAGTACTGATACATGCTTTAACATGATGAACTTCTAAAACATTATGCTAAGTGAAAGAAGCCAACACAAAAGGCCACATATTGATTTATGATCCATTTACATGAAAGGTACAGAACAGATAAAGTCATGGTGGTAGAAAGTAAAGTTGTGATTATCAGGAGGTGGGAGAGAAGGGGAAATGGGGAGTGACTGTTAATAGGTACAGAGTTTCTATTTGGGGTGATGAAAATGTTCTGAAATTAGGTAATGGTGATGGCTGAACAACTGTGAAAATACTGAAAAGCCCTGAATTGTACTGACTCTGGGTGGTGAACATATAATGCAATAGACAATGCACTGTAGAATTGTACACCTGGAACCTATGTAATTTTTGCTAACTAATGTCACCCCAATTAATTCAACAATAAAAAAGGGGCAAGTTTTCTAGTATGTAAACTATATCCTCAATTTTTTAAAGTATAATTTGCAGATCAGTGCCAAACAACAAAGTATTTAATACTTATCCCTGATGAGATGAGACACATATAAGAAAATGGTTAACTATAGAAAAAAACCAAACCACCACCACCACCAACAACAACAACAACAAAACACAAAAAACTAAGTTCAGAGAGAAAGGAAATATCCTAAGACATTATTTGGTTTAGCTGGAAAAAATATGCCATATATAAATTAATATAAATATTTATGCATATTTGTGATGGAACTATTGAGAACATAAAGGAAAGCAAGGTTTGTGAAGTGGAGTTCACCAGGTTCAAAACAGGAAGTCCATAAATAGTAACCTAATGTGATAAATTAAGAAATAACTGAATAAGCTATTCTATAATATTAGCTAGTGGGAAACTAAAAAAAATGGTTATAGGATATAAAGAGAAATGTGAAGCAGGCTGTTTTGAAGCATTATGAAGCCTTTTCTGAGCAGATATCTGAATTCTTAGAAGGAGCCAGCCATGCCAAATTTGGGGAACCATATACCGGGCAAAAAGAATGCGAGTGTTAAGAATTTGAGCCAAGAAGAAGCTTAGTATGTCCTAGAAAGGCAAAAAGGCCAGTAAACACTGAGCAAAGTCAGCAACATGGGAATCGGTAGACGAGACATCCAAATGGGAGGAAAGGTATTTGAGTGTCAAGGCTGTGCTACACCTAAGAGACACCACGATTCAGAGAAACGAAGCAATGCCGTATCTTGTTTATTTCATGGGTATCTCCTGCCCTGCATTATTCTGTCCTACCTGTTCACCACTTTAATGCCATCAACCATTAACACCACAGGGCCCTCTATTTCAGTAAACACACAGAGAAAAGTTCTTTAGGCTAATATATCTGCCTCATTTGCATGTCTGAGAATCAGTCTATTACCACATAAATCATGTCCCCTCCGTTTCTATCTGCTCTACTCCATTTTGCATTTTTCTATCTAATTTTCATCATCCTAGTTTCCTGTTCTCACTTTAAATATTAGTAACCTAAAAGATTTCACATTTTCTGAACATACAAGTCACTTGTGTAGAAATTATAATTAGGTTGGCTGGGCAATGTTCTATTATTAGTAAGAATTGTGATTTTTAGAGTTGTGGGTTAATTGCTAATAACTGTATGCAGTGTTTTCCCTCAAGATGTTTTCTATTGCAGTAATTAACTGAGCAGCTGGGAGAGCAGACATTAACCATTTGTCTTCACAGTAGCCCTCACTGGGGACTCTCCCCAAAACCCTGCACATGGCTTTATTTGCTATTTGATGGGTAGTATAAGATGAAAGCATAAAAGATACAAGATCTTTTCACTTTGGAGTGGATATCCCATTTAAAATGATTTTTTTTCTAATTGAAAGGATTATTTCTCACACTTGTGATGAATCGATTACGAGAAACATTGAATGTCTTACAGATCTATGGACTTCTTTGACTAGTTTTGATGTGCATGGTTCTCTTAGCATCCTCACATGATGAAATTTTGTCAGAGTGCTTGCATCAGAAGCCTGAGCTACCCTGAAGACACCCCTGGCTTATCTGTCTACAGATCAGATTGGACCAGTGAAGGTTGGCTTATCCTGGAGAAATCTGGTCAGCAAAACTTTGGGAGCTACCTTGCCTGAAAGCCCTATCTTATTTCATAATACCTGAATTCCCACTTGATTATTAACGCAGCGCCAGCCCTTGATTTTAGTCTCCCAAATTTCCCTCTGGGACTCTTGGTGCTTCCTTGTGTGGATTTCTATTCACTGTCCGACATGGCCCCCCTCTCACGACCATATCCAACATCTGATGCTTGACCCTGGTTCTCCTATAACCAACTCTGCTGTTGCCTGGTCTCCATCTCTGCCAGGTTGTATTCTACAGCATGCCTTTCATTAGTACCAAAGCATTCACTTCTTTAAAAAAGAAACAGGGAAAATTTAACTAATATATTTTTTAAATGAAATGCCCCATACCACCCGTAGAGACTAAGTATAAACTTTAAAAAATAAATAAATAAAACTAGGCTTTTAGGAAATTGTTAGGTATGTGTTAATTCTTTATCTTCCCTCTGTTTGAATAAAATAATAAATTTACTACTATTCAGATCCCATTGCTTCTTTTAATGTTGTTTTTTCCAGAGGAAAGAATTTCCCTTCAAGAAATTCTTTGAGTCTAGAAAAGCCCTGGATTTATACTGTCTTGAGTATTTGGTTGTAAGAGCCTCAGTAGAAAGAATGCTATCTGATGTACACTAATTTCACAGAAGCTGTGTGAACAACAGCCAGCCAGGCCCTCTGACGAATGGTAAGGCCCGGCTTTCCTTTCCCCTCCGAAAAGATACAGGACCCTGACCCTCTATGCTGCAGTTGGTGGGAGCTCAGCACGACTCCTTGGGGACACTAGCTAGTGTCAGTGATCAAAAGAGCTTCACCCATTCAAGACCACGCTCCAGAGTCTAAACTTAGCAAGTCTCAAAGGCTCACCTTGCACTTTGAAGAGTGACATACATCGAGAGTTTAAAAGCAAGCTGGGCTATAGCATAACATGAGGGAAACTTTCCATACAGAAATATGTATACGGAAAACCTCACTGAAAGAGAGCCCGGGCCATTAGCTGGAGCAACCCTGGAAACACATTGACAAGACAGAGTCGAGTAGAACCTAGAGTCTGATGTAGACACATTCAAGAGGGCAAGTTTCAATGCTGTTTGAGGTATGAGTTCAGGCAGAGAAATGTAAGACTGTGGTCCTCAGGGTCAGTGAGAGCTTCAAGCAAAGGTAGAGCAATAACCCAGATACCCTCATGGGAGAAAAGTTGTTCTGACCTTATGGCCGTGGATGAGAGAGCACTGAGTCACCGTGCCTCTTCCTCTAGAAAACAATGACACTGTGGGCTTGCTCTTCCTGTACGGCTTTCGGACCTAAGTGACGCTATCTGTTTAATTTTTTACGAACGATGCCTTGCAGGGAAATGTTTTAATGAATCCTTTTTGATTTACTGGTTGGTTGAACCAATTTGGGGAAAATCCTGCAAAGCACGAATTAAAATACAAATTGAATTTAGAAAATATCAGCTTGTATATTCCAAAGGAGGATAAGCTCTCCTTAACTTGCCTTCACAATTTGTCCTCATGGCAAACAAACCCTTTCCCAATGCACCCCTAACAATAACTAATATTGGAAAGCCAAACAAACAAAGAAATATCTGCAACATGTCTGTCCACTTAAAATGAATTTCATATGATAAAATCTGAGTTGATTGTTTCAAATTAACATCTAAGTGTTTTAATTTTACTGTCCACTTCCTTCAAAGAAATTTAAGCTACTTAAGATGGGACATGTCTCTTATATTTATTTATATCATTCCAAGTACTAGACTGTATTGGTTAAGGTAAAGTTGAATGCCTGAATTGTTTTAATTAAAGCTAAAATTTTCTTAAGGCCAACCTAAAAAACTATTTAACAAAAGAGCTGACTTCTACTGTCATTATTACCTTGATTAACAGAAAAAAGAAAGCATAGTAGCATAATATAATAGCTGTGCTTCTTTTGGCAGAAATACAAACACCATTTAACCTAAGAAATGAGAACAGGACAGCAGTCTTGGTATTTGGTGAGTCCTTCATAAACAAAAAAATACCAAGAAGTTTTGCTATAATTCAAGAGACATTCTTGTCAGCGTTTTAAAGAGAGTAGAAATTAAGCTATATTATAGCCTGTCTTGGCCCAATTATAGAATGAAAGTGAGGCATCTATGGAGTGGCTCCAGGATAGGTTTCAAATCACTTTGAATCCAGCTATTTGGTCCTTATTAGGACTTCAGGGGACAGCCAAGAATTACATTTAATTCATTATCTTGTTCTGAAAACACTACAGTGGTGGCTACACAAATTGAAAGCAGCATTTACACAAACTAATACCTATAGTATCTTTCCAATTTATCTTCTGGGCATTATCACCTCCCAGCATACCTCCTTGAAAGTTTGATGCGTGGCCTGAATTCTCATTTTGTAGGATGATAGCTATTCACCCCGAAGAGAACGTTGAAGAAAATGGCCCCACATTAAAGTGCTAAGAATGCTACCTGAAGTACATTTTAAAGATTTGAAAATAGCTATGGTCTTGTGGCAGAAACTGTGTTATATATAAACCTGCCTTCTAGGCAGTCCATTTTTCTGGAAGGAAGTTGCAGCATTATTGACTTAATTCATTGTTATTTGACTTATGTCCAGCAATCACAAAGAAATCATCGCCCCCTTTGTGAAACATTCAAGACAACTGATTTTAATTTTCCATTCTTAAAAAGAGAGACAATCACATTTGTCTTTGTGATGTGAAACTGAATATAACCTGTTGAAATTCAAGAGAGGAAAATGTTCCTTTAGGGGACTAGGAAGGATGACACAGAAGGGAATGTTGTCCACACGCAGAGTGATTTCTAACAGCCCATTGATCTCACCTGTTAGAATGAGCATTCACAAAACCTCTCCATGGATGTTCAATTGACAGTGTAATCCCAGAGTGTTTTATGTAACTAGGCACCAGCAACAGAGAAGATAGTGTTGACTCCCAGATTGCAGGCAGTGGCACTCCAAGCAACTCATATTGATGCTTTATATTAATATAAAACCTTTCCTCCAAAAAGTACAAGACACTTTCTTAAAATTGACTTCCTGAATTTTATAACAACTTGGCAATGCAAGCTATCTGACATCATGTGTTGAGCTGAGATAATATGTTATGTGTCCTGATTTCTAATCTAATTTTCAAACATTTCAACATTAGTCATTTTTTCAACCCAAAAAAAATGCCCCAAATTATACATTCCATACAAGATTTGAAAAAAAGGTTATATTTCAGAGAAGATTCTTTTAGCACATTAAATCATTAAGTAAAAGTTTAAAAATCTGTTGTATGAGAATAGAGGGGACTTTTTTTTCAGCTAATAATTTAAATCTATTATTTCATCCCAAAGAAGAATGACATCACTGTTAAGGAAAGATCAACAAAATAGATATTTTCCAGTAATTACACAAAATAGTCCAAAAGTTAAGTATACTCTTTACTAATTCAAAATGCATGATTAACCTTTTAACTGTAGAAAATTTTTACCAGACATTTAAAAAGGTAAGGATTGGTCATAGTAGGAAATATTTAATACCATTTTGATACAAATATCAAATGGAAGAATAGTTCTTTCCTTTGGAAGGTAATTATGTCTCTCATTCTTACAATATTATTAGTATTCTCTGACTTAACAAAATGCAGTGCCTAAATTATAGTAGCTGCCATCAGATATAATGAATGCATCCAGAAATGAACACTAAACGATGAAATTCTATCCAGGTGCAAGGCTAAGGAAACCTTGGTGGTCCGAAATCAAGGTATGCAAGTCAAGGCTTCAACCATAAACTCGTCTTCCTACTTCGTTGTGTTTAATATGATGAACTAAGCCTGAACCCAGTGTATCACCAATCTCTGTCCTTTTTAAGAACACATCTTCCCCTACCTCCCTCTTAATCAATAGGCATTTTGAAGATATTTATATTAATGGGGAGAAAAAATTCTTTGCTACAGCTAGCAGCTGACAGACAGCATGTCATTGAAATTTCACAAGGAGGAGCATGGAGTGTGTTTTTTTTTCCTTTGTTTTTGGTAAGATGCATGATTGTTTTACCAATACAATTATAATTTCAATTGTCCTTTGCATTAAAATATAGTAAAGGAGAAAAATGTGTCCATTTCATTTAGACATAAATGACCTCACACTAGCACAACCATGTGCCATCTTTGCCTTTTCTACATTCCGTATACTTTCTCTTTCATCGGGAGCAACAATGTGTTTGGTTAATAAGCTCACTGTTTTCTGCTGTTGAGGGAACTGAAGTGCCATTATCACGTATTAAAGTACCATTGATTCCATTAGTGCCGACAAGCACTAAATCCCAATTTCTTTTTAAATAAGCATTAAAACAAATGCAGATGTCCTTTATTAACAAGCAACATGCTGAGCAATGCTTATTGCAATAGTTTAATATATGGGAGATGTTAGAATCTTAAGGACCTGAAATACTAGAACTTGGGTACAACGAAGGACAAGTGAAGGAATAAATATGAATCTTCCACATGCCCAGGCACTTCTCCAAAGTGCCCTGTTTATCTCTCAGATTAGAATCCTAATCACTCTCCACCTCCATATGTTTCTGCAGTCACCCATTAGAACGCAGTAATACCGCAATAGTGAGGAGACACCAGCTGTAGAGCTACAGTAAACCAATCTGTGAAAGGAGTCTAAACCCAGAAAGCGGGTGTGGCTTAAATGGACACTTACTTTGTGGCTTCTGCATGTGACATCCACGACCGGACGTTCCTGAAGAAGAGGAAAGCACTTTCAGTTAGGAAGCAACCTCACAGGGAAGATTTTTCAGCATGGGGCTTTCCTAAGACATATAACCATCCTAGCAATGTTTTTCGTATCAGGAGAACTTAGGAGAGTTCAGCATAAACTTTACAGCTAAATTTGTGGCCAAAGCAAATACATTTCATCCTTTTGTATTACTCTTATTTTTAAGCATTATTATATTTCTTTACCCTTTTTCTCCTTATTTTTCATCTTTTTTTCCTATTTTTGGTATGGATTTTGCCATTCATATTCATTCTTTAAAATTTGTTTTTAATATCTTTTCAAATAAAGAAAATAAAAATTTGGGTGAGTTACTAGCTTATTTTGTTTGCTACTGCATTTGCCGAACCTAGAGCAGTGCTTGACACATAGGAGGTATTTAATAAATAGCTGTTGAATAAATGAAAAAATTGTAGATGACAACTAAGTAGATAGAGATGCCTAAATGGTTACATGGATAGATGATAGATCAATGGAAACATCGATAGATAGAAAATATTGGTAGGAAGGAAGGCAGGCAGGCTGGCAGGCCTGTACACTTCGGCAGGAGGTGTACATACAGACTGGTTCAAATTCTGCAGATCTTACCTTACTGAATAAGTCTGATGGCACAGAGGACTGGACACAGTAAAACACCAACTGAACTAATTATACAAGCTAATAAGTAACCTTCTACAATTCCATGGATGCTAACAAAAGACACAAAGAACTTTATTTCAGCAGAAGCAGGAGTATCAGCACATTTATGCTGGATCCTTAAGTTTCATTCACCACAGAGATATGCAGACAGCCAGGTGAAACCTGGGCATAGAGTGGCATGTGCCACAGGAGAGAAGCCACATGCTCAGGAAATCTGCTACTTGTACAGCCAGCACCTGTGGATGGTCTCGAAGGAGATCCTAGATATGTTGCAGGACCTGTGATTCATTACCTTGCTGTCTAGGATTGCCACTTTAAATATGCCTAGTCCAGAAAGATGAATAAAAAGGGCAAAAGCATAATGGAGGATACATCTGCCACAATATGTAGTCTCAGAGATAAAACCGTGTTGACCTATGCTTAAGAGATAAGCTATGATTGTATGTGCCATAAGAGCTAGAAGACAAACTGAGAAATAATTCACCCAATAGAAGAATAACAGCAGAAAGTTATTGGCACATTCATTGCAGAGTAGCCTTAAACAACTCGGATCACATAGCAATGTCCCCACCCTAACTGTGTGTATTATGGATGGTTTGCACATACACAGGCATGTAGAGAAGTCACTGGAATGTTACATAGAGCGAGACCACAGGATGGGCCTGAAGGTTCAGAAGGTGGAAGACTGTCTAGGAGTGGAATTGATAGATGGCTTCATTGAAAAAATACTGGAGCTAAAGCTGTGTTCACTTTGTGGTTGTCCAAAGAATTGGTCCCATTGCAAAGGGATGGAGGAGTAGGAGGAAAGTCTCGGCATCTATGTCCCCAATGGAATGTTCTCTAACCAAACTCTCCAGGGGTTCCAGAGGGACTTCCTGTAGGAGGCTCTCTGCTAAACCCCTCTGCAGACTCTCATTGTAAGGACTCCAAGGTTGTCACCACCTGCCTTCCTTCTTAAAGCATCTTGGACAACATTTTAAGTATACTCTCTCTAGAAAAAAAATGTGGCTTATTATATTTGGTTTTTACATATAACTACATTCCAAAGGATTTTGTTGTTAGACAGCGGGGAGGTTGGAAAGAGAGGGGCACCAATAAAATTGAAAAAGAAAATATTTTTATTGTCCTTCTATGTTCCAGCAGCTTTGGTTCCTTTTTTAACTCCTGAAATTCTAACCTCTTCTTTTTGCTATAAAAATCTTAATTTCAATTCATTGTGATATTGAAAACAAAACAGAGACCATGCTCTTTCAGCTGATCAATAAGCAGTGGGCAAAATGAACTCCTCTACATACTGCCTTGATGTTCTAGTGGTCTGTAACTCATAATTGGTTATTCATTTTGCTTTTAAAAAGTCAAAAATGCTTTATACAGAAACTCAAGTAAAGTAACCAGAAAAAAAATTGCTATAAATACCCCAAATTTGTTTTTCTGCAAAGGTATTTCCACTCCAGGATATTCCTATCAGCACATTTTTACTGCCATAGAGCTGCATGTGTCCTTCCCATCACTCTGTAGGTAAGGGACATTCTAAACGAGTTACAAGGGTCTCCTCTGGACTGTGCCTTCTCCTATTCAGTGCTGCGATCAGCTTACTAGAATTGCATATATCGAACAGTTGTTTTGGTTTGAATTTTAAGACAAAAATAGTTATAAATCTTTAGACATTCCACAGACATAATTTGACATGTTTCTATTTCTTTATAATATGTTAGATGACTTTGTTCATTTGGCTGTAAATAAATAAATCTAATGTAAAAATTCCAAAATGAAGTGAGCAAGAAGATAAATATTAGAAGCATAAAATTTGGCTTCTTACTTCATGCATAAGTTTGCTTTTATCTTGAATTACACTCAAAAGATACTTGAATATCTTAAGATGACCACAGTGTTAGTGATAATTCTATCTGGCATGCTTTACTACTTAGCCAGGAGACACAGATCTTGAATTACTGTAATTTGTTTAAGTTTCAGAGTACCTTCTTCCAAGTTGTCCTCCAACTAAAACAACCTGAAGGGAATGTCTTGTACAAGAGGCGAAAATACAGAATGTAAGAAAGAATTGAACATGGCAAACATTTTTAATTTATATTTTTTCTCATTAATTGTTGAATAGCAAGTTCAGAAGATTGCTATAATAAACTATGCAAAAGTTTGCTCTATACTTACTTACAGACAGAAAAAAATTCTATCATGAGGAAAAAGATAAAAAAGTAATTCTCTCACACACTGGTCAGAGGACAGAGTAGCAAAATTTTGTGTAGAAAAGTCATTTCTTTGCATAGTATAAGAAGACTTTGACAAGCTTGCCGAGATGTGAGATAAAGAAGTTGATCTCCAGGGACCTTGGAGGGCCATTTTGACTTTGTAAGGTTGTAGAGATAATGCATATGTAGTAGAGAAAAGGGCTATGATGCAATTTGTTCTTATTAATTTCCCATGTTTGGGGAGATGGGTTGACATTTATGACCAAGCTTTACCTATCAGTATTTATCATGTTTGTCTGCAAGAAATATATTTGAAATCACAGTGGCTTCTTAAGGTATGCCTTGAATAGTTGTCTACTTACACAGTTAAACATATTTTCAAGGTTTCCCCCTTTCTCAGAATATTAGGCTTAAAACATTTTATCCAATAGGTACCAGTGTTGCATTTAACACATCTGAATCCCTACAGAGTGTCTCATATTCACCTGATAAAATCAAATTGTAGTAACATCAAGTTTTGTCACAAGGTATTAGAACTAGGTATTTCTTACTGTCAAAAGCTCGCTTGACTTCGGACTGAATTAAAAGAAATTTCAGCTCTACACGAAAGCCATGCAAATGCAGATGGCCTTCAGTACTGGCACCCAAGAGATGAAAAAAGAAGATGCAAAAGGCAAGAGAGATGGAAGATCAGTGATAGGCGTTAATTAAGACTTTGGCTCAAAAATGAGCATGTTATAATTTGGTCAAATGAGACATGAAGAGAAGTCTGATGGGTGTTCTGGGAAAGACAGTCCTCACTCCAAATAGAGATCACCAAAATGGCCTCCTCGTCCCTCAATTTTCTTTGTGAATTATAAGGTCCACAACTCTTAACAGCTATCTTAATACTGGTATGAAAAAGAGGTCAGCACAGGCAACAAGGCAAAGTTAGAGAATCACAAAGAAATGAGGCCATCAATTCAATCATACGTGATCATTGCCAACCTTCTGGATGTTCTCAATTATGCTATCCAATATAATTCTTAATTTTTTAAATTTTACTATTTTTTATTGTTTTTATTCCAAACAACAAAAAATGGATATAACAAACTATAAACATGCTTTCTAATCTTGCCCCAGACCTCACAGTCTGGTATATACATGTCTAACCTTTTACCTATTATATATATTTACCAAAAATTGAGACAATTCAACACAAACTTTTGTTCGCAAGATACATTTTTCACTTGCAATATTATGGCTATCTATATAGATCAATATATTTGCTTTTAGTTCTTAATTTTGAAGAGAGTTTGAGTTGGGATTTCTGCCACTTGTAGCTAAAAGCCTCCTAGCTGAGACAGTCATTTAATTTATTCAACAATTCCCCATTTTGTGCTTACTATAAATGAGGCTCTATTCCAGGCCTTAGGACATCTGCAATGACCCATAGAGATCAAAACTGACCAGTAGAGTTAAGTAGTTAATTTTGATATTCTTCTAAGAGCTAGATGTGTCTGATGCTGAGAGAATTCTCAGCTGAGCAATGTTAAATGATTTGTTTAAGGAGACCAAGCAAGAAAACATTGGAAGTGGACTAGGTCTCTCTAACCACTCAGTATTTTTATACCACCCCTTTCAATTTGAATTAGCTATATTAAATCATGCAGCCACCACTTAATCTAGACCAGTATTCACACAGAAGAGATACAGTTAGGTAAGTTTTGATGGATAAGGGGAAAGCAGTTACAAAATTGAAAAGTCTGGAATAGTTTTGATGAATTTCAGAGAGAATCATAATCATTACAGGGTTGCCCTACCCTGATGACTCGGCCCTAGGTTGGCTTTTGGTGATTCTGCAGGACACTCTGAATCTTATCTACCTTCCCCACCTCATAGCCTCAGAGCAAGTCCAATGACACTCAAACTTCTGCTTTCCTGGGAGCCAAGAGACTATCTGCATCCTTTCCATGTCACACAAAACTTTGTACAATTACATTCTATTTCCACTTTTACAATATCCCTATGTTCCAATGGAAGCCCAGTGTACAGCTCTGCTTTCAGATTTCCTCTCAAAATGACTGCCATTCTCCCCAATGACCCGATGCAAACAATGCTGACCAATTGCCTCCTCTTATTGCTTAGCCTTTCCTCCTTTCCATTCCCACATGGAGTAGAGAGGTGGGTTTTGTGTTTCTTTAGGTTTGTCAAGTGTTTTTCCTATTTCATATCCTTGACTCTCACCTGCTGCAGGGACTATAAGGTTGGTTGGGTGTGGAAAGAAAAGCTACTTTTTTGATGATATTCTTCATGAATCACTCTAGAGACATTTCCCCCATCTCATAACAAATGCTAGCATAGCGACCATGGGGAATTTATTTTGAGAATAAAATGAGATTGCATAAAAGCTGTTGATAAAATGTAAAAAAAGATAAATATACAAGATATCATAGTATTATGCTAAGTAATGAAGGAAACAATTCATTTAGCTCTATGTTTCAATTCTAACATATTTCTGTACCGAAAACAAATTATGGAATTAAAAGATGCCATGCTGTTATAATATGGAGCAAGAAACCAATCAATAGATTATATTAGGAAGTTATTAGTAAATCTTTGACTCATCAAATAACATTTTAGAGTGAGATGGTCTTACAGAGTCCTAATCAATCATTCTCAGCTCTGGCTATACAACAGAACTACCTGGGAAGAATGGAAATAATACAGAAGGCCAGGTCCTACCTTCAAACAAACTAAATTAGAATTAAATGGTCATTCTTGAGAAGAATACATTACATGAAAGAAATAAAAGAAGCTAAGAGTTATTACTATAAATTAAAATGTTTTAAAGGTAGAACTCCTTCAAAAAAATCAGGACCTCCAAATAGATCAGTAAATTAAAGCAAAAAAACCCCAGGATCACTCAGCCAGTCTAATCTTAGTTTCAGGGCTTAAGAAATAAGAAATGTTCAACATAAAAAAAGAAATTGTAATTATAAATGGTGATGAGTGTTAACTAGACACATTGTGGTGATTATTTTGCAATATATCCAAATATTTAATCATTATATTTTACACCTGAAACTAATTGTATGTGACAATTACACATCAATTTTGAAAAAAACAATAAGAAATAAGAAATGTTTCCCTCTAGATATTGTTTTATTTTTTTTAAAAAAGAGACATGAAGACTTTGCCAAATTTGTCCAAAGTTTTCCTCTGTAGCCCCCTTTAGAAGTCCCCTGAATGCCACCAGGACTCTTAAAAACAGTGATGGTGTCCTCCTCCCTGGTCCCAGAATTCTCTGCCTTCTGATGCTGACATTTCAGCATCAGCACACATTTCTTTGCCCCTCGTCCAAGTGTAAGCAAGATTGCAAAGAAATGTGAAGCTGTTCTAATTCCTCCTCACACTTAGATTGGCCTAAAACACCAGCTGATCAGGAACACAGATGCCTGAGATAGAAATAGTCCTGTCTCCCTGGCTCCCAGGGCCAGAAGATAAGTGGACTGGGGGCCAAGGCGCCGAGGAGGTGCTGTTGGAGCCAGCGTCCCAGCAGCAAAGTGAATCATCACTGCCGCTCAAAACGTGTCCAAAAGCAAACAGAGCTTAGGGGGAGACGGGGTGGGGGTTTTTATCCGGTGACTCCTTAGAGATGGTGGCGATGGCAGCTGTGCTTCCTCCCCTTAGAAAGTCATTTTAGCGTTAGGTTTTCCCTAAGGAGGAAGCAGATGGAGAGAAGTTGACTTGCACATATGTGGTTGCTGCTGGCATTCTTGCTGCTGCTACTGACCCTGGATTACACTGAGAAAAAGCACTTTGGAGGAGGGAGGGAATGGTTATTCAGGAGCCTCTTATCAGCCCTGCTGACCTTCAGCCCTGAGGGTGCATTAGTGTTAGGGGTTAGCTGTGTACGCTTTGAAATTATGCTAAAGATACTAGCAGAGGCTATTGTTTTGTGGAAAATGGTGATACCTCCCGACCTTCTAGTAAACATGACAGGTATGACAGGTGTAACAGGCAAGGTAACTACGAAATGAATGGCACAGATTTCCTGGCCACAGCATGGTTATAATCAAATCTCCTGGCGGTACAACAAATTGATTTATAGGCTATATTTTGACATTATTAACCGTTTTTTCAGATAGAACACTTCTCACGCTTTTGTTATCCTACAGTGAAGCACCCAGTCTGTGTTGCAGGATAGCAGCATAATTGGGTGAAAAGGCAAAGAAGAAAGAAAAGTCTTCCTTCTTCACAACTTTGCTTCCAATGATTTAAGCCTTGAGGACATAGTGAACTCCTGTAATGGATAAAACATTGCTTGAAAGATAAAGATTCTCCTTTTATGAAGCAGGGAAGAAAGATAAAAGGGGCAAGGATGAGGGCAGAGAGTTTAATGAGAGAGGGAAGAGAGGGCCAAATCCATTAAAGCCATGCAAACTGAAAAATATTTTCAGCAAAGCGCAACCACGACTCGGTTCAGGTTTCCAGGAGATACATGGGAGCTGAATTTTCATCCTCACATGAACAGACTCGCAAAACATGGCATGTTCCCAAGATGATGCTAGTGCTAGCAATTCCTGAATCTGTGGAAGATTTCTCTTCATGAGCATTCAACACGTTGTCAACTGGATACGCAGCAGGTAACACCTGTCCCATCCCACAGACTTTGCTTTCACCCTGCTGATGACCCTCATAGATATACCTGTGCTACATTTCAAAGAATGAGAGTCTACTGCTACCTAGCAGGGTAATAACAAGTTGTGACACCTACTGTTTTTTTTTTTTTTTTTTTTCTCTGAAGTCTTGCTTTATTTTTTTTTTTTAAATTCATTTTTATTGTTAGACTTATTGGGGTTAAGCATCCTTGGGAGAATAAAACAAGAACTGGTCAAAATTCTCCCTGAGCAAGGAGACTGGTAAGCACATCCCAAAACATGTGTTACACAGGGAATGACATCAGCACAAGTAGAATAGGATGGGAAAGAACAGAGATATCCTTGTTTCTGGGATAGAAACAAACAAACAAACAAACAAACAAAAAATTATTTCTTTGGGAAGTGACACTGGTCCCCAGTAGAGAAAGAT
Organism: Lyroderma lyra; assembly: GCA_004026885.1. Classification (NCBI taxonomy): domain Eukaryota; kingdom Metazoa; phylum Chordata; class Mammalia; order Chiroptera; family Megadermatidae; genus Lyroderma; species Lyroderma lyra. The sequence goes on from PVJL010000424.1 coordinate 280,385, forward strand.
AAGTGGGTAGAGGCTGTCCAGGTGTAGAGTACATTACGTAAAGCGTTGCATTCAGAGAAGTAGAACCAAAAAAATCATGTGACCTAAAACCCAAAAAGAAGAGGAAATATAGAAGTAGTTGTTAATCACTTCAAAAGCATCAGAAATTCCTAAGAATATAGTGGACATGAAAAGTGTCCATCAGATTTAGCCGCATTACATTACTGATTGGAGATAGCATTGGTGATCTGGTCAGAGCAATGGCAGTGTTTGGTGAGGTTGGAAGACAGATTGTGCTCTATGGAAAGGTGAGCTAGAGGAGAGGAAGAGAACAGCACACACGAAGAGCCGTGGTTCTCAAAGTGTGCCCTCTGGACCAGCAGCACCAGTATCACCCAGGAACTTGTTATAAATACAAAGTCACATGTACACACACACACACACACACACACACACACACACGTTAACATTCTGGATTTTCACAAGTCCTCCAGGTGACTCTGATGTTTAGTAGAGTTTGAGAACCACTATTCTTGTGATGAACTTGAGGTGTTTATTTAATAATAATGAGGCGGAATCTTACTAAATTTCACTTAAGAAAAATTGAGGAGGAATTCATATTAACAGCATCTTGGCAACCAGTGAAATATTTCTTAATTTCTGGTAACAGCTAAGGAAACTCACTAATAGATGAGATCAGTAATAGGTATATAAACCCAAGAAATCTCTAAGAATAGGTGACTAAAAGGTTAAGAGTCCCAACCCAAATCCAGACAAAATGACTCAGGGGCATTTCAAGATTGCAGATTTAAAATTTGTTTGATTGCATGTCATCAATTTTGCCCTTTTGACAGTGTCTATAAAGTTTTCTAGGCAGAGTAGAGGGACAGGGCAAGTGTGGGAGGCTGAGAATTGCGTGAGGAAATGGAGGGGAGGCAGCAGTCAAGATGGGGGAGGGGAAGTGAGTGGTGATGAAGTTAAACTAGAAAGAACTGAAGCAAGGACAGAGCAGCTGAACAGCTTTGACCAGTGTCAGGATGGTCCTACACTGTGGTCTGAGTCAAGGTCACAAGCCTAAAGCACCTGAGCCCACTGAAGTCTACTTGGGTGGTTGTGGCCTCATGTTCTGAGTGCCCTAGACCCTAGAGTTTCCTGCCCAAATGGCACCAAATTTGCCTCAAGAGTTTGCACTGGCTCTTTGCTGGTAGAGAGGCAGGCAGAGGAGTGGCCAATGGGTGGCTGTTTGCTCATGGTTTAGATTGAACTTGAACTTGTGCAGGTTCAGGTGTTTACAGCAGAGATGTGAGATCCGTGGTAGGATAGAGAAAGAGCCAGGGATAAAAAGAGATAGGTCTGGGGCTAAAGAACATAAATGTAGAGGTTGGGAGCCATGAAGCTGACTCCTTCTCGTAAGGCCTTGTAGATTGTGAAGAAAGTATATTTGTCAAGGTAGGAAGACAGAACATACGAGGGCAGGTCGGAAAGCATCCAGCCATGTAACATGAAAAATGGAGGCATTTATGGCTGAACATTTTCCAGACAGCCCTCGTATTTTAGTCAGTAACATTGATTACTTATTTGTGAAATCTCAGATGGTATTGTGGGGTCTCAATTTGTACTCTTGCTCCAGCACCCACACAAATCAAGGGTGAACCTGCTAATACTGGGAATGGTTTGCCATAAATATTCTGGTCACAATAAGAAATAATTTTTATTGTACATTAGTATATTGGCCTTTTTATTTATAAATAAATCCACTGTGGGTTTCCTGGTTGTAAACCACTCCCTCAAACAACTAATCTCTAGCATTTCCTAGTTCTGTGTCCTTGAGACTAACTTCAGACCATAGGGACCATATGAAGACAATGGCACCCACATGATTTACCTAAGTGCTGGCTGGCTAGCATCTTGGATGACATTGATCTTTCTATAAGAAGAGTAAAAAAGATCAGAAAAGAAGGATAGACTAAAGGAGAGCTGAAGCCAGATATAAAGAATTCATCTTTCTCATGCATCAAAAAGGAAAAATGCCAGCCATTATTCAGCCTCATTTTAAAGGTTTAGAATTAATGGCAAAAAAAGCAAAAGTTCTGATGTATCAAATTGGAAAAAGCTGTTATCAAGTACTAAGTGTCCCCTAAGTAAAATTATGGAAAATTGAAATAGAAATTCAATATATTGCCAAACAGAAAATTACATAGGAGGCATAAAAGGGACTTGTTGGAATCTACCTAAGCTCTAAAAATTAGGAATATGCCACTGAAACCACTCCTTTACTATGTACCAGAGACCACTTAAAGTGGCTGAAGCTGACAATGAATGTGGGAGCTGTGATGCTGTGAAGGTCAACTGCAGGAGGAATTGCCCCAGGGCCCTGGGGCAGATGGTGGTGGAGATCAGTGAGGACCCCCACGGTCAGGGGCTTATCATCTACACTCTTCTCTGGTGACTCTCCAAGCTGAAGTTGTTTTAATGGAAATTTTTTATTACAAAGGTAAACAATTTTAATGCTTTTCAAAGCCAAAATGAAGCACTTAGATGTCAGTATGTTGGTCTCTGGCACACACAGCTTGAAAACACGATTTTTTTCATTTGAGCTAAATATCATAAGAAATATTTTAGACCATGGCTTAGTTTCTTATAGATAAATATTTGAGCCCTAGTGGCTACAGATTGAAGGAATATCATCCCTACTTGTCAAGTCTAATTTTTAGAAAGATCTCAAATATTGTCTATTCCACCTGGACCAATTTCATTTGAGAGAGTAAATAGAGAGTAGAAAAAAAGAAAAAAAGGTAACAAATAGGAAAAAGAAAAATTACAGACAATATAGTAACAATAATAATATCTCACACATGGATATAACACTCCTTCTTCAAAGAATTTTTACATAAATTTCTTATGTGCTTGTTACAGTCAGCCCATGAGGTTGGTATTACTCCATTTATTTTAATGAAGAAAAACTCTGGGCCCAGGGTTAAGTGACTTGTCCAAGATCACACAGTATCACCATCAAGAAGCCAGGATTGGCCAGTTCTGCCCACCTTTGCTCTTCATCATTGCAGCCCCTTGTAAAATTCCCTTGCCTATCTTCAGTTTTCAAACATTATGAAAAAACAAGTCCTGGTTATCGTTTTCTATTACTTCACTTTAGTATTCTTTCCTGCTCCTCTTCATTCCGCACAAGTCAACCTCAAAGCCTTTTAAAATAAAAAAATAGATTTCTTGGTGCATTTGGTCCAAGCACCAACCTCTTTACATCCCCTGCTAGAATTTTCAACCATCCTTTCGTCAGTCTACATTTCCCTCCAATGTATTTTCTTTATACCCTAAACAATTAAATACTGTATCTTTTTAGAAATGCATTTTTTCTCATTATACTCAGTGTACACTCTGTGAGAGGTTCATGTGAGATCAAGTCTGCCAGTTTCCCACCAATACCTCGTCTCCCCTTCCATATACACAGAGCATTGGTTTTGTGACCAGCTAAAAATTACTAGTATATTTTCAAGCATTCTCAGCATAGGGATGGTCATCAGTCTGGCTAACAAAACGTAATCAGGAGATGACTGGGGACATCTGGGAGAGTGTTGTTTTCCTGCTAAGGACACCACCCATTCCCCCTGCAGCTTGCTGCTGCTGCTTCATGTGCTGCTCAGAGAAGGCTGGAGGTCAAACATCCCAGATCTGTGAGGAGACCACGTGGGGAAAAGTCACACACCAAAAATGGAGGCGCAGAGAGAGAGAAACCATCTAGCCTCTGATGTCACAAAGAACCACTGTAATAGTCTAAGAGGGCTGATCCCTGGTTTATTTTATAAAAGAAATAAAGACTCTTCAACTGTTTTATGCAGTTGAAAACAATCTTATCTGACACAGTGTTAATGCTGAGATAATAGTGTAACCACCCTGGTACCACAGCAGTAAAAGCAAGAAAATCAGCAGCAATTATATCAGAAGAGTTCACACTGTGGTTTCAGGGGTGTGAATTTTTACTCCAAAAATAAGAAATCAAAGCTGATTCCTATGGGCCTGGTAGGGAAAAAAGAGATACTTATTAATAAGAATTATAATTAATAGAGAAAACAAAGAGATACTAAACAAAAACATAAGTGTAAAAATTGATGTAAAATGTACAACAAACATTTATTTTACTTATATGTAATTTTTCTATGCGTGTTTAATCTGACATAGTACAAGAGTAAATAATAATGAGCTAAATTCTCTGGGCAGAGCTCTACTTAAAGGCATAACTACGAATCTTGGCAAAGCTTTCCCTGGTGCCCCTAATTTTTTGCTAACTACTTACTGATAACTAAATTCCTCAGCCCCTTCCAAACCCTCATGACTTCTGATGTAGAGCATCATGTGTGTTTTCTAGTTCAGCCAAGGACAACCCTCCAAACTTATTTGCCCATGTTTTAAACCTTTAGGACCCTGCACTTGGCTAGGAAAGACATGGATGTGCTAAGGCACCCTAATAAGTTAATTAGACAATATGCCCTCCTGCTAATAAAAAATATGAACACTTGACATATTTCTGGGAGGCACCCCATGGGCCTTCTAGCTCCCCTTAAGTGACTCTTTGTAGGAAGCTCCCTATGCCAGTTTGCAGAGCCAGCCCTGTCACCAGGGAAGAAAGCCATCACACAAGTGATAGCTTGTCAAAATAGTCATCACTGAGCACTGTCCCATAGATAGACCTCTTCTGGATACTTCCAAAGATATCTTTTGCTAAACTTTTCCTATGAAGCTCTGCATGGTTCTCTGGTGGGCACAGTTAACTCTTACAAAACTATCTTACTTGATTTTGTAGCATCAGATCCCAAGCTAAGAATGCCAGCAGTTTCTATAATGCAATGCACCATTTTCCACCACGTTCCTTTTGCATTGTGTTATTACACTTGTTTCTTGAGTCCCTTAGGATATGTGGATTAAAATGGCTATTAGAGAAACTTTCATTTCTATTTAATTGAAAGTTACTGGTCAGACAAGCATTCTGTGTAATTGTTCACATGGGAATTAAAAGAAAATCTATATTATATTTTACCAGACCTAAGCAGAGCTGTATGATTTTCTTCAACTTTAACATGCACTTTTTCCCCCCAAACAAACCCTGAACTAAATGATCTCACCAGTCTAGTTTAAAGCTTTAACTGGGAAAAGTTTTTTGCTCTTGAGATTCTTTTGTCATTCCAGCCTTTATTTTTTTTTAATTGATTAGCGGATGAGAAATTTGACATTCATTTAAAGTCTCTATTATGGATGATATTTAAAAATCAAATAATTTTAATTCCACATGGTTCTGCTTAATGACTTTTTATAACTGCAGCTATTTTATTCATTGTTCCCACTTGTTCTTCATTTTAGAGAACGAAATTCAGCATTTGTTAAAATGAAGTACCCAATGAGCAATTACAGTTAATGTGTATTTTCTCTTTTTCCGTCTCCTAGTGTATTGAAGTTATGGATTCAGACAGAATCTCTTTGCAAATGTGGACAGAAGACTGCACTCTGTCTTTTCATGCTGTCATATTTCTTTGTTGATATCTCTGTTTTAAGATGAGTTTGCCCCATGCATCACCAATTGCCTTTTGTTTTCACGCTGCAGGGAAGACTGGGCTAATCCATATGTCACTATGAAACTTCAGGCCTCTCTGTTTGACAGGTAGCAAGCCTGACAGCAATCTATTGAAAATGTGTTTTAGACAGCAATCTATTGAAAATGCATTTTAGACCATCATTTTTTCAGTCTAATTTACTCTTAATAAAATGACTTTGAGGACAAGGGGTCCACTTCGTGTTGGTTTGCTTCTTTCAGATAATTGCATTTTGAAAAAGACACATTGACAGTTTTTACGAACACAAAAATGATGAAATTCCCTTGGGAATAAAATAAGATAGCTTCATAATAAATAGCATGTTTTAGCCTAAGTGATCCCAAAGCACTTTGGGAACTGTGGGCATTCAGATGACTCCTCAAGGTAGGGAAGCAGCCAGACATTCATCCAAGATTTAGAGTGAGACAGAATATTCTACACAGTGCAAAAACACAGCACCTACCCTGCCCCCCATGCACTCACACCTTTGCAAACTAAGCAATATTTATGTACTTTATGTATGTGTATGTGCATGCTAAAATTGCTGGTAATATTTTATAGAAGTGTACACATGAAAAGTATTATAAAGGTGGACACACAAAATTCGTAGTTACCATCAAATTATTTCTTAACATGACTTAATTTTTTAAAAGTCACTTCATGCTGTGCATTTATTCATAGATCATTTTTCCCCCTACAAAGAAAAATAAATACTGTCCTTTTATCCATTTTCTCCCTCCCTGGCAAAGTCGATCACTTAGTACCCAAGTCTCCAAATTTGAAAGAATTACTCTTTATAGATTTTTCTTCACATGAATCTTTACTAAATTTTGCCAAATGGACACTTGCCAACCCAACAAAAAGTACTAATTTATAAGATGTGTGGTATTTTTTTAAGCCATTAAAATATTACCAAAAACAAAAAACCCCCAGCGTTTCTTAAACTATACCATCATCCACATAATTGCTAATTAAATTGATTTTTTTGGTTTTGTTTTTTGTTTTTTGGGTTTTTTTTGCTTGTTTGTTTGTTACGTGGGTAGCTCCCTGGCTGGGAACCGAACCCAGGCCGCAGCGTTGACAGCGCTGAAGCCTTACGCCACTACACCACCAGGGAACTCCTAAATTAGTTTTTTTTTGTTTGTTTTTTGGGGGGGGTTTTTGTTTTTTTGTTTTTTAAATTAATTTTTTTTAAAAAACTGTCTATTCTGCAGTTAGATCATAATACCCAGGAGATGTATTTTAATTTTCAACTGTTTTAACAATTTGAATGGTCACCCATCCTATTTGTGCTCTATCAAAAATAATTAAAATTTGAAATTGAAGAAATATTATAAGGCAAAGAACCCTTTGTCTTGAGGATAATTACATCTTAAAATTGGAGAAAACAGTTAATTTTACTCTTCTGTTTAGCTAGGATACTGGCTGCACAGATTTGCTTTCCTGTCTCTCAACTACTATTTTGATGTGAGTGGGCTATTTTATTTTTATTGTTGATGACACACAGTTCTGTAACACGCGGAGCATTAGCCCTGAGAAAAGGACAGTAAAGCAAATAGCACTGAGTGAAAATGACAGGGTCCCTGGGAATATTTATATTTCTCATTTTTGTAATGTCCATCATAGCCTTTTGGCTAGAATCTAAACAGGAAAATTTTTAAAGTGAAACTTTTATTTTCCTGAGAAAAGCACCCCCCTCTGTCTCTGTCTGTGTCTCTCTCCCTCTTTCTTTTTCTCTCTCCCTCCCTCTCTCTCTCTCCTGATAAAATTCAGTATCAAGTATCCTAGGAGCTTGGAGTGAAAATTTTAATTTCTGTTGAACTTGCACCTGGGTCTATGCCTCATCTCAGGGGTGTCCAATCTTTTGGCTTCCCTGGGCCATACTGGAGGAATTTTCACATATCTCGAAGTAGTGGAAGGCTGGGGTTCTCTTTCCTGAAGGTGTAGTGAGAGCTCAGCACTTGAAATATAATGTTTTGATGCCATCTGGTGGACCATTTTCAGGTTAGCAGCTTCACTTAAGGATCTAATGAAATATTTCTAAGGACAGAAGGAAGGGCCAGAGGAAGGAAGGAAGAAATTATTAATCTTCAGAAGCCTTAAGTAATGTGGAACCAGCCATAAGACATGCTGGGAGTTACTGGTGAGGAGGTGAGGGAGGGGCAGGGGAGATGGGGGCAGGGTGCCGGGGGTGGGGAACCAGTGGTGACCAAATTAACAAGAGCTGAAGCAAGGGCACAGCAGCAAATGGAGTCCTAATCAGTGTCAGGAAGGGTCCCACACTGTGGTCTGAGTCAAGGCCAGAAAAGTAACGCACCTGGGCCCACTGAAGTCTACTCTGGGCAGCTGGGCTGGTTCTGGGAGCTACAGGAGGGAGAGATCAAGTGTGAGGGGCAGAAGGGGATATCCAGAGAATGGTGCTATGCAGCAGGACTAGATTGTCAGTCTGTGAAGACCAAATTTTCCCATAGAATAAGAACTATGCCATGAATGGGAAAATTAGAGGTAGGGCGTGGCAGGAACTAAATTGAAAAGTCAAAGCTAAAACTCCATTACCAAAAATCTTTGAAGTCTGAGTTGTCTGAACTCAAAATTCATGGCCTTCTCAACTCAATCCTTAAAAGCAACAACAACAACAACAATAATACAATTTATTCCTAGCTTTCCCTTTGCAATAATGGCAAACCATTCAGTTTCCAAGTCAGAAAAATAGTCTATTTGAAGCCACCCCCATTTCTCACCACCCTGTATTCAGTCAATCCAAAGTCCTATTGGTTTCATACCCTTGATAGCTCTTGAATCTGCCCATTTCTCTGTGTCACCGCCATCACCTGGTTCAAGCTACTACTCTCTCACCTGTTCGACTGAATAACCTCCTAACTCCTCCACCCTTTTCCACATTTCTCACTTCCAATCTGCTCCCCACAGTGCAGCCAGGCTGTATTTTCAAAACACAAGCTGATCATGGTGCCACACTGCTTAAAATTCTTCTGTCACAACCCTTTGCCTTGAGGATAAAGATCAAACTCTAACAAGTACAGCAAGATGTTGCTTAATGAGGCCCCTACTTTTGCACCCCAGTCTCTGGTGTGCTCAGCTCTAACCACTTAGGCTTTCTTTACAGCCCATTCTTCGGCTTACCACAGGACCTTTGCATATGCTACTCCTGCTCTCTGGGTACTGCTCTCTTTCTGCTTCATCTGGTTAACTCTTATCCATCTTTCAGAACTCATTTCTAGGTCACTAATTCTCCCCTGTTTTTTTACATTAAAGCCTTCACCTTAAGTTTAAATTCCCTTAATATGGGTAAAAGTCATAAATGAAATTCTAACTGTTAGAAGTTATTTGAATATCTATTTCCCCCAACAGCATATAATTCCTGCGAGAGCAGGGACTGCATCTGTTTTGACTCACTATTGTATATCCTAGGATTAATATAGTCCTTAGATTAATAAACATTTAATAAAGGGGAAAAAAGGAAGGAAGAAGGAAATAAGGAAGGAAGGAATGGCAGGAAATTATGAAAGTGCTTACTATAGAAAAAACCGTAAGTTTTTCCAAGATTTAAGTATATAATTAAATTTTTTCTTAAGCAGAGCATCTCGAACCACTTTATGATCCAATGTATAGTGTGAATGTGCTCCTATAATCCCTAATAACATTTCATTGGCTCCCTAAAGTTCCCAGTGCCTAAGATGCCTCCAATCCAGAGCACCATGAAGCCACGCCTCCCCCTCTGCCCACAGAGGGTATCCCACCGGGCTGTGGGTAAGATCTCGCCTTCTCTGGAGCCCACAAAGTTAGCTTCCTTTCTTAGTCTCTGGGAGCCTATCTCTCTCCTCCTAAGTAGGCTGGGGCCAGAAGTTCTTTGTACGAAAATGTTGGATTTCCAAATTACCTTCAACAAAATTGGAAGTCTGGCCCCTCTGGCTCACATCCGAAAGACCAAGGCCGTGTACCAGCCGCCTTCTTTCCCCAAACCACAGGCCCTCCAGCTCACCACAGACCCATCCAATGCCCTCCTCCCATCCCTGTATCTGCCAGACCCTCCAGGCGTTTGGATTTGTTAACCTTGGCTTACGCTTTTGGAAACTAAATCCAGGAAAGTTTGCTGTGACTTCTTTGGAAAGTGTCATAACCCTCCCTGGCAGGGAGGAAGCAGAACAAGCTACATGCCTTTCTGGATGACACGGGAGAAAGTTCAGGGCAAGAGGGGAAAAAACTCTCAAAATCTGATCCATCTGCCACTGCTTCCTAGGAAAGATAATTTACTTCTCTTCTTGTACACCTGAGTTGGTCGTCTGAACCCCCAAAATCCCACTGGAACTTAGTGGCTGGCTAAATTCAACATTCTGCAGTGCATAAGTCAACCTTCAGAAGTACTTACTGAATCAAGTTATCCTTCTGTCCCCAAGTAGATTAGTACAAAAATATTCAAAATCAGCATCTGTCCTAAGCAAAGACAAGAATCTATTCTAAAAATTTTAATTGTACCTACACTCACGCTAACAAGTTTGCCAACTTTCATCCTTTGGAACTGCAAAGTACACAAGTGTGAGAGACATATTTGATTGATGGCAAAATAATTAGTTCTCTGGGACCTAGAACGTTATTTAAAAAGTCTTTAGAAAACAGCCACTTTATCCGAGATGTGCCACCTATACAGATCAAATCCACTTAAAGTAATGGATGATTTTGAAGAGTTACCTAAATTCAGTAACCTGGCATTTCCTTTTGGTAACAATGATCCTGACTTGTCAGCAAAAGAAAGGCTTTATGTGCTATGGCTAAATTTTCAAAGTCATTCAGTGTATGTATGTCTAATCCAAAAAAGAGAAAATGATGACAAGGAAATGCTGACTACAACAAAAGCTGTAGAACAGAAGATGTTTGAAAGGATCCATTGCCCTCACAGCTAATTATAGGCTGCTTCTCCAAGAATTCTCTCTAATGCTGGCTTTTGCTACTAGCCTACCTCATACTGCCAGCTTTCCAAACCACCTTCCTTCTTCCATTTTTACTTTTTCCACAGGACAGAATATTCCAGGATTGAATCCTATGAGGCCTATAAGAACAAGTCCCAGACTCATTACATTTTCAGATCTCACTTGCTGTTTTGGAAGCTGAGATCCTTCACAGTAGAAGTTGTACTGGCTTCTTAGCTGGGTTCAGCAAGCACAATGGTAGGTAATAATAACTGGCATTCATTATCTGTCAAGTGCTAAATATTTTACATGTGTGTTCAATACAGGATCAGGCACAAATAACACCCCCTTTTTTATAAGCTGGTAAACTATACCAAATCTTTTATTACAAAATCATAAGCACATAATTCTGTAACATAACGGTATCAGGCTTAAGCACACTTTAGGTAATATTTTAGGTGAAATGTTCAAATTGCTGATCATCTCATGCAAGACATTCATGTACAGGGTCAAGCTTACTTCTACAGGACCCTATATTACCCCATCAATTCTCACAACAACTTGTGTTTTATAAAAGTGAAGTGACTCTTCTATAGTTCATATGTGACTGTTCATAATAACTGAACTGTGAGTTAAAAGGACCTATCTACTTTTACTCATGGTTCAATTCACAATTCTAAACCCAAAGCTTTGAGCTGGTGGCTTTAAAACACTCTAGGGAAGCCCCAGGGGAAGGGTCATGGCACTAGTGACTTCTCATTAAGAGACAGGAAGATACTTTGTTCCTATACTTTCTTGGGGCAAGAAATTAAATCTAAAATTCAAGACCTGAAGGATTCATCAACACAAAACAGTTAGAGTCAGGGAAGCCTATCCCCATCATCCCCCAACATTAACCTCCAGCTGCACCCTTGGCCATGGCTGTGCTGTTGAGGGCTGGCAGTGCATACAAGGTGCTTTCATCTAATCATTTAAAAGTACTTAATTAGCATCTCCTAATTATACTTTACTGCATACATGACCCATCTGTCCTTTTATCATAAATCAGAATTACTGAGGTCTTTCTGGGAAAAATAAAGCAAGAAAAGCAAAAGAGGTCTAAATTTTCCTATCATAGTTTTTAAAATAATAGTTGTAATATGTCACACTTAGAAAAGAGTGATTTTATAATTATTTATGTGTAGACTACTTTAAGCCTGGGAATAGGGGGAAAAAATGTGTCTCAGTTGAAATTCCAATGCAAATTTCTAAATAATCAAGGTTGGGTCATGGTCCTTTGGAGATGCATGGTAGGTAGGTTGTTCTTTCACATGCAAAACTACATGAGACCATAGACTTTCATAAACTGAAGTTACCGAAAGAAGAATGGGGCTGGAGAAATATGGGAGATTTTGTCTGGACCAAATAAATAATTATTTCTCCCCAGACTAGAAAAAGTTAATAGAAAAGAATTTCTCAAAACAAGCACCTCTAACCACTTGTATGAGGTCGGCTGGGAGTTCTTATTAAAAATCCAGGTGACTGAATTTTATCAATGTTCTGCATCCAAATCTCTGGACTGGAGCCCATGAAATTGTATTCTTAACCAGAACCATCCAAGTAATTTTGATGCACACCAAATTCTGAGAATCTCTGGAATAGAGAATAATTACATATTTATTGACTACAATGGCTTCTTTCAAACCATGTTCTGATAAATGGTAAAAATTTGTGTCTGTGATACTTCTATGTTAAAATCAACTTGCAAATTATACATGTAAGTAAAACATTGACCAGTTATTTGCCATTATCACATAATTTCCCAGTAAGAAATGGTGTGCCACACGAGAGAACACAAGGAAAGCTCGCGAACAAAATCACGTCTACATGGACATGAGGAGTTCAGTGTGCCTATTGTTGGTTAGGTACCATTTGCTAAGTAACTATTACAGTCTGTCCATCTGCATTTGAACCAGCCCTAATCCTAGCTCCTTAGTCTACTCTACTTGACCATTCAAGGCCAAAAATACATGGATGGGCTGAAATTTTGCCTCCACTGAGGTATTTTTTTGTTCCACTAGACATGTCTGGATATAACCAGTTCTGTGTAGTCACAAGGTATCTCCCCTCCAGCATTCTTGACCTTGCACACACAGATGCTTACATTTTTCACCCAGTGCACACTGAAATGGAAGAGCATTCAGACCGAACTACAGTCAATACGACCTTCCCAGCCAAGGCCTGAATTTTGAATTTTTTCAGTTGAGGTGATCCCTATGGCGGTATTCCATGGACTGCCTTTTGTCCTCAGGGTCATAATGATGGACCCATGTTTCATCACCCGTAATGATCTTCTTTAAGAAGTCCTCATCTTCTCTTTCAAATGTTCCAGGAGTTTATTAGAAATGCATACTCTTTCAGCTTTCATTTCATCAGACAGCACGCACAGTACCCACCTGGCACAAAGTTTGTGGAATCCAACAACACGAATTATGTATCTTACTCTCTCCTTAGAATTCCAAATTTACCAGCAATTTCTTTTTGTTTGATGCACAATTTCAGCAGATCAGTTCTTCAACATGATCTTGATGAAGCTGATCACTTGCAGTCACGGGCCTTCCCCTTCATGGTTTGTCACTCAGATCTACCTGCCTTCTCCATCTGTGAACCACCTCACCCAGCGTCTTACTGTGCTCATATCAACACACTGGCCACCATAAATGGCTTGCATTCATCTGTGAATTTCAATTGGACGAACTTTTTCTGCTGTTAAGAATTCAATGACAGCATGCTGTTCAGACCGAACGTCTGACCACTCTTCCATTCCTATATGCACCGGGTGAAAAATGGAAGCATCTGTGTGTGCAAGGTCAAGAATGATGGAGGGAGATACCACATGACTACCCAGAACCGGTTATATCCAGACATGTCTAATGGAACAAAAGACAATACAGTGGAGGCAAAATTTATCAGCCGCCTTTACATTAATCAATGTTTATAGAGCAATTCTCGTTTAATAAACACTGTACTTCACTCATGAGCTCACGTAATTTCCACAACCCTTTGAGGTAGATTTTATTATCAGCTCTATCTTACAGATAAAGAAGTCAGAATATACAGAAGTTAAATAACCTGTTCACGATCACACACCCTAAGGTATTGTACAACCCGAACTCATGTCAAGTTCTGCTGATTCTAGCTTAAAGATGAACTTCCTAAAAATAATTTCTCCCACCTCTATACTCCATTTCTCATTCTAAGCCTTGTATCACTGTTGAAATTCCACCATCCAGAATTCTTTTCTGGGGGATGAGGGGGGAATTGCTAATCAAAGCATCAGAATTCTTTCTTTACACTAAAACACCAATTGACAGGGGGTGCTAGCTGTCAGTTTTTGAAACCTCACTGTGCATTAACAGTCATCAGTGGGTCCTGTACAACTTGCTGAAGTAGATTAAAAGTGCCTTGACAGGATAGAGGATGGAGGTGTGGTTGTGAAGCACTGACATGCTCAAAGGGACAGAATTGGGAGGGGTGGCAGAGTATAACCCTCTTATTCCTGGGGCAGGTTTTTCAGGTGCTGAGTGCTTGGAGTCCAGAGAAGTGGGGCTGCCCAGAGGTGAGAATGTTAATCTAGATTGTGATCTCTGTGTTGCCTAGAGTTGGTACTGATTGCATTGATGTTCTACTTTCAAATACATGTTTAAAGGATTTAAACATGGCTTCAGGCCTAGCTCTTCCATATTACTGGTGGGTAAAGTTGGCCAGATTTGTCCATTGTTGGAACCCTTGCTCAAGGAGTCACACCTTTTAAGATCTAGGGCCACTGCCAACAGGGCACATGGCCCCATAACACCGTGGTAGTAAGCTGGCACTATCTTAAGCCTGACTTACTAAGGAACCCACCTACTCTTTCAATATTATCTCATATTATCCCTTATAGCTACCTAATCTTATGTCTCTACCAGTTGCCATAGCTTACATCCCCAAATGAACACCAGTAAGTAGAGACTTCTGATATTTGCCTTTTCATAGCCTTGTAGTTCTAATCTCCACAGTATATAATCTTATCAAACACAAAACAAAATTAAACAAATAAACATACTCTACAACCAATCTCAGGTTTTTTCAAGTTATCTAACTTTTATATAAAATATAGAAAACTTTGCTCTCTAAAAGGGACATGAAATGATATAGCTAAAGGAAATGTAGAATGTATTATTATGCTAAGGGTTTAGTGGAGAACATAGAAAAGTTCAGGTTTTAGGGTCAGATGGCCTGGGTTGAACCCTCTTTATTTACTGAATATATGATCTAGGGCAAATTAATATCTCTAAGCCTCAGTTTTCACGTCTGTATTATATAGCCACCACTTAGGGTATTGTGACAATTAAATATGCTAATGTACATTAAATGTTTTTTGATAAAGCCTACCATAGAACAAGAACTCAATAGACAGTGGCTAATATTATTAAAAAAAAGAAGTTGAAGGACAAACAGCAATAGTTCTTTTTCTTAACCCTCCCAAAGTTAAGTATTGTTACCTACTTAACTAGGAAGAATTATGAAATACTCACAATAGTCTCATTTTTCTATAATTTTTTTCTTATAAGACTGAGGTAGTACAATGATTTATATTTTTTTAAATGGGAGAGTAGGAAGAAAATGATCCTAGCAAGATTATCTAAGCTTTCTCAATTTCTTATGCATAAGCAGAACACTGTGTCAGTAAATGTAGTTGCTATATGTAAAAATGCTTCATAAATTATATGATGCAGTATAAGTTCAAGATATTTTTATTTTTTATTTGGGATAGAAATGATTAAAGTTATAGAAAGTGGTCTTAAATACGAGAAGAAAGAACACTGAAAAACTGCCTCATCAAAAAGTGGCATTTTCTGTCTAATTTTATTTCTACTTCTTGAGGTCAACCTACACCAGTGTTTTCTGTGTGTTTGTTTGTTGGTTGTTTTTTTAAACTATCAATGGCAATGGTAAATAATGAGAATTAAAATATGTATTAACTACTGGGAAAGAAGAAACTGTTATCATCACAGGGACCCATTTCTTTATCAGATAGTTTCCCAGGTATATTTGATGAAAAGAAAATTAGCTAAACCCAAAGGATTTACCTGCCAACTCTTAAATTTAGCATTCTGAAATAGACCTTTGGCCAATATCCGTTTTCCAATGAGACAATGGCACCTGCAGTACATTCTACAATGAGTATTTTAAAATAACATGAACTTTGCTTAGCTTTTTATATTGGACTGAAACATTTCTGTCTAAGGTATTTTACTAGCACCAGTTTGAAATGTTATTTATTTAATCATGCTTTACATATATAGTGAAACCTGGCAAAGTGTTTCTATAGAAGAATGAATATTTATCCTACTTTCCTTGCAATCTATATACGAATCATATATACGAATATATTCCTAAGCCTCTTTTCAAAAAGGCTGTTTTGAGTCTGTATGTAAAATCCAGGTGGTTTTCCTGAGGAGGTCTTGGGTTAGGACTCACTTTGCCAGTCTGATGAGACTATTACAGCCTGTACTTTAAGACTTGAATGTTTATGTATCACAGTTTATTTATTGCAGTGGGTGAAATATTTTTAAACTCTTTCTCTTTATAGAGTGAACAGTTTCCCTTGGAGAGAAAGAGTATTATTAGCCTGAAAATTAAAAGGTGTGATGATTTAAAAACAGCTCAGTGGAGAAAAGAGCAAGTTCTAGGGTCTTACTTACTGAGTCTGAATCAGGCTTGGCATGTGGTAGCTGCGTGACTAGGAAATTTCTAAACTATCCAGTGCTTCAGCTCTCTCATCTTTAAATACTTGCTGCATATACACACAAACTCATTTAGAATGTTGCATACTTAATTCTTAAGCTGAGTGATTTAAGATAAAGAACACCAAAGGCAATAAGGAGACCCTGTAGAAGAATTTATATACGTGTATGAACTCTTTGTGCAACCAATATGACATGATATTTTTCCTTTCTAGTAAGAAGGCAATAGCATACTCAACTTTGCTTATGTAGGCTTTTCAGTTAAATGTCTAATTTTAGTCCAAGAATCATTTCTTTTAGGAATGAGGCTAAAGTTACTATCATGTGGTAGCATGTTATATTGTACCTGTGTGTTTATATGCATATGGCTACAAGTGAGTTGACAAAGTTCTTGTCTTCCTGATGGTTTAAATAATATCCATATTCAATGAAATGTGAGTATCTATATATTGTCTTCTGTGTGCTCTACACTATCTGGGAATTATGTTTTATATTTCACAGGTAATCCTTCCTTCAAAATGATAACAGTCTAGTCCAGAGTTAAGTAAACTCCTGCCCATGGACCAAATTGAGCTCACTGCCTGTTTTGATACAGTCTACAAACTAAGTGTGTGGTTTTATTTTTTGCCTTCAATGACTCTGTTTTATTTGTTACACTTTGTTTTTATTTTTAAATTTTTCCTTTCACCTATACCCCTCCGTCCTCTGGTTACTATCAGTTTGTTCTCTGTTTCTGTTTTGTTTGTTCACTTGTTTTATATTTTTTAGATTCTACAGAGAAGTTAAATCATATATGTCTTTTTTTGTCTGACTTATTTCACCTAGCTAATACCTTCTAGGCCCATCCAAGTTTTCACAAATGGCAAGACTTCACTCATTTTTATTGCATACACACACACAGACACATATACATATATGAATGCACATATATATATATATATATATATACACACATATATGTGTGTGTTTGTGTATATATATATATATATATATATATATATATATATATATATATATCACATTTTCTTTATCTATTCATCTATTCATGAACACCTAGGTTGCTTCCATATCTTGTCTATGGTAAATTAGGCTGCACCTTCTAGAGTTCACTTCAACTCCAACAAAGGGAGCAAGTAGGATCAATAGGGAGTTACCACACACACCTGGCCTCCCTACCTGGAGCTGCTCCAACCCAGCAGGCCAGTGCTCCAAGGACAGTAACCACCCACAGAGTTACAGCTGGCCTGTCAATCTACCTGGCAAACAGAGTCTACACAGAGGTTGCTTCCACACGTGATTACTTAGTCCAAAACAAAGGAGAGACAGTATAGAGAAGGCTGGGGAGCCATGAGACTTCTCCAGGTTCTGTAGGAATTCACTAGGATTGAAAATGCCAGTGAATGTCATTGTTTATATTCCCCTCTGCCTTAGTAGGGTGGGTGTGGGCTCTACCCAGGGGCTCTGGCCTACTTGCAAGGCCATCAGAGCTTGTTTTTGGCCACATCACCAGAACCCATTCTGTCTCCAAACAAACAGAGCAAGCAGAATCAACAGGGTATTATCATGCACACCTGGCCTCCATACCAAGTGCTGCTCCAGTCCAGTAGGCTGGCACTTTAGATGCTGTAGGCACATGCTTGGCTCCAGCCCATTGTCAAAACTCCCCAGCACACACAGCCTACACTGTTTTCACATAAGTCCACTTTTTCAAGACTGGGAGAGACAGTTATTTTGTATAATTCATGTAAACAAACACAAAACATCATACAAAATTAGATGATAGAAGAATATCTCTCAAATGAAGAAATAAGAAAATACCCAGAAAAAAAAAAACCCCAACAAAATAGATAAGCAGTTTGCCTGATAAAGAATTCAAAGAAAGTATCATAAGGATGCTCACCAAACTAGAAAGTGGAATAAAAGAACAGAGAGCACTTCACCAAAGAGTTAAAAAGTGTAATAAAGAACTAAGTGGAACTGAAGAATACAATAACTGAAATCAAAACTACTCCAGAAGGAATCAACAGATCAACAGTAAATTCGTTAATGCAGAAAAACAGATCAGCAACCTGGAAGACAGACTAATGGAAATCAACAATCAGAACAGAAAAAAAAAGCAAACAAGCAAACAAACAGAAAAAACAAACAACGAATTAAAAAAAATATGGATAGTCTAAGAGACTGCTGGGACAACACCAAGTATATAAACATTAATATTATAGGGATCTTAGAAGAAGAGAGAGAAAGGAGCAAAAAATTTATTTGAAGAAATAAGGGCTAAAAACTTTTCTAACTTGGGAGAGAAAACAGACATCTAGGTCCAGGAAGCACAAAGATTTCCAAACAGAACGAACTCAAAGAGAATCACACTTGGACATATTGTAATTAAAATGGCAAAAGATAAAGAGACAATCTTAAAGGTAGCAAGAAGAAAACAAGTTACATACAAGGGAAACCCCCATAAGGTTATCAGTTGATATTTTAGCAGCTGCTTTGTAGGTCAGAAAGAAGTGGCAGGACATCTTTAAAGTGCTGAAAGAAAGTAACCTGCAACCTAGAATAACTACCTGGCAAGATTATCATTCACAATTAAGAGAAGATAGTGTTTCTTAAACAAGCTTAACCTAAAGGAGTTCATCACCATTAAACCAGCTTTATAAGAAATGTTACAGGGTTTTCTTCAAGCAGAAAATGAAAGGTCATAACCAGAAATAATAAAATAAGAGAAAGAAAAAAATCTCACAGGTAAAAGCAAACATTAATAAACAGCAAATCAGATATATAAAAAGCTACTATGAGGTAAAATGACAAAAGTACCAAATTTAATTCAAACTACAATGTGTACTTAGAAGATACACAAAACGAAAATATCTAAAACATGACATCCAAAATATAAAGCATAGAATGGGGAGTAAAAAGATAATGCTTTTAGAATATATTTGAATTCAAACACTTATCAGCTTAAAATAGACTGTTGTAGATATGGAATAATACTCATAAACCTCACAAACCACAAGCCAAAATCTTACAAATGATACACAAATCATAAAGAGAAAGGAACCCAAACAAAACACTAAGGAAAACCAGCAAACCACAAGGGAATAGATCAAGAAAAGAAGAAAGGAACAGAGAAAAATGGTTTTGATTAAATGAGTAGGAAAAAATATAAAGCATAATAATATTTCATGACACATGAAAATTACAAAAAATTAAAATTTCAGTACCATAAAAATTGTTATTGGAACACAGCCATGCTAATTCCTTTTCATATTGTCTCCTGTCTTGGTCGTTTTTGTGCAACAATAGCAGAGCTGAGTAGTTCGGCAGAAATCATGTAGCCTACAGAATCTATCATATTTAGCATCTGTTCCTTTAAGAAAATGTTGCTGACCCCCCATTCAGCCTAAATCTATTCCAGAAAGAAAGGAATGTTGGCACTCTTAACAAGGTCTTAGGCAAGTTCTACTAAGCAGAGGATAAGCTGGTATTTATCTGATGACGGTGAAGCTAGTATTTATCTGATCTTCTGCTTCAAGACAAGAGAGAAAAAGAAGACCAATTCTTTGCCAACTAGGAAACTGAACTTAAGGATTTCTTATTATAAGAATTTTCACAAACTGTCTTACAGTGGTAGTTTGCTCCTAATTATACTATGTGGGGACTTATTTTAGTCATTCCATTATAATATTACAGGCAGGCAATTGAGACCAAACCCAAGCACACCCACACCCCAGGCAGTTGATGACTTGTTAATGTTTGCCTGCTCTGGGAAGGTGGTGTAGAGATTCCTCCTTCCCGGGGAACTGCCATGTTGGGTTTAACATTCATCAGCTCACCTCATATTTTGGTCCCCACATTGCTCTCAGTTCTGAGATGACAAGAATGAGCAGGAAAGCAATGTCCCTGGTCTCATGGAATTCAAAACACAATGGAGGAGACAAGCAAAAAACACATGAATAAATAAGAAAATTCAGAAAAGTGCTACAAAAACACAAGTTTTAAAACACTGTCTGATTCCAGTTGTGTGAGCTACCTAGAGTAGTCAAATTCATAGAGACTGAAAGAAAATGGTGGTTGCCAGGGCCAGGAAATGGGGGAGGTGGAAATGGAGAGTTATTATTTAGTGAACATATAAAGTTTCTGTTTTTTTTTTTTAAAAAAAAAAAAAGGAAAAAGAAGTAGAAAAATTCTGGAGATAGACGGTAGCAATTATTGTGGCAAAATAACATTAATGTACATAATACCACTGGATTTTTACATTTAACAATAGATAAGATAGTAAATTTATGTTAGTTTGTATTTTACCACATTTTTAAAAAGACTAGAAATAAAAAGATGGTCCTCAAAGCTTCCACAAACGGAGTTGGGAACAAAAAGACAGGTCACCTACAAGCAGTAACAACAACAAAGGAACATTTAATTTCTCATCAGGAACACTGAGTACTAGAAAGCAATGAAGAAAAACATATTCAAAATTCTGTGCTGAAATTAGTTTTAACTTAGACTTCTATACTCAAATTATGAACTAACCATGAAAGTGAAAACAAGTCATTTTTAGACCAACAGACACGTATACACACACACACAAGGTATAGTAATGGTGGCTGGCTAAGTGGCTGCTATTCACGTTTGTGTATTTTCATTTAAAAATATTTTAATAGGTAATTTATTTGCATGGCTCAAATATCAGAATGTATAAAAAGATAAGACAGGAAATCTCCCCCTTCCATGCTCACGTCCGTATTCTCAGGCTGTTCTCACCGCTCCGACCCAGAAGTAACCACTGCTGTTGAATTCTCTTGTGCAGCTTCCAGAGTGCCACTATGCATACATACATAAGCACATTTGAATAGAGACTTGCTTCCTTTTCCCTTCCTTTTCATGGGTGGTGTAAGTGGGCTGGTTAGATTAAGCCTGAGTAAGCAGGAAGATTGAGCTGATTGAAGATCTGGGAGAATGCTCCAGGGAGAAGAAGGAGACCAAAGGCTCCATGGCAGGAACTGGTGTCATGTGTTTAAGGGTCAGAGGGGAAGGTCAAAGTGATGGACGTAGAGTGAATGAGGTAGAGTGTGGCAGGAGTAAGTGTAAGAAAGGGAGAAGGAGGCCAGTGACTCCACCCGGAATAAGACTTGATAGCTGTCCAACCCTGTGTTTATTAAGAAACTGCCTGCTGGGGAGCCATCCCTGCCTGCTCCCCAGAAGGACCTTTAACAATAGTTTGATGTCAATAACAAAGGATCCCACGGTCCCCTACTTGTTCTAAGAAATGGTCAGCTACAGAACACCTCCAGCCTGAACACTGAACACTTCTGAAATGTCTCCAGACAACTCATTGGCCCCCTTGAAGCCAACCAAGAAATGTGCCTGAAGTCCAAGTACAAAGAGTTCCTCCACTTCCAAAAATCCACCTTAATAGAAAGCTCGCCAGTCTTTTTACTCTACAAACTTATTCTCCTTCTATAATACTGCCTTAGAACTCCTGCTGAAATGAAAGCTACGACAGATGGGTTTCCTTGCCCAGCTTATGAATAAGCAGCTTTTGCTCATTTTGTCTCTGACACAGTTTTGTCTCTGACATCATGAAACTGTTATGCCTTGGACCTAAGTAGAGAGCCCTTCCTTAACCCAGCCTGTAAGATAGAGAGGGAGGAGGGGAGGGAGAAATCAGAAGATGCCTATCTTTTTTATTTTATTATATTTTATTTTATTTTTAGTATTCTCTAGTCTTCTCAAACTCTACTATCTCCCAATACTGTTTCCAAATGCTTATTTTATTCTTGCTTCAAATTCAGCATTTAGAGGAGTTAGAGTTTTTTGTTTGTTTTGTTTTCTTTTTTGTTTTTCCAGACTAAAGACCTCTGTTAGGCCAATATATGCAGAGACAGAAACTCATGAAACTTTCCAAGCTTTATTTAAATAGTTCTCTGATGTGGTTTTCATAAAGCAATATTATGACTCAGTGTGCATATTTAGAGAAATTATGATGATTTCTTTTAGAATTCTAATTATAAGTTTAAATGACCTAAATGCCATTCAAAATCAGACACATTATATACTCAATTCATTATACTTCTTTCAAATATTGCCAAGAATTAAAATAAATTGTAATGTATAATGCATAATTTCACCTAATTATGTATTTCTGTGGTTTCCAGATTTACTATTTCTGTTATCTTCATAAATTATTTCCCTTCTCCCAGTATTTCTTGCCTGATAGAGAGGTAATGATGAAAAGACGAAACTCTTTAATTTCTTAACTATTTTTATTATAGAAGTAACACATGCTTACAAAAATTTAAAACAGTATGGAAGCTGGTAAACTAGGAGGTGAAATTTGTCCCTCTCCTCATGAATTCTACTCCTATGAAGTAATCAAGATACGTATGTGTGTGTCCATGCACACACGCGTGTATTTAAGGAGTAAAGAATGGGATTTTGTGAAGAGTTTAGGCGACTGCAAAATTAGAGAGCACACGGTCCACACAAGACTGCCCCCAAACCACACTCAAATTTGATACTTTTGTAAGATTCACAGAATTCACTGAAAGCTGTTATCCTCACAGTTACAGTTAATTAGAGAGAAAGGATATAGATTAAAATCAACCAACAGAGGAAGCACATAGGGTGGAGTCCAGGGAAATACCCAGCATGGAGCTCCCATTGTCCTCTCCCCATGGAGTCAGGAAACAGTACTTTTCCGGCATCACAATGGTATGCAACATACACTTGGAGTATCACCAGTGAGGAATTCGCCTAAGCTCAGTGTTTGGAGTGTTTACTGGGACACGATTGACAGGTTCATTGCCCATATGGTTGATCCCAGTCTCACGGTTGTCTGACATGGCATGACCCTAAATAACATTATGGATTTTCTGGTGTAGCCAGCTCCCATCCCCACCCCTAAGGCTACCTAGCTGGGCATAGCCAGCCCCCACCATGTATCATATTAATTAGACTATATGGTGAACTAAGGCCCAGGACACTCATAGCAGGCTTGCCATTCCAAGGGCTTAGCAATTACTTCCCAGAAGCCAAGGTCAAAGGCTAAAACTCTTTTTGGGCAAGGTTAAATTACTTACTATATGGGCTTTCAAATGAATAAACCATTAGAGGGGTAAAAGCATCCAAACTGATTTCAGACATTATTCCATAATGTTCCTTAAATTAGGAAACCAGTAATTGTCTTTTTGCCACTATACAGAGTTTCATAGGATGGTAGGGAAGAATGAATGCTATTCATTTTAGGCTTTTGCTGTTCGTTACTATAGGTCTCTATTTCATTTGATTCCTTTTTTCCCTTGTTCTGCCTCTTCTATTCCACTGCTGCTAGTTTCAATTACTAAAATGTCACTCTGTGTTTGGGATCATCTGTCAAATACCCACAGAGGTGAGTAAAGGAGTGAAGCTCCCAGTTGACTTTGGTTCAATACTGATATGCTTTGTTTGCATAATAAACATAAAAATACGTATATACTTTTCAAGAAAGAAAATTGGTTGTCTTACTTCTCCACTGATCCTCTCTTTTTCTTGAAATTGTTTCTTTTCCTGCTTTTGATGAAGTGTACAAAGAAACAGCTCTCTGCTACTGTAAAGTCAGCAGATAGGACATGTAGAAACTTGGCCCTGACTCTTACTCTCAGATTCAAGACAGCAATACAGAGTCTACTGTTGCTAGTTCGAAAAGCACAACTTCTCATATGAGTGGGTTGTGGCTACTCAGCTCTACCTGACAGTTACATGATAAGGATGAAAGAACAGCTTTCCAAAAAGGTAGAAAATCTCACATCACTCCATTTACTTACTCACTTATGTGAAATTCATATGGGATGAAAATCATTTTTAAAGTGAATGATTTAGTAGCATTTAGTTCATTCAAAATGCTGTGCAACCACCACCACTATCTAGTTTCAAAACATTTCTGGCATCCTAAAATAAAACTCTGTACCCACTAAGCTGTTATTCCCCATCCTCTCCACCTCCCACCCCCAACCCCTGCCGCTTTTCTAGCCACTGAAAAATACCAATCTGCCCACTATTTCTATGGACTTACCTATTCTGGTATCTAATATACATAGAATCATAGAATGTGAACTTCGTATCTGGGGTCTGAAATCATTTCATTTTAAATGAGGTTACAATGGTAAAACAAACAAACAAACAAAAAACAAACAGCACTGGGTTAGATAAACCAAACGTGTTAGGGTGAGTATGGCCCACTTGCTGCCCATTAGTAGCCTCTGTTCTCATGCAAAGCGTGATGAAGGCCAGAGCTAGATGTTTAAGAGGCAGGAGCATGGCAAAGATGTTTTCTAGGAGAACAAGGAATTGAGTCCAGTCAAGGATACAGAATCTTGTAGGTAGAGCATCACAGTTTAAATAGGCAAGCCAAGTCCAATGTGTTAGAAAGTCCAAGCAAGTAGAGAATACAGAAAACTTTTTGAAAGTTGGCAATCAACAAGACTGCAGGCTTAACAAGCAAAGAGGATTAAAAAGGAATGTTCTCATGTGAAATAGAAATGGTAGGGATGATGCCAATTGGAACTCAACTTGAAGCACAGCTTTGCTTTGATACTTAAAATGTTTAGCTTCAGTTTCTCCCTCGGAAAAATGAAAACAATTACCCATTATGATGAACTGCTTTTAGAATTATAGATATTGTTTATATGATACCTGGCATAAAATAAAAATCATAAAGTATGAATTATTATAATAGTGAGTCTGGTATCGACAAACGGAGTTTTAACCACTAATCTTAGGATAGGTATTTGCTCTCTGCACTGCCTTTCTATTCCCTGCTGTGCAGATGGAACATCAAACACAGGTAAGGCAGGTCCTCCAAGGGTTTAGCAGACCCTCATTGTAAGATGGAGACGTGTCTTATAAAAGTATAGAAAGCAGCTTTATCACTAGTTTAGGGGAATTGTCAAAGGCTTTTACATTAAATCTAAAAGAATTTTACTCAGTGGAAATGATGACAGATGGACACTGTGACCTCCTGTAATCATTTTTAGTTGTAGAAGTGACAGTTAGTGGAGGAATTACGCCTATTAATGTCATACTGCCAACTGGACAGATCTCAAATTTAGAAAGACAACTTCTGTGTCAGACTAAGTAGGTCAAAATTTTGCCCTTTTTTCATAAAATCCTCTGCTAAGCAGTGGGTGAAGATTCAGGAACACTTGTTCATTTGACAAAGCTTAGATTTACTTTTTAAAAATGTTTTTAGTAATTATGTCAACTTTTGACAGGGAGAATTAAATCAATACCTTCATAATACAAAAAATATTTTGAACTATTTAAAACCAATTTTGCACCATAAATAACAAGATTTTAAAAATGACACCAAGTCTTAATTATTAATGTTACATAATAACCATATTTTTGAAATGCATTGTGCTCTATATAATGTGAAAATTAGTGGTAGGACCATCTTTTCCTCCTTAAAATTCTATTTTCTGATTAGGTTTGTGATAGATGTCTAACATCCTTTCCAGAACTGAAGAGTCTATCTATCTAAGGAACTGACTTGAGTAGGTCAAAGGGGAAAAAGTCCAATTTTTAGAACTCAATACACCAAAGACAAGAAAATCAAATCTGAAATTGTCATCTGTCTCTTCTAAAATGAAATGTGCAGGTCTGCTATGTGAAATACTTTCTTCAGGGTTATCAGTGGCCCTTGACTTGGGTGAAAGGTCTCATGTTGACAAAAGGGATGTGACACCTACAGGACAGATTGGGACCCAGTAATTTTAGGAAGCAGGGAACTTCAGGTGAACCAGTTCTTTTAGACTGAAGGCCTCATGAAATTAATAAGGTAATTGATTGGGCAGGGTAGGACAAATATTGTGGGGAGTGAGATCCTAGTTTCTGATTGATTGATTGATAAGCCTAGGATTTAGCAAAGGAGCAGGAAACGAATCATTTAAACCAGTATTTCCAAAAATACAGCACTTACTACCAGTAATAAACAGATAAAGTTAGGTCACACATACATGACATATTAGAATTTTTAATTGCCTTCCGTGTGACAAGTGATATCAATTTTCTATTTACATTGGTGACATATAGTTTTGTTTTACATTTATTTGGTTAAATTTAAAAAGTTTTAAATAAAAAAATAAGTAATGGTTAAATTTAATGAAACTTGCAAAAAATTGTGAAGGTTGTATATGAATGACTGGTTTCTGGAACATTCATTTCAAATAAAAAAGCAGATATATTTTAATTGAAGCACAACTCATCCCAAGAAGCTCTGGGCATGTGAGTTGATATTCTGAGACTCTGAAGTAAAGACCTAACTGAACCACTGGATTTTCTAAGGAGTCTGGATTTTCATTTTTACCTTTGCATGTTTTAATTTTAAGTCCTATAAATATAATCTAACAGATAATAAATGGAAACAGACATCATTTCTCAATATCCAGGATGAAAATGAATAATGCTGAGTATCAGAAAACCTCAGTCCCACTTTAATATGAGGACTCTGAATATTAGCTAGAAAAAGATATAATAAAGTCAGCTACCATGTGAAATACCAAAATGTGGATATTTGCTTGATACATTTCCACCTTATAAACTGAGGATTAAACCTGTAGTAGTACAAAATCGATTCCCAATTAAAAACTGTTTAATTTAATTAACATTAATTTTATTTCAAAGATGTATTCATGTAATGGTTTGAGACACAGACAATATAATAGAATTTTTAAAACGTGGATGAGGGCATTGGCATAGAGAAAGATAACACGAATAGCACGGTGCCCTGATTGCTGGTTGTAAGGTCCGTGCTAGAGATGAACTGAAAATTCGAGTATGAGCTTCCTAACAGCCAAAACAAATACAAACATGTAATTAGTTACTACGGGTGGCAAACTATGGCCCCACGGCCAAATTTCATCTGCCACCTGGTTTTGTAAATAGAGTTTCTGGAGCAGGGCCACGCTCATTTGTTTCTACATTGTCCATAGCTGTTTCTCCATTACAATCGCAGCATTGAATACTTGCAGCAGAGACCATGTGGCCTGCAAAGCTGGAAATGTTTGCTGTCTGGTCTTTTACAGAAAGACTTTGCCCAACTCCTGAGTTACAATACTACAGTATCTAAAAGATTTTTTAAAATTCACTGGCTTAGTTATTAAAAGCTATTGATATTGATTACAATGTTTATCAACATTGATAGGACATTTTTGCCTTAAAGTTTATGTTCACATTTCCATACTAATGGATTAGCAGGGTAAGTTACATTGTAAATTTCATTTGGCCAAAGCTCATTTCTTGTACAAATAAAATATTATATCTTCAATATCTCTCTAAACTAATAGTCTAAAAAAGAACTGCCTCTATAAGCCCAGATCTAAAACAAATCCATTACCTAACAGCTATCCTTTACCCAAGGATTTTTAGATCCAGTCTTCTACCTTCTAAGGTGTACCACATTAATCATTAATTTCAGAGGAAAAGCAAAAACTCAATAAAGGACATTTCCTTCTTTTCAATCTTAAGTACAGATCAACAGCAACTGTCATATAATGGGTTTAGGGCAATACACTGAAAGGAAAGCACGAGAATGTCAATAAAGCTTGGACTTCAGATAAGGGTGGGGCACGGGGGAGGGGAGTTAAAGGAGTCAGACTTAGTCATGAGTATGTGAAGTGTCCAGTCTTAGGTTTTACTTCTAGGAGCCTAAATTTGAAACCCACTTCACTACCTGTCTAGGCCTGCTTGATCCAAGAGGGGATCTGATACAGTATGGATAACCAGATTCTCTCTCCAGAGAACTGGGTAGAGACTGGGATGATGTGCTAAAGCACAGCAATGATGGGTGGCACCCAGAGGAAGAAGCTTCCAGCGCTGATGCCAAGTGTCACACAGGAGCTGCCCTGATTCCTGTGTCACTGACACCTGTTTGTTCAAATCTTCCTTAGACCCTGTGAAATGTTCTCTTTTCCTAATTTCTATCACTTGTATCCAGACATCCAAAGGAACTTAAATTTATCCAGATGGTATTTTTTTCAAACACTTAAGGATAGTTGTCATATCCCTTCAAACTTCCCTTCTCCACACGAAATGTACTTACTTTATTAATTTTTTCTTCAAAATAATTTTATTGGGAAAAGAAAACCCCAATAATCTAAACAAATAAAATTTTGAAAAGAGACTTTAATCCTAAACCCAGGTCCTGGCTTCCTGCACAACTGTCCCCGAGTATTTCCAAAATACTAAAAGTATTTTTAAAAAGTATCCTTCATGAAAATAAATGTAAAAATTCTCAACAAAATATGAGCATATAAAATCCAGGAATAAATGAAAAAATATAGCTTGACAGCTGACAACTATCCAAAGAATGTACAATATTAACAAACTAAAAAAAAGCATTTGATCATCTTTACAGGTGAAGAAAGAGCATTTTACAAAATGTACACCTATTTATGATTTAAAATTACCAACAAACTAAGAATCAAAGTGAATTTCCCATATAACATAATACTTAATGGTGAAAGATTATTTTCCCCTAAAATTAGAAGCAAGGCAAGGATATTCACTCTCACCTTTATATTTAACACTGTATTCAAAGTCCTAACCAATGCAATAAAGAAAAAAAATGGCAAAAGAGAAATAAAACTGTCATTTTTATTTACAGGTACTATGATTGTCTAGAAAATTTTGTCATCTACAAAAGAGTCACTAAAACCAATATATAATTTGACAAGGTTATAGTACACAAGATCAATAAACAACTCAATTATAATCTATATACTAGCAAAGAACAATTGGAAGTTAATTTTTTTAATATGCAATAACATCAAAAACCATGAAATACTTCAGGGTATATTTAACAATAATATGCAAGACATGTATACTGAAAATTATAGAACATTGCTAACAGAAATTAAAGAAGCTCTGAATTAATGGAGTCATATGCCATATTCACGGAGTGTTAGCAATTAAGTTATCAATTTCCCTTAAATTGCTCTGTAGATTTAGCACAATCTCAAACAAAATTCTTGCAGGCTTTTTTTGTTGTGGAAATTGATAAGCTGATTTTATAACTAATACAGAAAGAACAATACAAGGAAGAACAAAATTTGAGGACTTGCATTTGTGTAAAGATAAAAATATAAATTAATGAAACATAAAGTTCACAAATGGGCCTACACATATATGAATAATTAATTTTTGACCAATATTTGAAGGTAACTTAATAGATAAAGAATAAAATTTTCAACAAATAATGCTGGAACAACTGGATAGCCTTATGCAAAAAATAAACCTTGATTATTATTTCACATCATAAATAAAAAATATTGTGAAATGTATCATAAACCTAAATATAAGAGCTAAAATTATCACTTTTAAAGGAACACATAAGAGAAAAGCTTTGTGGCATTGGTTTAGCAAATATGTTTTACTTAAGACTCAAAAAGCACAAACTATAAAAAGCAAAAGGAAATCAATAAATTGAACTTGTCAAAAATTTTAAAACTTTTGGTTTTGTAAAAAATACTAGTAAGTTGCTTGTCCAGACAAGATGGCATAGAGTCATTTCTCTCTATTTCTCCTT
Source organism: Lyroderma lyra (assembly GCA_004026885.1). NCBI lineage: Eukaryota > Metazoa > Chordata > Mammalia > Chiroptera > Megadermatidae > Lyroderma > Lyroderma lyra. The sequence goes on from PVJL010000424.1 coordinate 310,218, forward strand.
GCAAAGTACAACTATAAACACTGAAATAACACAAGAAGCAACAAAAGAACTCTGGGAGGTAGTAAGAGGAACTAGGTTATAATCCCAGGACTAGAGGAACGACACGTGGAAAGGGCATGTTACCTCTCTCCCTACCCAACAGAGGAAAGCAACCCAAATCTGGTGTTTTCTAATACCTAACCTAGTAATGGAAGGCAGTCCAGGTAGGCCCATTTCATTCCTAGATCCAGAGAGTCTAGTCAGTGGTATCAAAGCTTTTGCGTTCCCTGGGCCACACTGGAGGAAGAATTGTCTTGGGCCACACATATAATACATTAATACTAACAATAGCTGATGAGCTAAAAAAAAAAAAAAAGAAAAAGTCACAAAAAAATCTCATAATGTTTTAAGAATTTGTGTTGTGCTGCATTTAAAGCCGACCTGGGCCTCAAGTAGGACATGCCTGGTCTATACCAACCTGGCACCATTGGTGAGGAAGACAAATCTCAGATGCCCTGTTCACAATAACTGGCCAAGGAAGCGCTCTCCGCTCCAGGCCTAAAGCTTCCCCCCCCCCCCCGACTAGATATGCCAGAGTGACCAGGTCACTAGCAAGAAAGACCCTGTCACAACAGTTGTCCTACCCAGGAAGCCTCTTTGTCCCACAGACCTGAGATGCTTTTTTCCCACCAAGAGACACCAGTTTGCACAGCCCAGGGGAACCCTCAGCAGCAGTAGAGACCAGTGGGAGCCCCAGATAAACCAGGCAGAATAAATAATACCTCAAAGTCTCTGCAAACTGAACTGTCATTTGACCCACAGCCCACAAAAATAGGCCAAGATCTGCATGCTAAACCTAAACAGGGTGATTGCCTGATGAAATAAAAATCTCAAAGGAATTTCTAAAAGTGCAAAGAACTGAATGAAAATACAACATAAAATATGTGGAATGCAGCTAAAACAGTGCTAAGAGGGAAATCTATTATACTTCACTAAATGTTTATATTAGAAACAGGGAAAAGTTTCAAATTAATCATCTAAGTTCCTACCTAAAGAAGCTAGAAAAAGTAGAGCAAAATAAACCCAAGGCCAAAAAGGTTGGAAATATTAAAGATAGGAGCAGACATCAATGAAACTTGTAATAGGAAACCAGTAGAGAAAAAAAAAAACCAATGAAACAAAAGCATGTTCCTTCAAAAAAAAAAATCTAAAATTTACATGGAGAGACACAGGCCCTAGAATTGCTAAAGCAGTCCTACTAAAAAAGAAGAAAGTGAGGAATCACTTTATCCAGTGTTAAAGTATACTGTGTAGCTACAGTAATCAAGATAATGAGGTATTGGTGAAGGATAGCATATAGATCAATGGAACACAATAGAAAACTCAAAAACAGACCCACAAAAATATGCTTAACTTCTTTTTGACAAAGGTATAATAGCAACTAAATGGAGGAAGGTTAACCTTTTCAACAGTTGGACATGCATAGGCAAAAAGGAAAAAAAAAACTTCAAACTATCAAACTAAGCCACATAGCTTACACAAAATTTAACTCAAATCAGGGACTAAATGTAAAACATAAAACTATACAAGTTTTAGAAAATAAATAAGGGAGAACCTTGTTATCTACCATGAGGTAGAGTTCTTAGACTTGACACCAAAAGCACAAACCATACAATAAAAATCCATAAATTAGACCCCAACAGTATTACAAACTTTTGCTCTCAGAAAGACTACGCGAAGATGATGAAAAGACAAGCTGCAGAATGAAAAAAAAAATTCTCTAACCACATATACAACAGAGGACTAGTGTATAAAATATATAAAAAATTACAAAGTTGTAAATCAATAATCCATACAGAAAATGAGCAAATGACATAAACAGACTGAAGGGAATATACGAGTGACAAACACATGGAGTCCAACATCACTGCACACCCGTCAGAATGGCTGAAATAAAAAAGGAGCAACAACAACTGCTGACAAGGATGCAGAGAAACCAGATCGCTCATACGTTCTGATATTACAGAGAAGTAAAATGGTACAACCATCCTGGAAAGTAGTTTAACAGCTTTGTATAAAACTAAACATGCAATATTACAATATGATTCATCAACTACACTCACGGCATTTGTCCTAGAGAAATGAAAACTCATGTTCATACAAAAATTTGTACATGAACGGTTTATCAGCTTTATTCCTAATAACCAAAAACTGGAAACAACTCAGGAGTCCTTGAATGGGTGAATGGTTAAACAAATTATGGTACATCATAGTAAGCAATACTACTCAGCATTTAAAATGAACAAACTATTGATGTATACAATTTTAGAAAATTAGGCTGAGTAAAAAAAAAAATCTCACAAAGTTTTATATTGTGTGACATTTTGCAATGATAAAATTTTATTGGTTGTCAGGGGAAGGGGGGCAGAAAGAGTTAGGTACATGTGGTTATACGACGGCTCTCCAGAAAAATCCAACCATATGTGCCTCTATTTTTCATATTATTATACATAGCTGGATACTTTCTGGACAGCCATCATAGAAAAGTAACACTAAGAATCCTTGTGGTGATTGAAGTGCTCTGATTTTGACTGTGATGGTACATATATCAACCTAGAAATGTGACAAAATTTTATTAAACTAAGTCCCACATACATGCACATGCACTCACAAACAAAACTGTACACAAAAGAAAAAGGAAAGAAAAAAAGACCAATTTCAAGTTATATTTGGAATAAAGGTATCTCTTTGCATATTAAAAAAAAAGATAATGGTGAAAACTGGAAAAACATTCCACAGAGAGTGCACAATTGTTTGCAAAACACATAGCTGATAAAGCATATTTAAAATACACAAAACATTTTATAATAGGAGACAACCAACTCTGTTTAAAAGTGGAGAAAGAATATGAACAAAAGAACATAACACATTGCCAATAAGAATATGAAATAATGCTCAGCATTGTAAGTCATCGTGAAAATGCAAAGTAAAACCATAATGAAGAAGCATTACATAACCAGTGCAATAGCTAAAGTAAAAAATGATTGACATATCAAGTGTTAGCAAATATGTGGAGCAACTGAAACTCTCATACATTTCTGGTGAGAATGCAAAACTATGCAACCACTTTGGAAGTAGTTTGGCAGTTTCTTATCAAATTAAACACACACTTATCACATGATGCAGAAATTTTACTTCAAGGTGACATTTCGTTTCATTACCTAAAAGAAATGAAAACTAAATCTAAACAATACCAATAAGACATTCAGAGAAGGTAACATTTGTTGCTGTATACAATGCCAGCAGTTTTAGTCTTCATATTTAAGAAGGCTGTTGAATAGTGAGCTTTATTTCATGTTCAGGAAAAATACTTCTCAATAAGCAAGAGGTATTTTTAAAGAAACACTAGATTGAACAAGATATTGGAGTGATTCTTGAGTGGGACTTTCTTAAATTCAAATGTCTGCTTATAGTAATCTAAGTAAGAAAGTCAACAATCAGTCCATATTACAGTGCTTGGCACACAGCTGACACCCATTTGAAATTTAGAGAATTAAACTAAATTTATCCAAGCCCCATTCTTTCTTCAAATCCAGTTGAATTTCCACCTTTTATGTGAAATTTGCTTATTTCTTTTCCTACCACTAACAAACTCTCTTCCTTTCCACCAAAGATATTTCTTGCTCCTTTAAATTACAAGATTTTTTTACTGTGCCTCACTCATTTGGAATTTAATATACGAGGCCTGACAATTAGGTTTATGAACTCATCCTAGAAAAAGTGCTACATACCCCATTGGTGAATATCATTATGGTCACCTTCGCAGTACTCCCCTTGAAAAGCTATGCACTGATGCCAGCACCTAGTCTACCCTTTAAAAGAAATTCTGGTACTCTTTTTCTGGAATGGCCATCAGAACTGTTGTTGTAAGACATTTGATGTACTGAATGTCATCAAATGTCTTCATTTCAATATTTCCTTTATCTTCAGATAAAGAAAAAAGTCATTGGGCGCCAGATCAGGTGAGTGGGGAGGGTGTTCCAACACAGCTATTTGTGTACTGGCTAAAAACTCCCTCACAGACAGTGCCATGTGAGCTGGTGCATGGTCGTGATGCAAGAGCCATGAATTGTTGGCCAAAAGTTTAGGTCGTTTTCATCTAACTTTTTCACACCGCCTTTTCAGCACTTGCAAATAGTAAACTTGGTTGACTGTTTGTCTTGTTAGTACAAATTTATAATGAAAAATCTTCCTCATATAAAAAAAAAGTTAGTAACATTGCTTTGACTCTTTATTTGGACTGATGGAACTTTTTTGGTCATGGAGAATTGGCTGACTTCCATTTGCACTTAGACACTTTGTTTCAGGGTCATTTTGGTACACCCATGTTTCATCACCAGTGATAACATGGCTCAAAACATTGTCTTGCCCCTCCAAAAGATCTTGGCAAATTTTGACAGTCCTTTACTTTTATTCATCAGTGAGATCCTTTGGGACCATTTTCATACACACCTTTCTCATGCCAAGATTTTCTGTTAAGATTTTCTTGTTTCTCTGGCAAAGTTTACTTGGTCTGCTGTGCTTCCCATAGTCAGCCAATGGTTTTGACACATAATACGACAAATTTTTGCAATCAGTTCTGCTGGTTACTGACCAAACCTCTCTTCATCAGTGATGCTTTCTTTAACCTCAGAAAAATGTTTAATCCATTTGTATGCTGCCATTTTCTTCATGGCATTATCCCCATAAACTTACACTAACATGTCCCTGATTTCACTTGCACTCTTGCTAAGTTTAACAAGAAATTTAATGTTTGTTTGTTGCTCTAATTCAAACTCTGACATTCTCACAATGGCACACAAAGTCATGCACCAACAATAATGAACACCACTCAGCAAGACACCACCACAAGTTGACACAGATACACCAAGGTTATGAAGCATTACCAAGTTGTTTATACAGTCCTGCCAAAGTAAGCACACAGTGGCAAGTTCACAAACTTAATTGACAGACCTGGTACATATACTTATTTGTGATCGATCCAAACTCATGTAAATGGAACATCTCCCCAACTAAATTGTAGACACAATATGTCCCATAATGTCTGGCAGAGTGAATTCATCTTTTTATTGTTCAAGGTGCAATCTATTTACTCTAAACTGAAGAAACACTTTTTCGTTTGTTTGTTTAGAGTGACAGATTGCACCTTTAGCATAACAAGATTGCACCTTTCCGTATTTTTTCTTCCATTTAACTTTTTTAAAGGTGGTGCTTATTTTGTAGGAGTTTTAGATCTACAGAATAATTGAGAAGAAAATATAGGTAGTTTCCAGGATACCCAGTACCCAATTTCCCCAAGTATTAATGTTTTTATTAGTATGGTACATTTGTTAGACTTAATCTACCAATATTGGTACATTATTATTAACTAAAGTTCATAGTTTTTTTTTCAGATTTATTTAGTTGCTACTTAAATGTATTTTCACTGTTCAAAGATTTCACCCAGGATACCACATTATATTTACTTGTCAGGTCTCCTTAGGCTCTTCTTGGCTGCCAGTTTTTCAGATGTCCCCAAGAAAATCTTCTTAGAAATTTTCATTATGACCTAATTTTTCTCTTAAGAATTACCTAGAATACGTAGTTTCTTTTTATCTTTCTTGACTGTACCATAATTCTGATGTGGTAAAAACTGAGTCAAGAAACTCTGATGGCACATCAGACTGCACCCTACATAGTCATTCTCTAAAATGCTTAATGGCATGAACTAATGACTAGAAATTTATCTCCAGACATGTTTTTTAAGAGCATGACTTAGTCATTTCTGCTGCTCTCCACTTCCACATTCAAAGTAACCACATTTGTTTGGGCAAGATTGCTCACTGCACAAAGGAACCCAGCCAAGGGCTGGGATGAAATGTAGACCACGCATTATTTCCCAAGCTATGTACCCTTGGATTATTTCTTCCTGTAGGAAATGCTTTCATTTAATTTGCACAATGGTGTGATTTGGGCTAGGGGAGGTTGGTGTTTCCATGCCAGTGAGTTCTACCACCCATTGTCTCTTAAATTGACCAGTTTTTCTCCAATGCCTGAATCAGTATTATTTTATCCCTTACCTAAACCACTAAAATGGCCTTTTAACTGCAATGTATGCATACAAAATTCTTTAGCATAACATACAAAGCTGTTTGCTATCTGGCCTCAGTTTACCCTACTGACCACATCTACCTTTGCTGTCCAACATGCAGCCTGTGATCTAGCCACACAGGACTATTTGCATAACAAGCTCTTGCATGCCTCTAGACAATGGGCAGAAGAAGCCCAAGAGAGAAGTGAAGAATCTGAAGTCAGAAAAATCTGGGATCCAATTCCTAGGAAACCCAAGGGGAGCATTAAGATTCCAGCTTAAAAATAGATATTCAGTGTGTCTAAGCAATAGACAGCCTTTCCTGAGTAGTGGAATGTCTGAGAAGGTACTGGAAATAGCTGAGAGGAAGGCAGACTCGAGGAGACTCTATGCATAGAAACATGAGCAGATTCAGCATTGATCTGTGAAAGTCGACATCCAAAAGCAGACATCAGAAGTTTAGACAGCAACTTGGTGAACTAAAAGTGGTCACCTATCACAACTGAACCCCAGAGCTCAGACCTAACTAAGGCACAGGTATATAGGCACTAAAGTGACTGAGATTAAGTTACATTTGCATCACCAAATGAATGTTTAGTATACATATCAGTAATGTTGCAGAAAAATAAAGTTAGCATTCTGGGACATCTGGGTTTGCAAATTCAACACAAATCATTACTGAATAATGTCTAGAATTTATTAATGTGTCTGTTACATAGTAGATCCTCAATGGATGCTTATTGAAAGAATGAATAAAACGCCTAATAATTATTTTAAACCATCTCTTAAATTCTGAATCCCGTCATCATCAATTCAAAATCCTTCCGTTTCCCACTAGGTGGCGTCCGTTATCTGAAGTTCTTTACTTGCTCAGTTGCTTCAGGATTTTTCTCCCTAGCGAGCACGGTTTCCTTTTTGCCTTTGGCAGAGGTCTTTTTGACTATTTCCCTAGGCTCTTACATGTTTTCTTTTTATGCAAAACTACTGAAATTTCCCTCTCTTATCTTTCCCAGGCTGCCTTTGTAACTTCTGAGGAAAAAGTCTGAGGAATCTAGCTTCAGCTTGTTGAAGTACCAGAGCAGCAGCAGTCTACATGGTCATTTCACTTTCTTAAAAATGTTCTTTGGACACAGATTTCAAAATACTTTTCTTTCTTCTGCGCATATATTTTTCAGGCCTGTCTCACTTTTATGCTCCCATCCCTAGTTCTATCAGAAGTAATATTCTCTTTTAACAATGTTTTTTAAGTTTTTCTATTTAGAAGTGTCTGAATTTTGGACAAGAACATAAGAAATCAGGTGTGCAAAATTCCAAAGCAACAAGAGCAATGTGCTTAGAAATCAAGCTTCTAAAAATGGAATTTAAACATTTGAACACTGTCATACTTCCAGCTGCTGAAAAACAAAACCAAAAGAAAAATCTGTTATTTGCAGGTGAGTGAGGGACAAGGAAGATCAGTGGGAAAATCCTGGAAAGAAGAGACTGAAAAATGAAAGCTTAAATACGTTTCATTCTTCCGGCCTAGATGAACATGGAGATGTTATCTATCACTGAATGGTTGTCAATGGATTTTGTGAAACCTTATTTCTGGGGGCTCTTGTTCTCATTTGTTAGTCTACACACTCTACTGAGACATTGTCCCAGGCACATTTTGTCACCCACAGATTCCAGCACCTGAAGGCTTTTCCCTGATGCCTCCCCAGCCATATCTATAGCCCAGAACTCACTCCCCAGTTACAGACATCCTAGTATGCATCTCCACCTGGTTGTCTTCCAAGGAACCAAAACTCAATAGGTCCAAAGCTTCACTCGACCCCCACCACCATCACCTCCTATGGCCCCTGCCTGGAGGGTGCCATCACCATCTACCCAAGACAGAAACCTGGGAATTCCTCTTAAACTTTCCCTCACCTCAAACCTAATCAATCACCCAGTCTCTCTCTCTCTCTCTCTCTCTCTCTCTCTCTCTCTCTCTCTCTCATTTCTATCCTTCCCACTCCATTCCTAATATTCCTCCCTTGGTTTCAGCACTCATCAACTCTCACTAGGAGTAATGCTGCAGACTCTTAACAAATTTCCCTGCCTCATCACCCTCCAGCTCATCATTCACTGTCCCCATACTGGTCTTTCCAAAAGAAAAAAAAAAGGGGGGGGCCAGTCTGCAACTAACTCTTCTGTTTCAAACACTGTTCTGCCTCTAGACTAGAAGTCCAAACACCACCGGCAGGCCCTGAGTCAGCCCGTGTTTCTAAAATGTCACCTACCACTGCTCCTGACCCGAATGCCACATTCCAAACTACTTCAAAACTACTCACAGTCACAAAAGGGGCCCTGCTCTTTTATGTCCCATGCTTTGATTAGTGCTCCTGTTACATCCTTCCTCTGGAATGTCCTCTTTCTCCTTCTCCCACATTCATCTAGAAAATTTCTGATCACTTTTCAAGATGCAGATCATCCTCCAAATTGATCACTCCATCCTATCATTCTCTGTCCTGTCCTGGTATCTTGTATAGAAATCTACTAGAGTATCACATTTTACTGCCAATACTGTGAGTTTCCTGATAGCAGGCACTGCCTCTGTGTTTCTACGTTCTTTGTGACAAGTGCTATGCCTGTTCCTACTAATACTCGGAATATTTCAATGAATGAATGAAGAGGCAAGATACTAATTATCAAAATTTACTGGCTGATTAAAAGGCAAATACTGTGCTGAAACTTTATAAACATTATCTTATTAAATTCAGTAGCCCAATTATGTAAATTCTACAGTTACTCTGTTTTGCAGATGTTAAGTTCAGGAAGTTAAGAAATGTATGCAAAACTAATAAATGCAAATGAAGAGCCCAGATTATTTTTCTTAGTTTGCCGAACCAGAGTTCGATCTCAATCCCAGATATATGCTGCTTCTCCAAAAACTAAATATGAGAAAATATTTCTCAGACACTCAAAAAAATTTCTTTTAAAGAAGGTCATGGATTCTGCAAGCAAACCTCTTGGGAGTTTGATATTGATTACAGGAAATGAGCAAGAGTGACTCTCAAGCCTGGTTTGTGAGCAGTTAGTGAAGAGTGTCTTACTAATAACCTTGGGCATTACCAGGAAGCAGGATGGTCTCTCTAAGAACAAGCTATCCCAAACCTACTTTTCCTCCTCTGGGAGACAGGATTATTTGATGGAAAAACCAGGAAATTAGAGTATATACGTGACTGCCCAACACCCTCCATGGCCCTGTCCCATTGCATAGCAGCATACCATTTGATGCCAGCATCTACTATTTGCTTGATAGAAAAATTAATTTCCCCTTTCTATGCCTAGAGATTCTGAACCAGTAGATCTAGGGGCCAGGAATCTGTCCCCAGGGTAATCTGACATAGGTAAGCCAGAGCCACACTATAGAAACATGTGTCCAAACCAACCACGAGTGCCCATCCTTTTGCCAGGAGCCTTGGCTTAAGCCAATCAGGACCTGATTTTATCCTGGTAACAGTGCCTAGTCTAGGTGTAAGTGCTGTGGTGACCAACTATCCCTGCTTGTCCATGGTTTTAGCGCTAAAAATCGCACATCCCAGGATATCCCTCGCCTGTAGCAAATCAGGGTTGTTGGTCACTCTAAAGATTACCTAGGAGGTTGTCCTCCCCAAGCTAAAAGAACAGTCTTCCATTCACACTTTTCTTCCCACCCTCTTGCTGGACACAGACAAGGAGCATGTTCTCCCCAATGCTCTTGGCAGCCAACTTCCAACCACAAAGAAAGCTGGTGTGAGAACACATGGGAGAAGTAGAGCACACTACACACAGCACAAGAGTCATGGTTCCTGCGTGTGTGATGTCTGGATCCCTCCCTACCTCTATGCAGTGAAAAATGTCCTTATTGTTCATTCCAGGATGATTTGGAGTTCCATCCTGCATGCACAAATATCCTGACCAATGCAGTTTGGCAAATTAGAATGTGAGGGAGAAATGTGACCAAGTCCTTTCCAGGAAAAATGAAGACATGGGCTGAAAACCAGGTCAGTGGGGTAAATCTGCCACTTCTGAAGGGGCATAAGGAATTCCTCTGGGCTCTGTCTCATTGAAAGTTATGGGGGTAAGAGTATGAAAACATGAATCAATATGTAAAATCTTCTTTGAAAGCTGGCACACTGATCTAAATCTAACAAGATGAAATGCAATAGCCATAAATGTAAAGCCCTACTTTTAGGCCCAAAATAACAATTAATTTCACGAGTACAAGATGGTGGAAACATGACTTAAGAGCAGCGCGTGTGAAAGATTTAAGGATTTTGGTTGACTGTAAGCTCAGTATAAGCCAACGGTGTGATGTGGTTGCCAAAAAATGCTCATGCGATTGTAGGCTGCCTTACTAGAAGTGTAACAAAGATTTCCCTCAGGCCACACCAGCCACAAGAACCTTTTACAAAACAGAGTCTCTCTGCTTCTACAACCACCTGTGTTTTCCTTTCCAGCCCATGGGAATTTTAGATACCCTCCCTTCACCAACTTTTTCTGGAAATCCTGTGGAGTCTTATTGTGAACTTGTCTCTCTCTTTGGAGATTATCCCAACCATAGATTAAGCTAGCTCTCTGCTTTTCACAATTGCATAATCGAAGAACTAACTACTGTAGAAAACCAGCTAAATGATGGCCCTACAAACTCACCGTCACTATTCCCGGCTAGAGCCCCCACACTGTTCAGCAATCTTTATCAGGGCTCTGTCCCCTTGCCCCTGATTTTCGCTTTTCTCCTCAAGACACACACCTCATTTCTCCATGTGGATGACTTCACCTCTTTCTTCATGAAAATGTAATTTTGGTTAACATAGCCCTGGCTTCGTCTGCTCCCTAAAGACCTCACTCAGCCCTGTGATTTTCTGAGCATGCCCCCGGAGGGTCCAGCCCACACAGGGAGATGCTGAGACGTGTGGAGGCCAACAAGAATCTCCAGTTGGACATCCTCTGAAGATTTCCATGTTTTTCATGAATCTTTTTGGTCCCCAGGCTTCTGTCATTGCAGTATAAGAAACCAAGGTGCCAAGTTCCTGTACAGAGGTGCCAGGTAGAGCTGTGTTACAACTAATGCTCTTACCTGGTGCCCGCTAGTGCCTCCACATTTCAGGAAAAAGAGCTCTTTCAGGTTTTCCTGGTAGCCACCCTCAGAGGGGCTGGTAGTTATGCCTCTTCTCTTTCTTACCACCCCCACCTTCATTCCCTCCATCCCACACCCACCTTGGGCAACTAAAACTTCTTCTTCATCATTTCACCAAACAATAAAACTTTCTTGGAAACCAATTTATAGAACTGACTGTTCCACGGGGTCTGTTCCACAGGGCCAGCTTACCCGTCATCTGTCTCGCCATGAGCACAATCCAGGCCCAAGGTAGGTCTTCTCCATCTGGAGCATTAGAGGCTAAGGAACCGGAAGTCCAGTCTCTGACCCTGCATATCTGAGCCTCTCTCCCTGCTCTTCCAGCTTCTCAAAAGTCTCTCTCTACCATCCTCACTACTGCTCTCACATCTCCAGAGATTGTTTGTTTCTAGAGTCCTCCTCATCTCTTTTCTTTGAGGTTTTTTGGGTGTGTGTGTGTGTGTGTGTGTGTGTGTGTGTGTATACACACTTTAAGAGATGTTACCTATGTATTACATAAATACTGATGGCAACCACTCTGAGCACCTCTTGTAATTTCAGAAGTCAAACATATTCATCTTTTGTTATTGGTATATATTGAGTATTATAATTTTAATAGTTTTTTCCTTTCTTAAAATGCATATACATTTTTTGGCACCCTCTGGATATACGTAAGGGCTGTCCAGAAAGTATCCAGGCATGTAACTATTCTCATTATATTGACAGTGGCTGGGTTTTTTCTGGATAGCACACACACACACACACACACACACACACACATTCAAGTGTTGCCAAGACTGCTAAGAAATAACAGAATGAGATTTTTTTTTAATCTCTTGACCCAGTGGCATAAAGTAATAAAAACATACCTCAGAGTAGAATCTAATGTGAATCCTCCTCCATAAATGATCTCACATCTTTCTCCTTTGAGTATTATAAGTGGAAGTAGCTAAGTAATAACAGCCTTATTTTTTCTGGGAGGGTTTTGATGTGACAAATATAATAAAGTAAACAGAGCTAGGGGCAAAGTGCATGGTTTTCTCCCTCTCCTTCTCCACAACTGGGGCTGAATTACAGAAGAAAAGACGGTAGGGTCAGTTTTCTGAGCCTGAGTGCTCTGGGACTGCAGCTCAGAGTGGGGCTCTAAGCCAGTGGAAGCGGGCCAGCCCCTTCTGTCTGTTCCTGGGGTGGCTCAGCATTGATACATCTTTGTTCTCTTTTGTTCTAGCTCCTGGGCCTCACAGAAGGGTCCACCTTCACCCCATCAAGCCCCAGATTGACAGCCTCTCTGCCATCAGCTCAGTTTTGCCAATGTCATCACACTGTGGCCCTCATAGCTTTTGCCCAGCTTCCCAATGCCCGGCCCCCTCCTCTCCTCAACCAATTTTATGTTCCAACCCTTTCCCTGATCTGTGGAAGCTGTACTCACTGCTGTCCACAATGACCACCTTGTTGCTAAACTCAATTAACATGACCCAGGCCCTCTATTACTTGAATTCTATATAATATTCTTTGCTTGTTTTTATTGATCTTTTCTTAAAAGTTTTCTTCCATTTGCTCGCATGGTATTACTTGCTTTAGTCACTCATTCCACTTCTCAGTCTCCTTAGTTGTCATCTCTTATTTCCTTAAGTGTTTTTCAAGATTCTCGTCTTTTTCCTCTACTATTGTCTCTTCCCTTCATCCTCAAATTATTGTACCCACTCCCCTTGCCTCAACCCCCACTCACAGACTGCCGACTTCCAAAACTACATCTTTAATACTGATCTTTCTTCTGAGTTCTTAACCAATCGCCCCCCCAAATATGTACTGAATATCCAATTAGAGACTTCAAATTCAAGATGTTCAAAATTGAACCCCAAATCACATCCCCTCCACCCCAACCCTAAGCCTTCCTTTCCTCCTGGGAGCTGTAGTTCTATCAGTAAATACAATGTTCCCAGACCTGGATGCCCTTCACTACTCACCTATACTTCCTCTATGGGTGAAAACCTCATATCTTTTTTAGAGGCTCAACTTTCACTGATTTAGCTTCGGCTTTTATCATTGCATATCAAGGATGTCCAACCTGCAGCCCAGGACAGCTTTGAATGCACCACAACACAAATTCTTAAAATACTATGAGATTTTTTTTGTGACTTTTTTTTAGCTCACCAGCTATTTGTTTGTTTGTTTGTTTGTTTGTTTGTTTATGGTGGTTCGCTGGCTGGGAATTGAACCCAGCCTGCAGCATTGAGAGCGCCAAAGCCTAGCCACTACACCACCAGGGAACCCCCTGTTAATGTATTTTATGTGTGGTCCAAGACAATTCTTCTTCCAATGTGGCCCAGGGAAGCCAAAAGGTTGAATGCCACTGATCTAGATGATAGTAACACCCTCCTCACCTCAATCTAATGCCTCACCCACTTCCCACTACCTATCTATTCTCCTCACTACTCCCAGAGAACTTTTTCCCTAATGGTATGACATCTCATTCCCTTGCTTAATGTCTTTTAGTAGTGACTTTGCACAGACTTTAAGACAAATGCCAAACCCCTTGTCATGAACTATAGGCCATCATTATCTGCTTTTTCCAATCGATTTATTAGCACTCTCCAACTCAGTCATCATACTACAGCTATGGAGAGGTATCATTCTCTGAATATTCTAGTAGCATGAAACAATAAATATATGAGTGCTGCCCCAAGGAAATCCATTCATAACTGCCTCTATTTTTCATATTGCATGGCTGCATACTTTCCAGACAGTCCTTGTATGAATAAATAGGAGATAGCAAAGCCTTCCTTACATTAAAAGAAAATCAGTTTAATTACAAACCTCATGGTTAACTGTGCACCTATGTCTCTCCCAACACTAGTTTGTGCAGCTTCCTAAAGGTAGTAGTGGATTTCTTTTCTTCATATTTTTATCTCTAATGCGTAGCAGAGTGCCTGGCCCATTGTGTTGTTCAATGGATGGATGGAAGCAAACACCAGAAAAAGAAAACAAATGATGAAGAGAAAAAGAAAAGTACAAGAGAAAGGAAAAAAGAAAAAGGAAGAATTTTAAAAAGCAAAAAGAAAGAAAAGGAAAGGAGCAAAGAAAGGCTGTTCTTAATTACACTATTTTACAATCTCTTTCAAATCATATTCTGCTTTAGGCCAGTCTCAGTCTGTCTTACAAACACATATAGCCCCTAAAGTTTACCATGTAATTTTTTAATCAAAGGACTAATAAAAGAATTTTATTTGAGAAAAATGAAAGAACATTTACCATAAAGCACCTAAGAACCTTGTTGCAGAGTGAGCATCTAAGCCCCTGCAGAGAGCTGGGGAATTTTTCAGGAAAAGGAGAAATGTTAGGAATTGAGCAGATTTATTAACTTTGCGTCTCATTAATATTTAATCCTAGGTATTAACAGGAGAGAGAATATTAAAGTTCCCCTGTCTTCTAATTGAATAATCTTAGTATCCTAGACTTCCAATTTAGGCAAAATCAAGAGCCTGGAGTAATATACGTTACAAGATTAAAAAGTTAGGTTCCTTTTCTCCTGTTTCCTGACCTATAATTCACACTATGTGACAGCATTTTTCTTTGTCTCAGGTGCTTCACCTTTTCCCCAGCTGTTGCAGGGGATGTAGGATACCCTGGGTAAGGGCCCCATAAGGTGAGGCTGGAGATGGGGAAGGGATTTGAGTGCCAAGGTGTCTAGGAAAACTCCTCCTTGCTAAAAGAACTGTTACAAGGTGTTACCAGCTCATATCAACATCAGAGGGACTTCCGAGAACAAATTCCATGGGCAAAGGTGAAAAGCTGCAGGATCAAGATAATGTGAACGCTCTCCCAATGACAGTCATAATTTGGGAGCTTGTGAGCTGATGCCGGGAGGCGAAACAGTACATGTTTGACCTTATAAGCCTTGGCCAGAAATGTATACTTTCAAGAAGTTTGCTTAGCTTGGGTCTAGGAGGAAGAAATGGAGATGAAAGTTTATGACTGCCTAAGTGAGCCACAGTCAGTGTGGTGGAACGTGGCTGCAAAAGTGACTGAAGTCAGGAAGGGGGAAGGCTGGCAGGAACCAGGGCACCTTCACTGGGATAGTGAGGGTGTTGCACTTGACTCTAAAGGCAACGGAGATCCATTAACTGAAAAGTTTTATGCTCTAAAGTGAAACAGATCTGGTTTTAGAAGGGGGATTCTGACAGCAGGTAGAAGAGAGAAAATGGAGACGAGATTGGATGGGAAGTTTTGGCAATAATCCCCAGTAGATGTGGTTAAGTCCAAATATAGGCAGCAGAACTGCAGAGCAATGGTGAAAAATAAATGAGAGGAAGACAGAGGCAAAGTAGGAGACATGGGAATGGTGGGAGAATTTTTTCCCTTGTTTACCAGACTTCAACTAGGTTGTCTAATTGACCTGATGAGCTCACAGAGTAGGACATCTTTTATGTTCTCTACAAATCTGAGCATTTAAAGCAGAATTTCTCAGCAGTGTTGCCCATTGCTGCACCTATGGAGCCTTTTAACATTAATGATTCCTGGGCACTGTGCCATATTCTCTCCTTTGCTGCCAATTCTGTTGGGTACTCTCAGTCAACAAAAAAATCACTGTTTTATGTTGAGATCACATTAAAAAAAATACATGCTCTAGACATTAAATACATGAGCATTTCTTAAGTCTTCAGAGGCCTCACCACACTGTGAACTTCTAAATTGTCCCAACACGAAAATAAGCAACATCATTGCTTGTTCGATATTTGAGATGTACTCTTTGTTTTATGGTTATTTATAGTGTCCCACTGACTGCTTATGGCACAATTTCTTCTGGATATAATTGAAATAAGAATCAGTGAAAAATAATAAAAACATAAACTTGCCAGATTAATAAAATAATTTTAAATAAAAGAGTACAATTTTCCAGTCATTCTCCCATCTGACGTCCATCAGAATTACATTTGGTGAGTGTTCAATATTCACCTTCTGGGGTCTGTATCTAGAAATTCTTATTCAGTAGGATTAGAGAAGAAGCCAGAAATAGAATTATATTTAGCTTTTCCTGGTAAGTCTAATGTGAGTGGTCCATGGGCTACGCTTTGGGAAATGTGTACTCTCTTTTGAACTAGGCTCATAGTGTATCAGTAAAATCTATTCAACACTTGCCTCATTTACAAAGATTTCTGACACCTCCTTCACTGAATTCAGGTGTCGTAATTAGTTTAGAAATCAGGCTAATCAAAACTGTAATGAAAAACCTTGGGACATTTTCTTTACTTTTGGGAGAAAATGATGAGCTCTTACAGTGGGGGTAGGGCTGGAGTTGCTGCACTCAGGCTGCTCCGATGTTAACCTCACTGACTGCAGGCCAGCTCTGGTCCCAGCCTGTGAGGTTTTGAGGGAAGAGCCCTCCATGCTCTAATGGGGGGTTACAAGAATATGGCACTTACTGTCAAACTCAGTTTAGGATCCAAGAGTTAGAGGTAATAAGCTGTGATTTGTGACAAGACTGGCTCTCAAATTTGGGTCAGAAACCAAATGAAATGGTCAGAAGACACAAACATTTAAGAAGGAAAATAGAGTGACAACAGCATTGGGTGAACACTAGGCTCCCTGCAGAGTATAAACAGCAACAACAAAAACAATATCTAGGTCTAATCCCAGATGAACTAAATCAGTAACTCTGGAGGTGGACCCAAGAATAGGTACTCTAAAAGTTCTCCAGGTGATTCTATGTGAAGTCAAAGTTGAAATTCACTCCTCTAAATACTTCCATTCCCTGAATAGCATATTATCCTGACTGATGGTATTTATTGGCCCAACTGCAAATGAAAAGGCCAAATTCTAGTACCTTTTGTCAATACCTATTGGTCTTTCAAGACTCAGTTCCAATGTTATGTCCATAATAATGTCTTTCCTGATCCCCATCCCAACCTCTTTCTTCCTGTGTGCTCTATCATACATTTGGTATATATGGTTGTGTCATAGCATGTGTAAATTCCATGCACCTATTTGCCTTCTTCACTGTGCTCCAGAGGGCATGATTTATGTCTTTGTATCCCCATCCCACTTGGCATATAGTGTGGCAGATGACAGACCCTCAGTAAATGTTTACTGAGTTCTTAAGAATTCAATAGATATGTATTTATTCTTAACCATATATTTAACCATCATGTAACTCACTTTCAATATTTATACAAGGAAGAGAAGGAACTACATTATCTCTAAATCTTAGTCCCTTTGAGAGCAAAAGTCTATAATTTTTTACCCTCTATCACACAAAAAGTGTGTTTATGATTCTAGAAATAATGCTTTAGACTGGTGTTTTCCAAACTTTAATATGCACACTACTTACCCGGGGATCTTATTAAAATGAAAATCGTAATTTGGTAGATCTGGGGTAAGGCCTGAGAATCCATATTTTTAATAAGCTCCCATGTCACATTGGTATGTCTAGTCAAGGACAGCCAACTATACTTTGAGTAGTACAATTTTAGGAGATGAAGACTGATTCCAGTCCTCACTGAATTCACATTAGTTATCATAAGGCAGGTAAGGTGCTCCTTAGAACCAGACCGCCTAGGTTCAGATCTTGTCTCTGACACTTCTGTGAGACAGGAACATATTTGTGATGCAAATCATCTTAACATATTTGTGCCTCAACTTCCTCATCTATATCAGAGAGATAACCATAAGGTTCTTGTGACATTAACAAGTTAATTCATGAACAATCCTTACACAAATTGTTTCACACATACTGAGCACAATAAATATAAACTCTGCAGTTTCATTCATTTTCAACCTGCTTATTTCAGCAGTGATCGGTTCTATATAGTCAAGAGCCCTGATTTTTATTTTTTATCTTGAAATTAGTAGAGAGAAGATAATAATTTCCCTCCTTTACATTGAGAAAGCAAATAGTAGATCCCTAGAAAGAATCAGAAGAGAGAAAAATTTTAACTTGTCATTCTCTGGCATCATTCTCTGACTCCATCCCACAACTGCTCCATTGCAACATGAAAAATACATAACATTACCAAGTCAGAAAAGGTAAAATGCAGGAATTAAAATCCATAATAAAAAGAAATTCTGGCCACAGCATACAAATTGACACTTAGTACAGAATAAATATCAGAACTATCAGAACAACAACAACAAAAATCACTTTTTTTAAAATAGTAAGACGCAAAACTCATTTACTGGTACTAAGATATCCGTTCTTTAGCAAGCCAATTGTTCTCAAATGAGAAGTAACAAACACGTAGAGAGTTGTCAAAATGTAAGAAGGATTGCCTCAACATAAAATAATTAAATAGCAAGCATAGGGCTCGGTTTCAGAGAAGGATGAAAAGATAAGAACCAGAGGGGAGCAGGGAACTACAAAAACAAACAGAAATAAAATCTGACGTTATTAGTATCCTTGTGTTACCTTAAGAAAGAGAAAGAGAAAACGAAAAAAAAAAAAAAAGTGGTTCAGAACCCTCAGGACTGAGTCCTATATGTGCCAAGTGCTTCAAACACACCCAAATTTTAAACATCCAGTCACACTCTCTGTGGAAGGCATCATGAATCTCATTTTACAGGTGAGGAACCTGAGAGTGGAGGGTTCTTGTGAGACCTGGATTTGGCAGGTTTGGGATTGGGATCCACTACTATTGGGGAATCTATGACTCTACTTAGTGCTGTCTCCTGAAACAGACTTTGAAAGGACTTCCAGATCTGAGCTTTCTCTAGTTTAAATCAACTTTAAGGTCATATAACAAATAACAAGCCAGGACAAAATGAAGTGGAAATGAATACATAAAACTGTTGAAATTGTGCCAAAGACACATTCCTCCTTTTAATAGTTGTCATTGAAAGAGTAAATCCTGGGACCCAAACAAGTTAGTCAGGCTTGTTACCAGTCCTGTGGGCTTGGCTTCCATTTTCTCTTGATTCCAACCCAGTATGGTTCGTACTGGCGGATTATTATTATTATTATTATTATTATTATTATTATTGCTATTATTATTCATCTTTAAGGTATATATAAAGCATGTCTGCCCTGCTGGTGCAAAGTAGCTTGGATTCCAACCCTGCTTTGATTAGTGTAAATCCCGTTTGGTCTCTGAGCCATTGATAAGGGAAAAATGTTAACCCAGTGAGAAAAATGAATTTAAGGGGTATGAAAGATGGTTGGTTTAACACCCTGAGTTTAGCTAACTGAAACTTTGACCTATCTACTTACTCATTTCTAAGCAAAACATAGAAAACTGAGCCTATTGGTTTAATTTTTATCTCGTGCCATAAGATCATTTTCATAATCCTTATTACATTACCTGCTTTTCAAGCTGAGCCTAACATGTTCCCCTTAGTTTGACTACAATGGAAAAGTAAATAAAAATTTACCCCTATTCAAAATTTTCAGAGAGTCTATTTTTCACAATTAGAAAAGTCCAATGATTTCTTATTCAATATAAGCTCCCGTGTTAGAAGAAAGAAAATCACTAATAATGATACTTGCTAAGATCAAATAATTTTGCAATGTTTCACCATTTTTGTTTTCCAAAAGAGTAAACTATTCAAATCTTTTTATTCTAGCTTTATATTTTCAAAAGAACATATAAATAAAAGGAAAATAAATCACATTCTATAATAATTAGTCAGTAATTTTCAACTTGTTATAAAAAGTACCTGAAATGGAAAATGACAGAAAATTTTGGTTTTTTTTAAACACAGACTAAAAATAAGATATTCTAATAAATAGAGGACTGTTGTCTATATTGTATATAGATTAATATTTTCAACAACTTAGAATTTTCTGGAAACTGAAGTGACTTGAAAAATATGATTTAATCTTTCTTTGGCAGATCAGGTATTTTAAAATTGCATACATTTTCAAGGTCACCATAATAAACACCAATCAGCACAGTTTTGTTACTGTCAAAACACAAATGTCATTATTAAAAGAAGTATCAGGTTAATAGAGTAGCCAATAAGCAGTATTTTATTATAACACATAGTATTTTGGAAGCTATTTCCTTTTGTATTTTCATCTAATATATGTAAATATTGAGAAATAACTATTTTAGTGGCCATGAACCTACACACTCTACAGCTAATCAAAATGTAAGTGCATGTGGTTTCTTGTTTCCCACATGTCGTCATTCCTAAAGTGAATTTGGCATGACAAACACTCCTTTCTGCTTAAGCAGAGGAAACATCCCATTCAACTTACAATTTTTAAGGAATTAAACACATTTTCTATAAAAACTGTATATAAAATACAGATAATGTTTTAAAACTATTTGAAGTCATTTAAGTCTTGAGAGAAACATGCCTTTGCAATATTAAAGAGGAACTTAAACTTTCTCATTTGAAGAATTTGGAGGATTCATCTGCTAACCAATATTGATATATTGATTGCAAAGTGCAAGTGTTTTGTAATGGACTACACGAATGCAATCGGTAGCATTCACTGAATGCATTAAACATACGCCAAACTAAAAAAGAAATATTGACTAGAACATGTGTATCCACTATGTTCATTTTAAAAACAGACATATTCTTAACATTTTAGTCATAATATTCAGTCTAAAATGTTAAATTCCTTTATAATAAACAATAATTGGGGAGGGAGCTGATTTGAGAGTGGGAATAAGGACATTATGCATATCAAATGAGTCCAAGGGGAAAACTTGAGAAACCACAGCTTCTTAATTGATAGAACACTGATGACAAAAATCAGAGTTGCCACAGAATCATGGAGGAACTCCCTGAAACCAGTTATCTGAAAACTAATTCTATAACTGAGCTGTCAGCAAGACTGTCACAATTCACATGTATACTAGTTATGATTCCATCATCCCCGATGTCATATAAACTCCATAATTCTATCTTGGTTTCCTCAAGTCCATTTTCAAAATGTATCTTTTAAAAAGCATGTTTATAATTTCAAAAATCATCTTCTAAGAATACAATATTTATATAATCAGTTTTAAAAGATGTATTAATCAAAAGTTAAAATAAAATATATTAATATTACCACTTCTTTTTTTATTTCTTGTTCTTAGTTTTACTTTATATTAGGTAATTAATTCACATAGTACAAAATTCAGAAGATAATACTATTTTACAAACTTCTTCATGTTGATGAGAGATAGGACTATCCCCCAAGCAAGTCCTAAAGATAGTAAACTTCCATTAATATTATGTTTGGCTTCTCTTCCATGTTCTGTTAAAATATTTCAGTTCTCTAATTTTAACTCTGTGTATGTATCTTCAGTAATCTGAGTCATTGCTTTACCAATATGCAAAATTTTATTGTGACATGCTTTCTAAACTGCATAGTATTTAAATTTATACTTATATTTATGCCATCTCTTTAGTAAAATGTGTTACCCCTTTAGGCACCAAAATGGCTACTAAAGTAAGTTGCTTCTTTATCTCCTATGAGGACTGTGGATAAGGGATATAATATAGTATAAATAGTGTAAGTAGAGTTTATTGAGAAAGGTGTGACAATATTGAGAAACATGCCCAGTTTTAAAATTCTTATAACAATAAATATTTGCCTTTAAATTTTTATAAGCAAACATCATACTATAAAGACACAAATTAAAGACAAATTTACAAAGCACTAAATTTGGCACAGTCCAAACTCACTTTATGATAGATGAGGAGAGTTAGGCCCAGAGAAACTAAGCAGCTTGCTTAAGATCACATAGCAGATTAATGACTGATCCAAGACTAGACCCGACTCTCTGGAACCCCAATCCTGATCTCATGTTATTTGTCAAAATTTTTCCTTTAATGAATATTGCCTTTGAATGTCCTGCAAAGATAATATAGGGGCTTCCCTCAGACCTTTGTGGGAAGAAATAAGTAAATAGGTTTATGAAGAAATTAGATAAATTCATGGATGATTTACTTACAGTAATTTAAGGAAGAAAATCAGAGATCTTTGCAGAATAGTGTTAAAAATGTCCCCCAAATATACTGGCTCCACTCTGTTGAAACTGAACTTTCTAGAGTGATTGCCACATCTTTTAGTTCACCTAGGGTTGAAGGTTATTCAAGGCTGACTAGCTCCATCCCCTGCCTCTGTGACATTGCCTTATCTTACCGATTCCCTTTTCAGCCTCATTCCCTCTTTGCTTCCATCATTATTGCCCTTCTTCGAGATCCTCTGTTACTTACTTGAACTTCTCTTTCACTGTGATCTATCCAACTGCCCATAGAGAATTGCCATTTGAATGTCCTGCAAGTACCTCAAATTCATGAGAACAGGCAGTACCAGAAGGGTTTGAGAAGGAGACTAAGTAATCAGTTGTGGGGCACAAACAATCTGATAGAAAACAAACATCTTAGACAGAGGTTATTACAATACACTATTATAAGGCTTAAAATATTAATGGAAGCACAGTGCTGGGGTGGCTCCACCATTCCCTATACTACTTCTGTATCTCTCAAACCATTAAGCTGCACCCAAGGAAGGAAGAAAGGTACTTGCCAAATAATTTAAAAATGATTAATAATTGTAAATATGCTAAGCAAAAGAGAAGGGTATCCAGGAGCTCCTAATTGGAAAAAAAAAAATCACCTAGTATGCAAATGAAATTTAAAATGAGGCCTTAAGGGAATGTAGGACAAAAGGAAATAGGAGAGAGAATGTTCTAGGCAAAATAAGCAACCTGTGCAAAGGCCCTCAGGCAGGAGGAAATCAACAAAGGGCCCTGAGAAGGTCCCTAGGAGCTGAAGGCCTGAGCATACCCCTGAGCATATATCCCTGGCAGAATACACAGGGCTTCATTTAGAAACTGAAGGAAGCAAAAAGCAGTGAAAATGTACCTCGTGCTTATCAGGGAATTCCTGAGAATGGCCACGAAGTTAGAGGTTAGACAAAGCATTTGGATCCTGTCTTAAAGAGTTTTCAGGAGGTTTTACATTCTTCCCAATTCCATAATCTTTGGAAGATGTGACAGAGCTAGAAGCTTCTGCATTTTCTCCCTAAGAATAGGGTTTTATGAGTCGACATGTGAGGGAGAGTGAGGTCAGTCCCACCTGACTCATGGTCAAGGAGATAGGGGTGTTATGGCATCACATTTAATCATGAGCAATTTCTCAATTAATCGTCTTGATATTAACATTTAAAAAAATACTGAAGGAGAGCTAGTCCTCTAGCTCAGATCTAACTACTAAATATGAACAGGAAGTCTAATCATAGAAAGAAAGAAAACTAAAATAATTATATCAAAGTCCTAAGTTTTCTAAACTTTCATTATAATTAATTAAATGTGACAGAAAAAAGCCATGGCAATGCTACGATGGTTATTTATTTTTAATTTGCGTCTCCTACACTTCCAAAAATCAATGGCAAACTTACTAATGGCTGCACTGCTGCACTGCTGTGATCACAACAAAAAGCAGTTTCTATTTTTGAGTTCCTGCTTCCTATTATTCAGAGACACTTTGGAATCTTTTTCTTGGCAGTTAAACATTGGTTGCTGCCCTGTTACTTAGCCAACATTGCATGATTTTAATTGAGTGTGGCTGTATCTAAGAGGAAAAGGGCACCAACTTCTAACGTAAATGTCACACCAGCATGGCTCGAGCCTTTTTTTTTTTTTTTGACTGATTTAAGATTTCTACAGATGTTGGAAACAGAATCATTATTGAATCAAAATCTTAGTTTAAATGCTGTATTTATCATGCTGAATCAATAAGATGCAGTAAGTTAATACTGGTTTCCCAAAGAAATGAACCAATGGAATATCTTGAAGTTATATATTTAATTCCTTGTTCAGTTGTGGTGTTTGTCCAATGATTGCATCATCTTTCAATTAGCCTAGTATTCTAGGGCCAGAATGCCTGGGATACTCTCCCAACACATTTTTCTCCTCTATCAAGACAGCTTATTGCTAATAGTTTATATAATCTAACAGCTTCAGTGATAATTGAAACAAATTTCCTTGCCATGAAATTTTAAATGTGGCAGTATTTAAAGTTTTTAAAAGCTCTTATTTTTCCTATAAAGACTATAGGCCAACATTAGCCACAATTTCAATACAGTTAACAACAACAATAGCCACAAACATATATTGCACATAATTCTAGACCCTGCTACTCAAAAGTTTTTCTCCCAGTCTTCTTTGCCAACAGGAACCAAATATATATTTTTCTTTTTGGCTTGACAATGAGTCTAAAAGTACACACTTTCTTAGACTCCCCTTCATCTGGGAAAAACTTTGTGAACCAACTGTAGACAGTAAAATACAGGCTATAATTATTGGTGTGGTTTCTAGGAAAGCTATTGTTCTCTTGAATGTTTAAAAAAAAAAAAAGGAGAGAGAGGAAGGAAGGACTGGAGAGAAGGAGGAAGAAAAGCCTCTTCTTTCCCAGAGCTCAGAGGAGCTATGAAGCAATCATTCCTCAATGTTGAGCTGAAAACCTCCCGTTACAGAAGCTGATGCAGGAAACAAGATGATCTGTGTCCTTGATGATTGCTTTTGAGCATCTGTGCATCACTTCCGGACTGCCTCCTCCCATATTTCTTATCATTTGAGAAAAAGAAACCCCTCGGTGTTCAAAGAAGAGTGGGCAGGATTTGTAACGTGGCTGAGAGAGGTCCTAACTGATAAAACACCGTCTGTATGCATCCAGGCAGTTGTGTTCCCAAGTCTAGGGATCACCATTTACTTGTATCCTGTACAACCACACGAACCTGTAGCGGCCAGATGCTAAGGGGTTCTCTGGAGATTCAAAAATTAATGAAATATGGATTCTGCCTTTCAAGAGCTTACAACCTAATGAGACAAATTTGTAAACAGATAGTGACAATGTAATGTTATCTGTAAAGTTCAGGATTTCATAAAGGATGTTCCCTGGGATAGCACTAAATTAAAACCATGTTCTGCCATCACATGTTTGGAAACTTACTGCATGCTCACAATGCACTCTCACATATTAAAGGCTCTGATGAGTCCTGTAACACTAAGGCGATTTAACTTTCTTTAACTTACTATTTCTTAAAACTACTTAATAATGAAACCCTTCCCCCTCCCTTGGCAGTACCTCATATTATCCTGCAGACTAGAGTTCAAAAAACTTTTTTTTTGAAGAAAAGCTGTATTCAGTGATTTAATAAAGTTATAACCTTAGTGCTGTGGCAAATGTTACCCATGTAAATAATGCAGCCATACTGAAATTATTCACTATCCATCCTGCTTATTTTAAACATCTGTTGTGGGTTGAAGTCCCCAAAAATATGTTGATGTCCTTACCCTTGGTACCTCGTTTGGAAATAGGGTCTTTGAATATGTAAATTAAGATGAGGTCAAACTGAGTTAGGGCAGGCTCTAAATCCAATCACTGGTTCCCTATAAGAAGAACAAAGGATACATGGCCGCAGAGAGCAGAGGCCAAGTGTAGACAGAGGGAGAGATGGGAGAGATAGAGCTGCAAACTAAGGGATGCCGAGGATTGTTGGTACCCACCGGAAGCTAGGAAAGAGCCGTAGAACAGGTTGGCCCTCTGAACCTCCAAGAGGGAACCAACCCTGCTGACACCTGGATTTTGGATTTAGGGGCTCCAGAACTGTGAGAGAATACATTTTTGTTGTTTTCAGCCACCTGGTTTGTGGTACTTGTTATCTCCACCCTGGAAAACTATTACAGCATCATACTTCCTATTTGGCTTTTGTGAATTCTATTTGTTCTTGCAATTTTTCTTGGCACTTTCTCTTCAGTGTAGCAGCTGTGGGATAGGACAGGACAGTCTTAAAGTCCAAAAGAGTTTGAGCCCTGACTCAGCCTATTTTAACTGTTTGAATTTAGGCAAATTACTCAGACTTGCTGGTCCCCATTTTCTCAACTATAAAATAAGGATAGTTTCATTCATTCATCAATTCACTCATTCCTTTGACAAGCACCGGTTAAGCAGTAAATGTGTGCTGAGAACTGTGCAGGACAGACAGACAGATATTAGACAGACAATTTTTATATCCTGTAAAGGAAACAGAACGCTATGAAGAGGGCATAACCTGACCACACCGGCTACTGTGGAGATGGAAGTGAGAATTAAGTGAGAAATATGTGAGTGTACTTTATAATCAGTACCTCAAAATACAAACAAAAATATTGTTATAGGTAAAATTAGATGGATTAATGAAAGTGAATGTTCCTATTTCCTCTGGTCAAACTGCTAAATATTAGGTAAAAAAAATAATTGTTGGAGTTTCAGAAGACTGGCAGGGAAATTGTTGAAGCATTGTAAGAGGGAATAGGATAGAAAGGGTTTGTGAATTTATTCATCAGTCATTCAACAAAGCAGACCTGCTCATACTCCTCACAGAGTTTAGCCAAAGCTCACCTATTATGCATGGTAATTAAATGAGATGGTTGATACTTGTTCCCTTTGAACTCCCAAAAACGATAAATTGGATGTTCATCTTGACTCACTTAAGTGACAGGTATAAGAAATAATATGAGACTATCAATAATGGGAAGGCAAATTAGCTATTGGCAAAATGTTTACTAGAAGAGAATCAATCGTCTTCTATTAAAATCTCTCAAGTCATGCAGCTTAATATTTGAAAGTTCCAGTCACTGGTGCCTGCATGATGATGGTGCAAAAAGCCTCCTCAGTAAATAGAGTGGGAATTATCGTCTGATTTCTCTAGAAACCACACAGCCATTTAAAAGAGCCCTTCCTTGGCATTCAGAAGACTTGACTTTAAAGTAAGTGACCAAGAGTTTTCCATGAAAGGACAAGTACAGTTCTATTAAAACCTTGAAGCAGCATAGAGTCCTCTTCTTTCAGAAACCAGTTATGCAGCTACTTTACATTAAAAGTCTCAACACAAAGATCCATCCTCTAAATAAAGACCATACTGGAGTGCAGGACAAGTCAGAGAGATGGAGCTCCAGATCCACCCACTGCACAGCTTAATCCACTGCTCACACCTTGGACTTTCTGGTTTTGTGGGTCAATAACTTACTCCCTCACTTTTTCCTCCCAACGTTAAAAATTTGACACAAGAATAAATACTGAAATAATGATAATGTGGGCTTGTGTAAATAAATACATAAAAGCATATACTCCTGCCTATTACTAAAAGGTTTTGGAGCTGCTTTTAAAAATATTGTTTATAATAAAAGACAGACATTCTGCTAGTATAGGACTGAAGTCTTATAATATATTACAGGTTTTATTAAGTATATTAAGTTTTTAATATCACATATTAAGGTATAAATGTAACAACTAACATTTGTCATGGCATAAATTTATTAAAAAGGAAACTCAAATTGGATTTCTTTCATTCATTCAAGATTCAAAGAAGAGCAATCATTGCTCCAAACATTGCCAGCAGTAATTCAGAACAAACTATAATACCTAATCAGCAAGAGGAGATTTGTTTCCTGGACTCTGGGAGAATTTTGGCAAATAAGGCTCATATGTTTAATGAGCATCAAAAAGTTGTGAGGAAAATATAGCGGCATGAATAGCATTTGAGTTATGAGCGTATCTACCTAGCACCATGTCAATTATATTTATTATATTGTCCTAAAGTCATCCATACTTCCAAAGCTTTTCTGCTATTATATTGTGACCTCTTAGTTCCTGTTCCTTTTCTTTAATGTCCATGGCAGTTCTCATAGGGTTTACTTGTCCAGCTGAAACTAAAGTGTGTTATTGTGGTTTGAACATAATTGAACAGTAAGAGACAATTTGAGGGCTAGAGCATTCTACTCAGAGACGGCAAATGCGTGTAAGAGAATTTGGACGTGTAGAGAAATCATGAGGAATCAAGGGGATCTATGAGGATCTGAACACATGTATATACACATACACACACATACATATTCAGTTAAGAAGAGATGTAATTACGATATTCAATTATTTATTTCAAACCCCTAACTTCAGTTACAAAATCTTAATGCTGAAAAACCATCTACCTCATTTTTCTCATTTTACAGTCATTTTAGCCATTTCAGGTTAATATAACAAATGACTATAAACTGGGTGGCTTAAAAAACCAACATTTCTCACAGTCCTAGAGGCTGGGAAGTCCAAGATCAAAGTGCTGGAAAGTTCAGTTCTGGTTAGAGTCACATTCAATGTGCAGCCAGCCACCTCCTCACTGTATCTTCACCTGATAGAGAGAGAAGGTGCGGGGGTCCCTTCCTCTTCTTTTAAGTGCACCACCACTATTAGATTGGGGCCTCACCCTTAGGACTTCCCTTCACAAGCATTCTCTCCAAATACAGTGATCGTGGGGCTTAGGACATCAACATGTGAATTCTGGAGACACAAACATCCAGTGCATAACAACAGGTATATAACCAAGGACAGGAAAGGCAGATCTGCTCACTCAAGGTCACAGAGTGCGCAGTCGGTTGGAGACAGGCAAGCCAGAATGTGATGAGACCATGGTTAGGATAGAAGCCTGGACGTGGGTACGCAAGGAGGCCTGGGAAAAACTGCCCCCTTCCCTCCCCTTTTCTCCTTTGTAAGTTCCAGGTGCTTCTCACTCTTTACCTCGCCAGTCACTTGGTTGCATTTCACTTTACTCTCACTGAGAGTCCAAGCATTCACTTGCCTTTTTACTGGAAACCAGCTCGTCAACTAACAGTAATTCCCAGCAATTCTTTACACCTGTGTACATCCAACAGTTGTAAAGACAGGCTTGTTTTATGGATTTGATTTCATGATGAGAATCCAGAATTTTTTCATTTATTTTCATTATTTTTTTTCCTCTTCTGCATTAAAATTCTGCATTCTTCAAGGGGAAATGTAATTGAAAATGGATATAAACAAACTAAAGTCTTGATTTAAATGTCACCACTAAGGTTTTCTTCTATACACTACCCATAGCTGTTTTCTTTAAGAAGTAATTTTTGAACTCTACATCATCAATATAATAAAGGCTCAAGGTTGGCATGTTTTGTGGTGCTTTGGCCTGAAACGTGTCTTGTCTTCTTACTTTTGCTCTTGAGGCCTGGGCTTTGAAGAGAACAAAGTAGTTCTGGAGTTTCTCTTTCTTCCCCAGAGTCATTATTATCTGAAGAGCAAAGAAAATAAAGCAGAATATTGCTTCACCACACACTTCTCAATCGTTAATGCTTGTTTCATCTTGTGGCACTGGTGGCGTTGTTCCAGGCTACAGGGAATATAGGCTCTCACACGGAGTGTGTAAGCAAAGAGTAACTTATTAATACTAACACAGACGAGCACATGGGAACTAACAGAAATAAACAAAAGGAAGAAGCCGTATAGGCATGCTCGATACAATAAAGCCATTATTCCCTTAAGGGCCCCCCCTAAGAAATGGCAGTCTTTCTCAGGTGACTTGTCTCTAAAATTTCACACCTTCTTTTTTTTTTTTTTGCAGCTTTAGTTTATTTGCAACCTCAGTTTATTTCTCCATAAATTAACCTGTCTTTGATCAGTCACAACAGAAGATTAGAATCAGAAGTGCATAAGTATATTTACTGAACTCACATCAGATATAATTGGTCCCTAAAAGTGATCAAATTTGAAACTGGTTAAGCTTTCAGGCTTGTAATACAAATTCAATACAGAAACACCTATCTGATGACTTTTTTTTCTGGTCAATCAGCAAATAGAATTAGCACAGTTATTTCTCCCCCCAGATGTCAGACAATTACCTTTTTTACAAATATATTTGTTATTGTAACACATTTTAAGTAAATTATCTTTCTAAAATACATAACAAGTTTTCATGACCTTACTAATAGGGTAAACAAAGCTAAATTTAATCTGTTACTAATTTCAGAAATATTAAAGTGGGTACTGTTCTTCCGGGTTAAGACATTTCTTCATCAAAGAGCAACATGGCCTCTCCCAAGTGAAATGTGGCAAGCCAGGCAGCTGCTAGGTGGAAAAGACTCCTCTGAGTCTGGGCCAGTGGTCATCAGATACTTGGCATCAGGACCTTCAACTCGGGCCCTGACATGACTGTTCTCAGAAGTTCTGGGAAAGAGTCCTATTTAACTCCTCCAGAGCAAAGACTTGGCATAAGACCACAGCTACACCCAGAATTACAGATGGGGCTGTCTTGTGATTCTGTGGGAAGTTGCTTCTTTACTTGGCTTGGGCTACACAGTATGTCATTTTCTGCCCACAGTTTGATGAAAGAACTTCTCTGAGCTCCTCTTTAAGCATGTGCACGCAATACAAAAGCAAGGCTCTAAGTGCCAAATATAACTGGATAAAGGACAAAGAAATAAGGTTATCTATTCTCCAAAAATATTTTGAGTCATACAACCCAAAGACTGCACTTGACCTTCAAGCCTATGACTATTTTAAGTAAATGTAACCATTACCGTTCTTGAATTAAATGGCTAATTAAAGATCATAAACAAGTTTTAAAATACTAAAAAAAATCATTCAAACTCAGTCATAGTAATGATTGTTCTATGATTTAGGCAAAAGTTTAATATTTGAAGAATATGTAGATAGCATAAACAATTAAAATATCTATAAGAGGGATACTAATTTAAAACCCCTTCATATACTTGGATATAATTTGCTAGAATCATGTTTTGTTGACAGACATCGAAAATGATAATTAAGAAAACATAATGAACAAAAAGATTTACAAAGGTTATGACTCATGTCATCAAACTTTCCTTTCTCAAGTTTCTACATTATATACTAGTTTCAATTTTCTTTTTTAAATACTAGATGTATTTTACAATATTTTGATTCTTGTCAAAATTATGTGAGGGCTTCCTCTTCCCTAACAAAGCCCATATGCATTATTTGAGTATTTTTAAGTTTATCTACTCTTTAGTCACAATTTGTCTTTCCCATTTAGTTTCTACTCTTCACTACATAAAAGTCTTACATGGTCCTTGGGCCATTTCTAATCTCATCTTCTCCATAAAGCCTCTGTAATCTCCCCAAACGAAAGAGATTGGTCTTTTATCTGAACTTTTGTAGACTTTTGTACTTGCCCTGTGGTAGCATCATGTATTGCATTATTATTCTCTCTCTCTCTCTCTCTCTCTCTCTCTGTATATGTATATCTTACTAGATTGTAACATAATTGGAATGTGAATTATTTGCCTATATGGGTATCACCCACCATACCTAACACAGTGCATTGTACATACAAAACATAAGGAACCCAATTCAAACTGGCTTAATTTCTAAAAGGGAATTTATTGACTCATACAAATGGCCAATCCCAAAATACTGCTGACCTCAGGTATAAAAGGATTGAGGGGCTCAAAGAATGTCATTAGAATTCTCTCTCTTCTCTCTGCTCTTTCTATATATTTCTTTTTCTTCATTTTTCAAGACCATGTTTTTCACATGGTGGTCAAGAAAGGCATCAGCAGCATCAAGTTACATGCTCCAGAAAGATGATTATTGGTTATGTTTGGGTTTCATAAAGTCCCAAATATAGAATGAAAGCATAGTTTCCTAATGAGACAGGCACCTGACAAGAAAGCATGTTGGGCAGTAAAACAAAACTATAAAATTTTACTACAAATGAACTTTTTAAGAATCTTACAGACAAACATAAGGGTTAGCTTTATCATTTTTAAATTTTAGTGAAAATGTTAAATCAGAAAGCACATATAACATGACTGTGTATTATGCTCAGGGAATATAAATGATATAAAGCCAAAGTAGCAATCACTGAGAAATCATAATGTAGTTGGCAGTTGACAAAATTTAAAGTATGAGACATGAATGAATATGGGGTAATATCAACTAAGTGTTAAATATTACAGCACAAATTCTAACCTTAATAATAACTCAGGAAAGAAAGGGTGATTGGAATAGAATAATCACTGAAGGTCTTATGGAGGTGGTGAAACTTTTGTTTAATGACAGATGGATTGTTTTTAAATTGTTGAAAGAGGGTAGAAAGAAATAAAGGTAGAAGGAAAGAGAGCAAAATGGAGTACAGGCAGGCATTCTATGTGTGGAGACATAATTGTAGACTATAGCTAACAAGCAGCAATCAGAATAGTTTGACTTGCACAGCCCTATGTGTTGGCTGCTTGACCATGATGTTCCAAGAAGTGAAATGGAAAAGAAGCCCACAAAATTCTTACTCGATTAGTAGAAGCACAAAAGTTATAGGTCCAGTGGACAAAAGTCTAACCTGAGTCATGAAAACAGAGTCATGTCCTTTCAAACAGTTTCCCCATTTGAATAATCAGTTTTCAGATCCAGAACCCCTTGAATAGGAGGAAGCTGGATCCCCTCATGGAAGGACCCCGGTATATTGCCCAAGATTACTGCTGTTAATCTTTGTCCGAGCCCAAATCAAATGGATCTACAGCCTTTTATCAGGGGAACTGTGCACTGGGGGGAAAGGAAACAATTAGACCTTATGAGGAATACTAGACATTGGCTCTGAACTGACATTAATTCCAGGAGACCTGAAACATCACTGTGATCCACCAGTCAGAGGAAGGGCTTGTGGAGGTCAGGTGGTCTGGAAACTTGAGCTCAAGTCCCTCTGAAAGTGAGCCCAGAGGTTCCTTGAACACATCTGTGGCTCTTTCCCCAGTGCCGAGAAAGCATAATTGGAATAGATATAATCAACAAAATACCCAGATTGGCTCCTTGACCTATGGAATAAAGGCTATTACGGTGGGAAAGGCCAGATGGAAGCCTCTAGAACTGCCTCGACCTAGGAAAGTATTAAACCTAAAGCAATAGCATATTCCTGGAGGGGGTGCAAAGATTAGTGCCATCATCAAGGAGCTGAAATGTGCAGGAGTGGTGATTCTTGCCACATCCCTATTCAACTCACCCGTTCGGCCTGTGGAGAAGAAAGTAATCCAATCTGTGTTTTCCTTTGTGAGTTCTTCTAAAGCTTCCCTACTCAGCAAGTTGTATTACATTGAAAAACAGATAAATTTTATCCTACATTTTTCTCTAGAGTCTTTCTTCCTTTTCTATTAATATCACTGTAACATTTATCTTGCGATTTCCTTTGCTATTTATTTTGACATATGGCAATGGTCAAAAACAGATTTCATAATGTGAGCCAAGTTTATTCACTCACTAAATAAAAATCAACACAGTGTTTACTATGTTCCAGACATAGATTTAGACATGTGTGGCAGAGACAAATGTTGAGAGGATGTGGAAGTCACATTTGAAGTCCCTTGGTGGGAGAGTGCAGTTAACTGATTGCTCATGGGTTGGTGGAGAAAGGGGAGGAGGAAGGAAATGTTTGGAATGGCAGCCCATTGCTGGGGATCTTGCATTCCCTCTGCATTGTGTGGTATCAACTCACACCTTACAGAAAAACAGATCTTATGATCATGGATATGTTCAACAATGTTAAAAACTGAAAATGTATAAAAGTGTATTCTACTGAAGAGAATAAACAAATTTTCATGAGTTATTGAAAATATCCACCTTTTTTCCTCTTCATCTAATTGTTTAAAAATAAGATATAACAAATTATTTTTCTATAAGTATGTGTTTAAAATTAACGTGATTGTAATCATATTGTTTATATGATATTACATTCTACTTTTTTCCATTTAACATTATGAAACATTTGCATGTCATAAACTATTTACTAAATAAAATCTAATAGTTAGACATAAAATATTTTAAATGGGTCAGTTATTCTTTTAAAAGCAGAGTTAGTTTTTCTTCTTAAATAAAAACATACTGTTTTACAGATTTTCTATTTGGTCCATTATCATACAATTGTGCCCATTTTCCTAGTGTAGCTATTTAATCAAAGTGAAGTATTATAAGCACACACTACCTTAGACCCTCAAACACATTTTTGTTTTCAATTAGCCCACCAACATTTTTAATTTTCTTCTTTTTAGTAACTTTAGATAATTCACTCAATAACTGATGGATCATCTAAAATGGAAAAGGAAATATAATAGGGCATTGCCTTAAGAAAATATGCTCCATACATTCTCATGACTGAGGCAGACCGTTCCTCATTTCTTAGAATTGATATTTAAATGTAGCACTTCACATCTTTAACCTATCTCTCTCTACCAATTCCTTTCCAAAATTTCTTAATTGCATGCTAATCCAAAGACAAAAACTAAAACAACCACCCCCCGAACCAAACTTTCTCTGTCTACTTGCTTTCTGAAGCTATACCCAATCTATCTTCCTTCCCAGCCAAACATCAAAAGCAGAGTCCATGTTTACCACTCCTCTTCCCTTATTTGTTTATCTGTTTATTCCCCAGCCTACTGCAATCTTCTCCATCACTCCTCAGTTAACTTGCCCTCTCTGCAGTTCTATCAATAATGCCTCTCTCTTCAAAATGCTCTCTTCCCGCTTCCTTTGGTTTTTCTATTACTTCTCTCACATACCTTCTCTTGATCAATCACCCATTCCTCCTCTCACCTCAAATGTTGTTTGAATGTATTGTGGAAGCCCTCACCTCCACTTAACCAACTCACTGGGTTAGGAATGTTCTTCCCCTCCTTGTAAATCATTCCCTCCTCACTACACCGGCACTGAAGATTGCTGGCACATAAATCTCTGATTGACCTGTGCACGCCTACTGAGCTGTATGTTTAGTGAAGACCAGTGGTTTGTTTTAAAAACTGTTTTGCACTTGCACTTGCTAGTTTAATTATGTCATTTAACCAATATTGTGTAAACTAATGAAATATGAGAGTGAAAAAAAGCAGTTGCTTCTATGAGAATTCAGATGAGCGTTATGGAAAAGTTCTATAATGGCTGGTACCCTAAAAAATAATTGCAGTCAAATTAGGTGAAAAACAAGGCCAAGAAAAATATCTCTCAAATCTAGACATATTTGAGTTACCTTAACATTCAGTTGTTTATAAGTTCTTGCACCACTCAACCAAGCTGAAATGGGAATCTGAATGATGCTCTATGTCTATGGTGTAAAAGGCAACACCGAGCTCCAACCAACCAACAACAGATCCTCATGCAAAGCAAAGGCCTTGGCCTGACATCAAAAGAGAATTCAAGGAAAGTATGTTTGTATGTTCTAAGTGTCTACGTATTACTTTTATTTTTCCAGCTTGAATTGATTCTACAGATTAACCTGTCCCATTTGCCTTGTCTAAGGTTCCTCCTTTTCTAGAAATTTGATTGCATCATGATTGCATCTTCCCTTATTCTGCTTTCTCTTTGAGAAATTAAATTCCCAACCAAAGCTTCAATTTAGCCATTAAATAAGTATCAAATCTTCAAGCTCTTTGCAGAGAGGGCCCATGGTTCATTTATCAGCATACCTCCCCATCTCCCACTTCCCTCCCGCATTGTGCCTTGCACATAATAACTACTGAAAAAAAATTTTTGAGCTTTAAAACATAATGAAAACATTAGTCCTTAAATTACAACCCAGGTATTAGGAATCTGGCTTCAATAAGTGTATTACAAGAAAATTCCTCTGTTTTGAAGTCATAATTTACCCCTTCCCAACAACTGTGGGAAAGAAGTTCAATGGAAAATTATGATTGGAAAATTACCATTTTAAATTGGGTAGCTGAAGCTAATTTTTTAAAAATCAACTGTAGCTTTTCAGAAATGTACAAACAAGTTTAGGTGGGCCATGACAAGTACCACTACCACAACATTCAGTTTTATCTAAATGAAGTCTGACGTTTGTTTCTCTCTTAAATCCTATGGGCTTATTTTTTCTGAAGCTATTTTCTCTGAGCTAGGCAGAACAGATACGGTTATCTCTCTTCCATTTACAGATGAGAAAAATTAATGGCCCAAATAGTTACTTACTTACTCTTGACCTTACAAGACAGTCTGTAAGGGGATTCGTACTCTGGCACTCAGTATCTTGAGTCACCTTTTAAATGTTCAATGGGATTCGTACTCTGGCACTCAGTATCTTGAGTCACCTTTTAAATGTTCCTAAGCCCCTTTACAATCCGGCAGGAGAATCAGGAACTAAAGAGTAAAGAGTCAGACCTCTGTATCCACAATTATCACTCATTTGCTCACCAGGCTGTCTAGGATTGTGCCATTAGAGTTCAGTTCCTTGATTCAACACATTTTCCCACAAAATTCTTAGGAGAAATAATGTTAATAATTTATTCTTTACTATTTTCCTACTAATTAATATATTTAATTTGCTTTTCTTTGATTAACTAGTTACTTGAAGAAAGGGAAAGGGTAGTAATGAGGGTTTTGAGGTAGGATTATTTTAGATTATCCGACTTTGTTTTCAAGCAGGAAAGCCCAGTGTATTTATGTGGTTGGGTGACAGGGAATGAAGGGCATGGTTATAGACGAGGATTCCGGTAAAACAAAGGGCATTACTAGGATATTGGATGCTAGGAATTGAAGAGTTGAACTAGAAAATACAATGAGAAGGAGCTGAGCAACCCAAAACAAATGTTTCTATTTAACAATTTTAATTTGAGCTGAATTTAACAATGAGGTAACTTGATTCTTCTTATTTTTTATTTGAAAGTTTGCTCTAGTTTATTTCTAAGTGAAATTATTGGTAGTCCCTTTGTTTTACTCAAAACATTCCTGAAAACTAGAGCATGAAGAACGTTTATGAAGCAGATTACGATTTCCCTTAGGAATAGTTCTGAAATTAAATGTTGAATATCTGACCCAGAAGTTAGTGTTTGATACATCATAAATTAAACCAGCCATGCCTCATGACAATTAAATAATTACTATAAATATCTATCATATTACATATTAAAATTGTAATTCCAATTTTATAAAATGATATAGATAAACCAAGCACATCTTTTGTACAAAAAAATCTAATAAACTATATACATTTTGGGGGGAACTTTAAAAATGTCATGTTTCATTGCTGCTGATATTTTCCGTGGTCTCTCTCAAGGCACAGAACTAGTAAAAAGCTGCCTGAATGGGCCAATGGAAGATTTGAGAAGTCCCTTTCACTTCTGAAGCTCACATACGAGTATGGTCCCATTCCATTCATTCTAACGTTCTACGGAACTATTTTCTAAAATTATTGTGCCAGTCCGTTCATTACATGTTAGCGACAATAAATTCAAAATATTTTCTTGTGTCATCTTAGAATTTGTATGAGTTTTAGAGTATGCTAGATGGGTCTGCTTCAGAAGGTTGTTAAAAAAAGTTTGAAATAAAAATTCCCGTTTCTTCAGTCTAGCTATATACATGCCTTGTGGCAAGAAGGGCCTTCTAAATCAGTCTCCCATTTTCAAAGTAGTCCATGTTCAAAGGTATTGATTATTGCTGATGGTAAGGGTTTTTTCTTATTGAAAAGCATTTCACAAACAGGGCTAAACATCTATTTTTCCCTTTACTCTCTCTTCTAACTCTATTTAAGGAGTTACAGATATGGCAGCTTAGAGACAGAACAAAGGCATTAAGGCACATTGAGTGGGATTCAAACACTTTGTTATACATCTAGCCTCAAGCCTACTCCTTATTTTGTTTATCTGCTAACAATTACCACCAGATCATTGGCAAAATGTTGTGAAAAAGGAGTTTCAAAACATCTTTCACAGAAGCCTCAAAAAGGTAATACCTTGAATGTAGCTTCCTTTAGCCCTCAAAACAGGTCAGGTAAGGGTGGCAAGCAGCAAAGCCTGAGTGTTAGGTGGTAGCAAACAGACCTGGTGAAAAGGCAGAGATAAAGAGCCACGTTTCCTAAAGAAGAGAAAGGATAGTTGATTTCAGCCCTCTTCATATGAAAAGTTCTAAACTGTAGTTTATTAATGCTAAAACACCATTGATAATTTTATTGATTTATTTTTTTATTGCGATATAATTGACATATCTCATTAGTTTCTGGTATACAAAACAATGATTCAATATATGTATTTGTTGCAAAAGTAAATCTAGTTAATATCCATCACCACACATAGCTACAGGTTTTCTTAAAAAAAAAAAATTAACATTCATCACCTTGTCTTAGGTGTTGATTTCTCTTGCAGATTACAAAATTGTGAATTCAATTTTTAGTTAAGAGATTGAAATGAAAATTTTCACAGACACTGGAAATGATTTACTCTAGGATCCTGAACATAATTACTTTAAAATTACCTATGTTTAAAAATTATACACTGGTTGTATCTCTCAACTATAATTTTCTTCTTCCCCCTATTTTGAAAATGAACAAATATAAGAATGACAAATGGACTAAAACTGAAGAGAAAGCTTAGGTTCCCAAATGTTACCTTAGCCCTTCTCAAATGCAAGACCTTGAATCTCTTTAAATTTTGCCTAAGAAATAAAACACTAAATTAGCAAGGTTTCTTAAGGCTTACAATTTTTATATTATATGTATTGTTGAATATGTGGCATATAGAAATATAATTATATATTATTTTTAAAATAATAAACAAAAACAAAATAGAACTAACAATAAACCTAGCAATACTATTACAAGTTCTACCCAAAGGCAATGTTATGCAAATTCAACTTATAGGTCCTGAATAGCTTCTTCAATGCTGGCCTCTCAAAAACTCTCTATATACTGATGTTTGCAAGAAACTACCAGCATATTTCACCTTGGAAAAGTAATATTATAAAGACACTGCCATTAGTGATTTTATGTACTTCCACATACCCTTCTTGAATTTGAAGTAATGGATAAGTTCAGGTAATATTTTTTATTCTCTTTCAAATTTTATGACTAAAATATTGAGTTGTGTTTTATGGCCCACATTTATTATTTTCTATAGAGTCAGCCAGCAGCTTTAGGCAAAGAATACCTTTGGAGTCAGATGCGAAGAAATCAGAGGTTTAAAATGAATAATCATGTATTCTGGAAGCATAAGAATTTTCCAAAGCTTCTGAAATACAACTAAATACTGCATACTGCATAATATATGAGCCACACTTTCCCAACCCTCTGTACAATTTCTTTTTCTTTTGTGGCTAGAATAATTTTCTATTCAAGTATGGCCCAGGATTGTAGCTATAAAACTTCATTTCCTCCAGAGCAAACATGGGATTTTTTTTTTGAGGAAGAGTTTGTTGAGCAAATTGTACACTGGTAATGGCAAGAAAGTTTTACTTATGAGGA
Source organism: Lyroderma lyra (assembly GCA_004026885.1). Taxonomy (NCBI): domain Eukaryota; kingdom Metazoa; phylum Chordata; class Mammalia; order Chiroptera; family Megadermatidae; genus Lyroderma; species Lyroderma lyra. The sequence goes on from PVJL010000424.1 coordinate 349,413, forward strand.
ATTTAACAAGGTCACTGGAATTATCTAGTCTCAATTTTTAAGAGTCAAACTGAAAGAGGGACATTTAAAGTGGTCGCTTTAATAAGTAAAGCTATACAATATTTACACATTAGAACAAACCTCTAAAACTTCTTCGGATCTTTTCTTTTTAAATAATTTCTTTTTTTAATGGACTAGATACAACTAGTTAATATAACTTGTTTAAAAAGAATGAGAACCTGGCTTTGACAGGAGAAAGAGATGGAAAGCACAGGATTCTGATCTGGATGCTAATCCTGTGAGCTCCTAACTTTCTGCATGATCTAGATTGGGTTCTGGTGTTATCACAGTCACTTTGATAAACTTTGGTTTCTTTGTTTACCATATAATCCTCGACGTAATAATGGTTTGACTTAGACTTTTGAAATTTACGATGGTGGGAAAACCATACATATAATAAATTACAAGAAATAGTCAACATTTTATTATCAAATAGACTTTGTGTTACATAATTTGCCCAACGTATCAATATCTGTAGTCTAAAGTAAGTGTTCTCAACACAAAATAAGTGTGGCTAAACTATGATGTTCCACAGGTTAGGTTATTAAATGCATTTTGACAGGATATTTTCAATTTATGATGAGCTTATCAGGATGTAACCCCATTCTAAGTTGAGAAGCATCTGTACTTAGCCAACCTGTGATCAGTGAAATAGCATATTTGTACATGAAAGCATTTAGAACAATGTACGTTATTATTAGGGAAAAGCCCATGCCAGCCACACTTAGTTTTCATCATAGTGTACATGTCACAGGCTAGCTAGGCTGTAAATTACATTGATTTTATGGCTTTTAGCATCTTCCAACTTCAGAGCCAACCTAAACAAATTCTGCACCAGGAACTGACTGCCTTTATGTTGTATTTGGCTAAACAGATCTAACCTCATATGGAGCACTCACTGGCCATTATTGATAGTGATGATTAAAATCTGGTTAGAATGTCATAAAAATTATGCAGTATGTAATAAATTCCATGACAGTACTGAGGCATTTGAGAAATAATTTACTTTCTTAGAATTTAGGTCAAGTGTAGAAACAACATTATCATGTATGCATAACCTCAATTTGCCTTGCCCAAGTACCTAAAAAGAACAAATGCAATATGGATTTTCTTAGAAGAGGTTTGTGGTTATTAAGTTTGTTTTACTTGTTTTTACATAGGGGACTTTTGTTGGCCTTTAAAATGTAATTTAACAATGTAACTGATGTATTTTTGCCACCAATAACACAAATACATATGACAAAATGAATGCATACTCATTTTAGCCTGTAAGATTTGTTTTTAAATTATTCTTTTTGCAGTCAGGGGAAAAATATGAGATCATTTCTTTTCCCTCTGCCAAAGGCAAGATATTTCCCCAACCCACGTGAACAGTTGAGCAGTAAGTCTAGCGTGCTGGAGTGCTTGAGTCCCCCGCCTCGTGCCCTGCCATCTATGGGCACACACGCATCCACACTAGTTGCAGTGGAGGGGGCAAGCCTCCGCGGGCATAGCATCTCCGCTTTCACTACGAAGATTGTGCTGACAATGCAGCTATCCCTGTTGTCTATCGCATCTGCCCCCTGGACAAGGAGGAAAGGGTACGTGGTAGAGCGCAGATGCTGCCACCCACCATCTCCCACCTCTATACACCGTATTACTCCTCTCCCCACGTGCGTTCCGAGTGCTGGATCTCACACACACGCACACGCACACACGTGCGCACCGTACCTCGCCCACACAGGCCGGGACACGTCCTGGCACACCCCAACCATCCCTCTCCAGGCTCCGCCGCCTCTCCCCACCCACCCGCACTCCACGTGGGCGCAACCCAGCGCCGGGAGGCCGCGCTGCCCCGGAGCCCCTCACCGGCCCTCGCCGTGGGTGGGAAGGCGCGGCCCAGGGGTCGGACGGACAAAGCGGGCGTCCAATCGAGCCCAGCACTGCCTCCCCGAAGGGAGGGAGCGGCAGCTCGGACGGGCCCAATGAGCGGGGAGCCCGAGTGGGACTTCCTCCCGGAATCTCGTTGGCCAGAAAAGCGGGGCCGTGGGTGACACGTAAGTTGGGTGGGAGGTGGCGGCGGCAGAGGCGCGGCAGCCCCGTCAGTGACACCGGCCCGCCATCCCCCAAACCCGGCCGAGCAGCCGGCCCCCCACCGTCACCCACCCTCGCTTCTGCGCGCGGAGGCGCCGCCTGGAGCCCGGGTCCCTTTGTTGAGGGCGCACCCCCTCCTTTTGGTGGCAACAAAGTCGCGCAGTGGGAACCGCGAGGGGGTGGGGAGCTGCTGGGGCGGGACTCCGAGCTCCGCCGGGGCAGCCGGGCCAAAAAGTGGGCAGGAGGAGAGAAGGCCAGCGGCGTCCGGGGACAAGCGCGAAGACAGCCCGCTCAAAGTATGCGGAGGGCCCCCTCCCGGGCCCGGGCACTCGCGGAGCGACAGCCTCACAAAAGTTTGGCGGCAGCTGCCCGGGCGGCGTCGATGGCTGCGCGCCCCGCGGCGCGCGGGGGCTGAGTGGGCGCCACTTCCCCTTCGGCCCCGCTTTTGTGTCTGGCTTCTGCTCCCCATGCTGCGTCCGGCCAGCTCTGGCGGCGGCCGCTGCTGAGGCGCTCGCTCGGGCCGCGGGGAGGAAGAGACGGCGGCTGGAGGGGCGGCCGCGGCGCGGGGTCCAGGCGGGACTATGGGAAACGGGATGTGCTCCCGAAAGCAGAAGCGGATCTTCCAGACGCTGCTGCTGCTGACCGTGGTCTTCGGCTTTCTCTACGGCGCGATGCTCTACTATGAGCTGCAGACGCAGCTGCGGAAAGCCGAGGCGGTGGCGCTCAAGTACCAGCAGCACCAGGAGTCCCTTTCCGCCCAGTTACAAGGTACGGTTAACGGGACGCGAGCGGCCAATGGCCAACTTTGCCCCACGCCTCCGCCCCGACTGGAAAAGTAGCTTTGGTGAGCCTTTGCCACTGCACGTGCCACCGCTGACCTTCAGGGACCGAAGAGGCGAGCCCTGCAGGGCCTCTAGCCGCCCCCCCCCCCCCCCGAGAGTTCGAGGAGATGACACTCCCATCTTCCTGACTCTTTGGTTTCGTTTGAAATGGGCAGCACCAGTCTCTGGTCCCGCTGGGCTTTGGATGGGCGGGTACACACTGAGTCCTTCACCCCAGCGCTTGTCAAAGGCCCAGCTGCAGTCCAGACAGGCAAACCGGGAGCCTTCCCTCCGTTCTGCCAGCCCGTCCGGAAGGCGCGTGGTTTTCCTGGTGTCTAGGTATCTGCTTTGCATTCAACTTTGTCAGTAGACTAAAAAATGGGGAGTTTGGCAGAGATTTCCCAAACTCTGCCCATTTTTAAAGAGAAATTAAGCCATGAGCTGGCTGCTCAAACTAATGGCGTAGTCGAATGGAACCCAGACCTGCTAGTTTTTGTTAACTTAATAGGGTGACTTTAGGGATGTTGGCTGTTAGAAAAGTCCACACTACCACTGCTCACCATCCTGCAGTTAGGGTTTTTGAAAAGAAAAACAACAGCAACAACAGGTTTGTCTTCCTGATTAACTTTTAGTTTATCACACAGTTTGTGTGTGTGTGTGTGTGTGTGTGTGTTTGTGTGTTGTGTGTGTGTGTGTATTTTACCATGAGCCTTGAGAAGTCAAAGAAGAGAAACGGTTTTTCACTTTGCCAGACACAACAAACACAACTTGGGCAAGATGTGCAGGAAGACTTAAAGCTCCTAATCTTCTATTTTAGAATCTCATTTAATGTAAATTTCAGAAACATAAATGATGCATGATTGCAAAGTAAGCACCATGTGGTCTTGTGAAGAGCATAGTCATCTGATACACATATTTTGAAAGCTTTTACTTGTGCTTGTGGTTAGTTTTCAACACTTATGCAGCCCTCCCCCCATTAAAGAAGTAATAATAAGCTGTAAGTAGTGAATGGTTGACAGTCTTTGTAGATAATGCACATATAGCTTATTTCATATTACCAGGAAGATGCAAGCTGGATAGACCTGTCAGTGTATGTGTACACAAATATAAAACAGATGCCTTTTCATTGCTTCAGCTATTTTGAGTGTTTTCTTAGTTAAAAAAAAAAATTAAGATGAGAGAAAATGATACATAGCTGATTGCTTGGTCTTATTTGCTCTTCCCAACTTAGAAGAAAGGAAAGTATTTTTGGCTCACTACAGCTCTGTAGCCACAGGCAGTGAAATTATGTGAGCTGGGCTTGATTCAAAAGGAAAACATGTTGTGATACAGTCTTAGGTTTAAAAAATCTTTAAACTTCTTGACATTTGCTCATGGATTATTATTGATATGTGAAGTATGGATATTTATTTACTTATTTTTTTGAGGTGATATCCGTGACTTCCTTATGAAGTTCAGTACAGTTAGACCAAGTGAAAAATTTACTGTCTAGTAGTACAATGGCAGGACTGGAGTTTCACACTCATGGCTGGAAGGGACTTGTGTGGTGAATAGTGAAGCTGGTGCCTTGGTGTCTTACTTTAGGAGACCCTTTAGAGCAGGCACTGTCATAGTCACCAGTACATCCCCGGCACTGCACAGTGCCTGACACTCTTGAGGGGAGCTACATATGTTTATTCAATCAACAAACAAAATTATCCTAAACTAGTGAGAAAATTAATCCTACACACTTTTGTCTGCTTTCTCAGTCTTCACTTTCCTGTTGCTGCTTTTTGAAAAACCAGAACAAAGTAGCAACAAAATATTTTACCCAAGTAGTCCATTCTCTCAACTGCCATTGCTGAAACTCATTGGCCATGACCCTGGTTTCTGAGTCATACATGGCCTCTATTTGCCGTACTCCACTTTGAAAATTAATCTCAGTTTCTTTTCTTCTTTTTTTTTGCCCTTTTTTGTTGGTGGTAGTGGGGGAGAGTGGTGGCAAGTGGTAATACAGGACTATTAAAATACACAACATTTGCTTTGCCCCAGGAGATGAAAAAAATGTTATAGTTTCAGTGAATTGCACTAAAGTCCATTTCTTCATTTACTTTTTTGCCATTTCCTCCTGAGTTGTGGTGCTGCAACAATTATGATATGATTATGCATGAATAATTATTTCCCCAGCAAGCTACAGTTTCTTTTTTTTAAATGGGTTTGCAATTTACTTCTGTACCATTTATTTTGGATTTCACATCTGCAGGCCATTTAATGAAGGTTTTCTGATGGCGTACAGGTTTGCTTCCATTTTCTAATGACAAATGACATTTTACTCAGCAATGCTATGCACCACCTGCATTTGTTTCTAGGGCATTAGACTCTTCATTCTTAAGTCTTATTTAGTTATGTGAGATCTCTTGACCTGGGTTGGATTAAGATCAGAGGTAATTATGAGTGGCCTTCTTTAAAAAATATGACTCTTGAAATGTTTTAGTTTGGCCCTGTAATCTGAAGGTACACATTTGTTAAGCGAGCATATTTGGGTCATCTTCAGTTTAAGAATGAGTTGTACTCCACATTTTGAAAGTAGGTTATGTCTAACTCCAAGTGCATTTTGTAATAGGACAGCTCCATAAACAGGAGATGGTGGGGGGTGACATGAGAAAAGTTCCAAGACTAGACAGTCCCCCCCCCCAAACACTAAAAACAAAATGTCTGTGTTTGCCAGCCTACCTATTTACTGATCTATCTCCCACACATACTGTCTTCTAATTACACTGAGAAGCAGGGCAGAGATTACATGTTAGTGGCAGAAGCAGTACTAACAACCTTTGACCAGCACAGTGTTTCCTTAGCCTTTAAATCTCTTTTCACATGGACCTTGCACCATTCTCTTGTCTACACATGGTGGTTCTTGGCTTTGGCCATTAGAATTATCTTGTAGCTCCCAGCCTAGTTAAATCACCATCTCACAATCTATGGGGGTGGAACCCATCTGGCAATTTCCCCAGGTGATTACTACATCCAGCTAAGGTTGAGAACTGCAGCTCTGTAATCCTAAAACTAAGCCACTTCACTCTTCACCCAGTTACTTTACCTGCTTGGTCACAAAGACACTCGAGGTTGGTTTTTTTTTTTTTTTCCCCTTGAGCATGTAATTCAAATTCTAGTCCTGCAGGTTTTTGTGTGAACTTGGGCCTCATTTTTCTTATTTAGATAATGGAGATTAGAATGACCTATTCCATAGGGGTAATTGTGAGAATAAAATAATCGCTAGTAAGCTGCTAACATACCTGGAACATAGGAGGTACTGCTTATTAAAGATTAGCTGTTATTGTCATGGTCCCTCTTTGAGGTAAGATATTTTATCTCTTTCTCCTCCTAGGCTAGTCATGGCTAAAAGTTTTTAATTGACAGGATTTGTTTTTATAGTCACCCACCTCTTTTTATTGTATTTAAATGAACATCAAAGAAATAGGTAAATGGTCATAAATCTGAGTACTTTACTCTGGAGAAAGGACCTTCCCTGACAATTTAAACTTAGAATATGGTTACTGATTAACTATTCTGTATCATTTCAGATTAGGAAAGAGTATAACTGCTAGAGGTAGGCAGTAACCTTTTGCAATAAGATCTGGGAGGGAGAGATAGCTACTTAAATTATTAAAAAGTAGGGGCAAAAGCCCCTCATTCTAAAAATACTGTATGGCATGATTACGGCTTGCTTGGTATTCCCAGTGATAACCAGAAATCATCAAGAAAAGGTTTATATAAAGTTTTCTATGCCCCTGTCCCAGGTAGGTGTGTCACAGCTATTTAAAATAAAGTTTGGTGCTTCAAAGTGTCATGCTGTTATTTCCTTTGGTTGTCCTTTGCGTTGTGATCCCCTTCAACATGCAGCATTGTCTACTAGCCTGAGCATGAACACATTGTATTGTAACTCATTACTTTGTTTTCAGCCTACACTGAATCTGGTTTTTGTTTGTTTGTTTGTTTTTTACATTTTCTCAGCTCAGGGCCAGCCTTTTTAAATTCTTTCATCTCTAGTACGTGGTACCTGACATATAGTAGGTGCTCAGTAAACAGTGGGTCTATATTTATGTGATATTTTCTCTCTGCCTATGAATGTGGTAACCTATGATGGGTAGTAAAGTGTAGTGGATGAGAACTGAGAGAGGAGTCAGAACACTTAGATTTGATTTTGTGCTTTAAAAAAAAATAACTCTGTGACCTTGAGCAAGTACTTAAGTGGTCTGTGACCTGTTTTCATCATATATAATAAAAGGGGTAATAATGCTTTTAAGAGGGTGTTGTGAGGATCAATAGTGTTAGCCAATATATAATACTTACAAAGGTGTAGCTTGCATTTTGGAGCATTGGAGAACCTCATGCACAAGAGAGTTGTTCACAGACTTCAGTAATTTAGCCCCCCCCCCCCCGCCGGGAATGGGTAATGCATGGTAGGTATACTTATTTTCAAATGCAAAGTTAGGACTTAATGAACATTTTCACCAAAATACATCTTGCAGTTAAAAGGAGATATTTATCAAGCTGTTTTTGTTTCATTCTGTTTGGTTTCAAAAATGGAGGAGAAATGATTACTCCTTAGGTTCAACTAAAATCTTAGTAGTTTTTATTTGTATGTAAAACCCTGTCTTAAAATTCATTCCCTGAATAAAAAATAAAAGCTTCTAGACACTTTGAAAATTTTACTCACTTATGCATTCTGTTCAATGTATATGATTTGCACAAATATGTATGATTCCGTATAGTGTCTGCTTTAGTAATCCTTATAAATTGGAACGTGCCAATATTGGTTGACCATTTAAGAGAACTGCTCGTCATCTGTGAGCCTTCACTTCAAGTCCCAGTTTGATTGAACACTTGACCTTGATTGTTTTGTATTCTCGCCTACCTTGCCAAGGACAGTTTCTTACAGGGCTAGTGCACAAGACCAGGTTTCAGTGACTTAATGAATAAGGTCATTGGAGTTGGGATAATAACAACTGAAGCTGGCGATGACCAAAATATAAAGGATTTGAGAAAAACCAGAAGAAAGGAGAGAGATAAAAGGGGACTTTCAGAGCATTGAGGAAGATCCTTGCTGACATCTTTATTGTCCATAAAGGAAAGAAACAAGAGACTAATGAAGGGAGTGGGTTCCCCCTTAAATACATTTTGAATGCAGTTCTGGTGCTTTCCAGTAGAGTGACCTGGACCAGGATAACAATGTCTATTTTGCACACTTGTATGTATTAGAAACAGTACATATGAAATGACTGGCATGAATCCTGGAGTGCATTACTGCTTGCTACCTTTATGAAGCGACCAGGACTGCTATTACTGTATTAGTATGGGGCTGTTTTTTATTTTGCCCAGTTTACTGTCTCTCATAGGTAATAGTGTTATTAGTTGTGTCCTAAATATAGCTCTTTTCAGAACCATGTGCCCAATTTGGCTGAAACTTTTATTTGATTTAGGATTCTGTCGTTTCTGCCATTTTGACCCTTTTTTGGTAAGAAAGGACCTGAAAGCACTTTACGTGGTAGCAACCAAGGGTTGCTGTTTTTCATTTTGACACTAAGTGTTCTTGTTTTATCATTGAGGACAAAATGTTTTTGTTTCTTTTGCCAGTCAGTGGTTTGTGGGTTTTGTAGCTTTGTTTGGAAGTTATACATAACTCTGTTATAAAAGAAAAATGGCAAACTGTATTTTCATTTCAAGCCAATGTTATTTGAAGTTAATTTATTGTGATAGAATTTTGAAAATTTATTTGAAAGAATTAAATTATTTTAAACATAACTTTTATTGAGTGTTTACCATCCATTTTCAGGTACTGTGCTTAAGCACGTTACATGCATTTTCCCCGTTAAAAGTGACATGAGCACTTTAATGTGGATGAGCAAGCTGAGGTCCAGAGGGGTTAGGTAACTTGGCATTGTCAAGGTCTAATCTAATGAAACTGGGTTGGGAACCCTAATGTGACTTCCTAACTTGTGTTCACTCCACAGTACTCCATTTCCCTCAAAATTATTTTAGTATCTCATGACAATACTACTGGTTTTGAGAAAGTAGGTTAAATGGGTTGTATGAGGATTCAAAATAAAATTTAGAATCAAAAGGAACAGGTGTGAACATTTGATGCAGCATTTCCAGAGTATAGGACATTTGCTGCTGTTAAAATGGTGATTTGGTTGATACTGGATTTGATTTTAGGTGGTATGCAGATCCTGCATAAAAATAACATCGAATCACCTAATAAAAAGCATATGCCATTTTGCATTCCCTTTCAGTATGTTCTTGAGAATTCAAGGAGAAACTCTCAATTTGATGTTAGAACCACTCTCCTAGATAGAGTTGCTCTTTTTATTTTCTCAGAGAGCAGATTTCAGGCAGCCAGCAGCCTGATAGCAAGAATTTAATAGTTTTGTTGTTTTATTGCATTGAAATTTTATAGTCACTATCCATTAATGCCATGTACGTCAGAATTTTCATTTACATTGTACTAGTGTAAAATGTCTTCTTCAGAAGCTTATTTCAGGGGAAAAAAGTGAATATTTGACAACCCGTAAGAAAGAACTCCTGTTTGGTGTACCTGCATATCTGGAGTTTAGGAATGAATTAACTGTTCAAATTTGATGTGAATGTTTTTATAGTTAAGAAAACAGTGCTGAAACCAATGAATCACTTACCGTGCATCTCATGATCTCATGCTAAGCCGAGGGCCCTCAATCTGACTTCCAGTGCAACGTAGCATTTCCCCCTGCCCTCTGCTCTCTCTGGAGACTACAGCACCCTCTTCTCATTTAGAACAGAAATGGGCGTTGCTATTTTTAACAATGCTGTATATTTCTCAATGGTGCATTTGTGTTCCTTGTTTTTATTGGCCTGTGAGTGCTTATCCAGAGGGCATGCCAGTCATTGCCCTTCACTAATAAGCCTCACTAAATAGGCTCATAGCCTGGAGGGACAAGGACATGAACTAAATTGCTCTTTATAACAGCATGGTATTTAAAAAAATACTGCTTTCACTATTTTTCATCTATAGAATGTCACAATATGATAGTGGATTGGAAAGTAAAAGATGTGTTTCATTCTGAAGGATAAGGCATTAAAGAAAATTCAAATGATGGCATTTCTTTTCCTTTGAGAGTTAGTGAATTTAAGAAAAATATATAATTATTTTAGTAAAAGTTGAAAGATTTATATGATCTGGAGAGAAACGGGAGTATTATTTTAAGAGAGTTAAACATTCCATTTTCCATTTTCCCGTTTCCCATCTCATTTAAACCCCTTCTTTAGGTGGAATTTTTGTTATAAACAACAACAAATCTGCACATCAGGATATTTAAGAGAGCTTTGACATTTCTTGTATGCTCTCAACAACGGCTTGATGCTATAAAATAAATATATTGGACATAAATTAAATTGGCTAGCTGACCATTATTTATTTAGTTTTGTTACTGTGGAATAGTTTACCGTATTTTGCGTAAGATTTAATATTATGAATCTAATTCCTGTTGTGTCAGACTCTTAACATATTAACAAACATTTCAAGAGAATTTTTAAAAGGACTTTATGTCCCTTTTAAATGTTTGATGCTATAAAACATGTTAAATTGTACTGATGTCAAGCATCACTTTTATTAGAAGATGAAAAAGAAATCCTCTTTACTGTTTCGATGAGCATCCGCTGCAAATCCGGAAGTCACCTAAGTTTGATCTGGGTGTGGGTGAATGAAGCTCCTTGGTATAGTTCCTCACATAAACCTTCTCAAGTACAGTGCCTCTTTATTTGTAGTTCTGTGAAACTGAAGAGTCAAGATTTCTGATCTGAACACAACATACAGTAGTGGGGCAGGCATGAGATACTGCCATATTCTTGTTCAACAATGTGGAAAGTCTGAAGTACGTAGGAGCCACTGTTTTGTACTGAAATCCAGCTGCGCAAATGTTCCTTGATTAGGTTTTCAGGCCTGGGAAAATTCTCCATGGCTGTCGATGCTACCCTTTGGGCTATTGATTCCATTCTCTGAGTCATCCTTCCCTTTTTATGAACGATAGTATGTGTCTGCAGCTGTGTTTTCTCAGCCTACTCTGGCCAGTGGAATTTTGGGGATCTTTGGCCTTTTTTCATTTTGTACGGTATCTGTCCCTTCCATTCTTAACTGGTAGTTTCTGCTGATAAAAGTACTCTCAAAACTTTTGTGGGTCTCCTGTGAAGTTTTTGGGGTTTACTCTGTTAGGCAAAAACCATACCCCCGTATTTCTTGGAGATAAATTCTTCTCTACCATGGACTTCTGCTGAGACAAAGGATAGACAATGCCCTTTAACTTCCCCAGGCCTATTGGAAGGACCTGTGAGCCTCACACCCTTAGTCTTTTTGGAGACCCTATGGTCTGACTAAATAATACTCTGAGACACCACATTTCCAAGGTCTTAACAAGGATTTGAAAAGCCACAAGTTCTGTCTCATCTTTATACCATGGTTTTTTTCTGATAGGTCCCTGGAATTGGTCTTTGCTTTGGAAACTATTTCTTAATTTTAGCATTGGTTGCTGTCAGGAGAGGACAGAATTTTCAAAACCATCAAGTCTTGTCTACTTCTTGTTTAATACTCCTTCCCTCTATATATTTTCTCACAGTTTACAATAAACAGGAAGAAGAAGCTAAGTAGCACCTTCAGCACTCTGCTAGGAAATCTGCTTAGCTAAATTACCCAGTTCATTTGGCACATTTCTTACTTTTAGAGCTGCAAGTGATTACAGGTCCCATCACTATGCATTAAGTGTGGGTGTTGTTAAACCTTCTGCCACTACGTAGTTTCCAGTTTCCAATAAAATTTTCCTCACTTTCATTTATGCCAGGTATGTCCAACCTGTAGTCCAGGATGGCTTTGAATGTGACCCAACACAAATTCCTAAAATGTTATGAGATTTTTTTTTTTGCCGTTTTTTGTTTTTTGTTTTTTTTTTTTTTTTTTTTGGTTTGTTTTTAGCTCATCAGCTATTGTTAATGTTAGTATATTTCATATATGGCCCTGGGCACTTCTTCCAGTGTGACTCAGGGCAGAGAAAAGGTTGGACACCCCTGATTTATGCCCTTACTAGCAATCTCTTCAGAGTCCAAAATCCTGTGAACAATGTGTTCAAGGCATTTCACTCTCGTTTGCACTCTTCTTGAGGCTCCCTACATAGTTCCAAAGCTGCCCTCACGTTTTGAATTTTTCTTATTGGATCGCTACACTTCCAGAATCTCTGTTAATTATCCTGTGGCATAAAAAATTATCCCCAAACTGAATTGCCTTAGAACAACAAATATTATCTTACAGTTTCTTTAGGAAAGAGATCTGGGCTTAGCTGGGTGATTCTTTCAGAATCTATCATACTGTTGCATGGCGAAGCTGCTGACCAGGGTTGATGGCATCTCAAAACTCGGCTGGGGTTAAGGAATCTGCTTCAGAATTCACAGTGTGGTTGCTGGCAGGCCTCAGAAGATCTACTTCTACTCTCACTCATCTGGGCCTTTCCATAGGACCTCACAGCTCCAACACACAACTTAAAACATGATAGCTGCCTTCCCTCAGAGCAAGAGATCCTAGAGAGAACTAGAGAGACTGTAAGAACCCAAGATAAAAAAAAATTATTTTAATAACCTAATCTTGAAAGTGATAAAACATTACATCTGCCGTATTGTGTTCATTGGAATTAAATCACTAATTCACCTCATGCTCAAGGGAAGGGGTTTTGTAAAGGTATGAATAACAGACGGTGGGGAATCATTGAGGGTCGTCTTAGTAGCTGCCGACCACAGGGTGAGAATGTCAGTGCTTTCGTTGTTGGCATTGTCTTTGCATCCAAAGTCCTCATAAAGTAACATTAAACACTGGATGTGTACCAGACACTGTTTTAAATTGTTTTCCTGGTTTATAGAACATAATACTTTTTAAAGAATGTTGTGCTCATATTAAGTGTGATTTACCACTGACTTCGAACGTATATTCACAAGAAGTGGCGTTTGAAATCACGGCAATTCAGAGGAAAAGTGTTTGGTGGTTAAAGCATCTGACTTGGAAGAATTAAAATGAAAGGAAAGTTCCAAGTAACTCTATAAAGTATAAACCCAACTAGTTAAGCTGTCAAGAGAAATCCCAAAGTGGAGTCCTCATGTCCTTGTGGAATTTCAAAATCCGTTGACAATACGTGAAGTTTCCCACTCCTGCAATGGACAGGTAGAGAGGGGTGCAGTGCAGCTTGTTCATGCAGTATTCTCACTTGCTTGTGAATGTTCCTTCTGACTTTATAGACTGCAGTCCTTGATGAAGACCTTGGTGTTTGGTAGTCAGAAAATAATTTTTTATAGAGTTTTAGTGGTCTTAGATAAAAATCTTTGATTTAAAGGAAGAGCATTAACTGCATGACTGGTAATTTCAACGTACTTGTTCATTCAACCCTACTTTGAAAGTCAAGTGTAAAATATTGCCATATATAAGTATTCTTTTATGATGCTTATAAAAATAAAAACAGAGCTAAGAGCATGTCATGAAAAAGTCATTTCATGAAAAAGTCATTAAATATTTTCTGAACAATTGTAATTCCAAATTCATAGTATGACCTCACTCTTCTAGACATATTTTAATAATTATAAATATTTGAGGTAACTATTTCTATTTTCCTTTTGACTTTCCTAAACATATTTCTCTAAGAGCTTGGATTGGGAAGTAGATAGAGAGTATATTGTCAAAATGTCTGAGGCCATATTCCATTCAAGCGTCAAGGAGAGTTCTGGTCTTGTCAGAGAGAAGTTGCTATTGAATTTCTGCAGGATCAGTGATTCTCTTCCTGCCCCACTCCTATCTGTGTAGGTGCCAGGTTGCTGTTGTGATATTTATTGTTACTTTATGTTGCTGTGGACTTCTCTTGGTGATATTCATGTGGACATCATAAGGCTCTTGTGACATATGATCTCTGTTTGCTTCTTCAAAAACCAAAATAGCAAAAATTCCCTGCGTGTTCTACAATGTAGTGCTAATATGTGCAATATGGTTCTTAGGGAGATTTACAGGTTACATGTTGTTGTTATTTTTCTCATATACCTTTTACTCCCTGTATTGTTTAGGGTCCATATGGACAGAGCTAAAGGATGCTCTTTCTGTTGAAACTGTCCAGGAAAGCAGTAGCAAAGATTTAGCTAAAATAATGGTATTTGTGAGTACATGTGAGGCCTCTTACATGCACCTCCAAGAAGGGGTCCCACGGGAGCAGTATTTTGAGGTAGAGTCTAAGCGTTTAAAGAAAGACTGCTCTGTTTTTTATCATTGGCCCCCTGCTGTCCTTAAAACTGCCTCTGACCCAGCAACAACTCATTCCACCAACTCACTCATTGTGGGTCTTATCTCTGACCCTCTCTTCCTTAAGGGTGGTATTTTCTCTTTGATATCCACAGGGGTCCATGAAATTGCTGAAAAATACAGAGGATGCCAAAAAAATACATACACACATTTTAGGAAAGGAAAAACAACTGTTAAAATTGTAATACTCAATATACACGGATAACAAAGGTGAATGCAAGTCACTTTGACTTCTGCAATTACAAAAGGTGCTCAAAGTGGTTACCATCAGTGTCCAGACACTTCTGATTACAGCGAACTACTGCTTGAGCAACGATGACCAAAGTGTCCACTTGTATCACTGCGCGTGCTATTTCAGTTTCTTCCTGGAGTACCACCAGTGAAGCAAGTTTTCTATGGTACACCACGTCCTTTAAAGTCCCCCATAGGTAGAAGTCCAGGGGTGTTAAATCAGGAGAACATGGGTGAAACTCAAACAATGTTCTTGAATTTCAAATACCACTTCAAAATGGTCTTACACTCCTTAAATGACAACCGTGCTTCCACCATTTTCTTTGTCCTGCCTGCCACATGGTGATGCTAGCATTCATTTGATTAATGCCATCATTTGAGTGAATGTCATACTACACATTGCTACCATAATTCAATTCAACTTCAAAAAGTACTACTACATAGATAACATCTCTTAAAATGTGTGTGCATTTATTGGCACCCCCATATCTGTCACTTTTGTATATGTGCTATTTCCAAGACAGAGGCCAAATCTTTTATCAGATCCTCAAAGCACCAGTGTCCTGAAAAAGGTTGAGAACCGTGGCTTTAGAGCAAATTACTCTTTGTGAGGTCCTTTCAAGTCCACCTTGGAATTTGACCTTCTATCCTGTGAACCCTCTAAAAAGTGGGTGGGTTTGTAATGTGGTGGTAGTGCTCACTACTGTTCCCCTATAGCCCTAACCCACTCTGCCCACCTCAAATTTAAGAAGAATCCTGATTAGGGACCTAAAGGGCATTTAATATTTGTGTTTCTAGGATCCACTAGTAATTGCTCAGTAAATAAAATAAAATGCTTTGAAATTATGTGAGAAATTTATACTTTTCAGATTGCTTTATATTTGGGGAAACAGAAGTCACACAGCAAGAGTGATACACTTGATGGGATTAATGCTCAAATTGCTTGAATCCTAACTCAAGGCCCTTAATAGTCCTCAGTTTCATGAGCTCTCTTATTCTGGAACTGTAATGAGTTTTAACGGTATTCACAAAGCAGTTTCTCACTTTGCTTCTCTGAGGGAACTCTGTCCTTTTCAGGTTCTATCGAACAGTTAATATTCCCAGATGGGGCCTCACCTGAATTGAGAACTGATCTCCTAGGAGTCTACCTGCCCCTACCTCTTCCCATCTTTATGTCCAAGATGGTGCTGGCAGCTGCTTAAGCTCCTGCTTCACCTCTGCAGCTTTCCTCTGTCAGGGGCATGTTTACCTTGTTGCTTTTTACATTTCATATGCCCTGGAGGATCCATAGGGACTAGGCTCCAGTATTGAGGCTGGTAGTCACTGTGGTGAACTTGGTTTCACCACCCCTTTCATCTATCTCTGGCACATTGTCCTTGATCCAGAATTGGGGGCTTGGGTTGTCCCTTACCTTACTTAGGATGAATCCTTTTCAGACTCTTCTGCGTTCTGGAGTGTGGTCAATGCTTAAGCTCACACTGAGATCCTGCAAACTTTCACCGCAGGCCGTCACCTCCTGACAGCATCTGTAGCTTCACCTTGATTTTAGAGGAGGCTTTGAAGCTCACCACTCAACTGATTCTCCAGCTGTGCTTTTTAGTTTCCAGATGTAGCAGTCAAATTACTTACATAAATCATAAATTGGTAGAGCAGGAAAGAATGTTTGTAGAACCCAGGTTGCAAAGATCAGCATCTGGAGATGTTTTGGTTTGGCCCACTCAGTGCTCTGAAAAATTTCATGGTAGTTGTCTGCAAGGAAAAAGGAAGATATTTTATGTAAACATCTGGATTTCCGACTCCGAAAGATCCCTGGACATTGGGCTGCATTCCTGCATAGTGAATGGCCCACATTTTGAATGGGGCATATGGGCTTCAGCTGGCAGAAATCCTCGCTGGGAATTATTATCTGATTAACTTCTTAGTTTATCAGTGAAGAAAGTGAGTCTCAGAGAGTTTGATTTGACCTCTGTGCTGTCCAATGTGGTAGTTACTGGTAATGGATGGTAGAATCACATAAAGTGCACTTAATATGACTGAGAAACTGAGTTCCCAATTTTTAACTCATTTAAATTTAAAAGTTAAAACTAAAGCACTGAAATATTTTTTGTGAAACAACTTTATTGTTTTAGTGGCACTACATTTCAGTTAACTGTTGTGTTAGATACTGTGTATTACAGCGCACATATAACTTATACTTTTTAAAATGAGGTTGTTAGAAATTTAAAAATTATAGATGTCACCCACAATGTATTTCCGTTGGACGGTGCTGATCAGATAGAGTTCTCACAGTTTGTTGGTGGCAGGCCTGGAATGTGCAGATATCGAGTTCTGGACGTATTTTTTTCTCTATGACTGAAGTGTTACCCAACTTTTCTTCTAATTCTCAAAACCTTTTTATTATAACGTATATAATCTCATAAATTTCTATAGGATTTTTTTGTGTGTGATACATAATACAGAAGTAATTTTACGTAAAAGAAAAGTTATGCATATTATCAACAATTATATAAGAAAGGTAATTTTAAAGATAATAGAATTAAGAGTCATGATACATGAGACTTTTTTTTTCTTTTAAGTGACACCATTTAATTTTCTGTGAATTATTTGTGAAAGAAAACAATTTTTAACACATTTAAAATAACATTGTGTTTGATTTGGGCACAGATATATGTAAAATATTGTCTAAAATTAGTTATATGTTGTGGCTTTATAACTAGACAAAATTACTTTTAGAGCTAATATTTTGAGTTCTTATATTTGACAAGGTAAGAATCACACTCTTCACAAATAAAATATTGGGCATGTGAGTAGCCCCATGAAATCTAACATTTATTTTACTTCTTTTTGACATTTTAGTCATTGACCTATGAATTGTAACATACACACCAAAAAAGTGCACAAATTGTAAGCATACAGCTTGATGAATTTGCACAAACTTATTTGTATCATCAGCAACCTGATCAAAACACGTAACAGTACCAGCTCTGTGGAGTTTCCCTGAGCCCCTTTGAAACACCCACTCCCACCGCACACTGACCTCCTGAAGATAATCGCCATGGATTACTTTTTCCTGTTTTTATATTTTACATAATTGAAATCTGATTGCATATACTCTTGTGTCTGGCTTCTTTTGCTTAGCTGTTACGTGTAATTATAAATTGTTCATTTCTATTAGTATGCCGTTGTGTAAGTCTGTCACAATTTATCCATGCTACCATTGAGGGACATTTGAGTAATGTCAATACTTACTGCTATGAATATCTTGTTCTTTTGTCTTTTTTCCCCCCAAGGACTAGCAGCTCCTTAATGTGCTTGATGTGATGACTGTTTTGAGTTAGATAATGCAACTTAAGGACTATTTTGAGAACATTTACAAAGTCATTATCTTATTATTGTCCCTATCCTAGTGCTAATTTAATATCCTTATGCATCCAGTTTGTATGCACTTGTCTGTTATCAATAGAATTTTTAAAAATATAACCAAAAATAAAACAACTAAAACTTAATGTTTGAAACTCATGCCTTGGTATCATTGTTCAGTCCAAGACAAGATGCCCCCAAGACTGCCCAGGCGGGAGCCGGCTTGTCTGTTCCCTCTCCACCATCATTCCTTTGGTCTGTCCTTCTTCCATTTGTATTGTGTAAAGGGGTCATTTTTAAAGTAATTAATTAACTAATTTAAAACGCAGAAATAGACAGCAGGTCCAGTTACTGCCTTTTGCTAAATTAGAGTCCTGAGACGCAGTCAGAGTTCCTCCTGTTTTGGGAACGCTGCCTGTCACTGGAAGGTTTCAGAGTATAACCGAGTGTTCGGGAGTAGTATTATGGAGTTAACTTACATATCTGGAGGGTAGTTGAACTTGCCTCAAGAGTCCTTCTAAGTTAAAATTTTGTGATTTTTAAAAATTCCGAGATGTTAGTTTAAGTGAACAATAATGAAAGTAATTACCTGTAGTGACTCATGTTCAGCCATTTGTTAATACACAATAAATGCTCACAGAATAGTTTTACTTTATTATATATAAATGGCAAAAAGGGCAAGATGTTTTTGGAATTGATCCATGAAAATCTCATTAATATTACCTTTATAACTTGTAGTAATTGAACTTGTGATAGGCTACAGCTTGTCTTTATACGAATTATACTAGAAAAACTAATAAAATATTTGTGTAAATAAAAACATACCCCACTTGTAAAAATAACAGATTTCTAAGTACTGAGGGATATAAAAAGGAAAGATATCTTCCTAGACAAAGAATTAATGGATGATTCCTACCTAGTGAGTCAGGCAGGCCCTAAAAGTGTTAGTGCTCAGAAGCAAGAAAGATAAACTTAGGAACTCTTTTTTAATTCAAGATTTCCACTAATTCATACTGTCTCCCCCTCCCAACACTAGCTAGTTCACACCTGTCAAGTTTTGAAGGGAAGCTATTCACAAACTGCTCAAAGAACCAGACAAGTGGTTCTAGAATGTATCAGTTATTTAGGGAGGGGCCTTACCTTTCGTTGACTTGGAGGACTGCTTGGTAATTTGTAGAAACACCTGAGGTTACAAAATTATAACTTTATCTCTTTGAATATGGTTTATTTACTTTATTATCATTTGTTTCTGGAAATTAGACTTTAGTTATAAAATGAATGTCTTTCTGTGGCAACTTTTTCTTTAAAAATCCTTTGGTGTGGTTTGATGCAACTAATGTTACATGAGTAGCCTTATAAAGATACTGAGCATCACTATATTCATTTTTGGTTTGTAACAATTTCAAAATCTCAATGGCTTACAGTAGCAAACATGTTCATGTTCATGAGTCTGCAGTTTGGCTATGACTTTGCCATTACTCACTGGGCTTGGCCTGGCTCCACTGGCCTGGACCTCGGCATAGACAACAGGGTTTTGGTCAGTTTCAGGCGGACCCTAATGCCTCCTTTCTAGGACCTGCACTGAAAAGACTTTATCTGCTGGGGGTGCCCTTCTCAGCTTGAATCACAGGAGCACAAGAGGGCGAGTATTAACATGCAATGCCTCTTAAAGCCTTGGCTGACTGTCTCACTGTCATTTTTGTCCACATCCCTTTGGCCAAGCAAATCACGTGGTCAGCCCCAACATTAATGGATTGGGTGGGGCAGAATCCTCTGACCACAGCGGCAAGCACTCCAGTGTGGATGGCAGGGTGTGGGTGTGTAATTGCGCTGGTGAGGGGTGAAGAATTTGGAATGATGACCCCATCTAACAGTCAGTTTCAAAATTGGTAGTGTGAGATAAAACAAGACAACTTCTATTTGGGGAATCATTTTATAGTGATTTGATGTAGACCTTTAAAAATATTAACATTAAATAACATGGTTTTAGTCATATTTGTATTGTCTTGGCAAACATATGAGTTTGTAATGAACAAGCATTTAGCATAAGTTCTAAACAAAAGGCAGTAAGTATTAATAATAAATATGTTATTTTATTCAACAAACTTTTCCTGAAGTAGCTACTGCCCACAGGCTTTCTTATGAGGGGAGGGGGCCAGTATAAATGTGATTATACTGGTGCTGGTATCAAGAGAGAGAATATAAATGAATATCTTTTAAAGCTTTTTCTGTTAGGTTTTTATGACTGGACTCTCTCAGTGACATTGAATTAGTAAACTTGTCTCCCAAAGCATTTCAGCATTTAATATGCTGAGTTTAGGAGCAAAGGCAGATGTGATAAAACATAAGATTTACTTTTATACACTAATCTATGTGGGTAGAATTGTCTACCAAAAGAAGGGAAGCCGAAGGCAGGCCCCTAAGGTACACAAGTATGGCCTTGATTTGGAATCAGATATTTCCTGTGAGTCGTCCTGACACGCTTTTGGTGCATATAATAAAAGAAGGAGGAGGAAGAGGCAGGGTTTTTTTCCAACAAGCTTATTTCTGTATTTTTGGTGAACAATGCCTGCTCAGAAAATTTTCAGAGTAGGAACATGTAGACTCTTGTTAAGCCCTGATAAGTGAAGCTTTTAGGCCCTATGAAGCCAGTAAATAGTCGGCCAGTTACCAGTGTAGTTTTTGTTCTCTTAAGTAAATACTTCTTGTCATTAACTTTGTTCCATTGGAAATATGTTGATGTGGAAATAAAATCTGGCTTTGGTTTTCCTCGTCTGCTTTATGACTTAATTTTTACTTATTTATTTATTTTATTTTTGGCTAGTTGATTGCAAAAACATTTTTAACAGTCTGGTTTGCAGCACTCAGAACAGACACCAAAAAGAATTATTTCTACTGACTGCGTAATCCTTTTATAAAAGGGGAAGTCTTGCCAGGCCCCACAGCATTTAACTACAAGAGGTTACAGTTTTTAATTGCTGCATCCAAAATTATTTCTTGAATTTTGAGTTATATTTCAGTAGACACTATCTAATTTCCTCTCTTTCTGGGTCTGTCCTGGTTTTATCTTGGTCACTCAAAAACCAAAACCTACTAGCCTGGTATAGGCTCCATGGATGATTTTCATTTAGTGTGTTGACCCTACTTTCATACACTGCATATCTGGAGTCTTACCAATCTATACTATTTCTAACATCCTAGTCTGACTTACTAAGTACAGAGACTTCTACCTGGTTTTCTTGCTTCCACCCTTACTTCCCACATTGGTAGCCCAGTAGTTTACATTATTATTATTTGTAAAATACAAATTAGATAATGTTTTTTCCCATCTCTTTGAAGGAAATTTTAACTCTTCTCTTACCATTTTGTTATGATTCACCAACAAGATTGCAGCCACCTGGGCCTTTTAGCTATTCTGGTGACACTCCATGCTCACACCCCTCTGTATTGGTTATCTATTGCTGCATAACAAATTACCCCCAAACTTAGCACCTTCAAGCAACAAACATATAAATGTTGATGATTTCACCATTGCCAGAGGGTCATGAAAGTCCAGGGGCAGCCTAGCTGGATAGTTCTGGCTCAGGGTCTCAGAAGGCTGTAACCAAGCTCTTGGCTGGGCTGCTGCCATGTAAGAATTGGCTGTGGGAGAATTCACTTTCGAGCTCATTCATTTGGTTGTTGGCATGTCAGTTGCTCACTACTGGCCACATAAATCAGCATCTCACTCTGGAATGCCCCTCCACAGATTGTCCAAGTGTCCTCATGCCATGGCATCTGGCTCCCCACACTGTGAAGGATCTAACAGAGGAATGCCCTACATGAAAGCCACAGTCTTTTATAACCTAACCTTGGAAGTGAAATAACATCCCTTGTGCTGGATGCTATTAGTCACAAAGACCAACCCTAGTACAGTGTAAGAAGATAGTATACAGGGTATGAGTACCAGGAGGTGGGGAGTGTAGGAACTATCTGGATGGCGAGCTACTATAGCAGCCATGCCACCCACGGTGATTTTGCTGTTTACTTTAAAGAAGTCTCCACCTTTCACATTTTTACCTCAGAACAATACATAGAAGTCATAACTACATCTCTTCCTTGGTAAAAGGAAATAGCCTACATCAGCAGAAAAATGATAATAGTTCATCCACCCAAGTACTGTCAATCCCATTAGCCTACATTATCTTGTTTCCACTGATGACTATCTGAAATCTCATGTTGTATCTATTACCTATCTTGTTTGATGGTCTTTCTCTATGAGATTATAAGACTTTAAATTCAGGAATCTGGTATTTCATGTCTATTATTTTAATCTTTGAGCTTAGAACAATGCTTGAAATATAGTAGATAGTTGTATGATGAATAAATAAATAGGTTTGCCTTTTCAAGCCCTGGAATTTATTTTAACCATTTTAAATGGCAATGTTTCTACATGCATCCCAGTATTGTAAAATTGAGGATATTTGAACATTCATACGTTTAATTAGCTTAAGTAGTAGTTTCTGAGTTTACCTTACGAGTATATAGAAGGTACTACGCTAGATACCCTGAAGTTACATACAAATACAGAAAAGAAATGCTTTCCCTGCCAAGGATTTCTTTTAATAATAAGGAAGGGCAAACTATCTTATGGGCTGTATGAGAACACGAAAAAGAAAGAAACCCTCTTCTTTCTTTAAATTTAAAATTACAGGCCTAGAGTCAGGGTGAGAATTGGAGACTATACATTAGAATGCCCTTTTGATGTCTTCAGGTCAGTACAGTTATTTTGTGCTGTAATATTATATTCCTTTTAGCACGTTCCAAATGTAAGAAGGAAATAAACTATATTTTGGACAACAAAAAAGTCAGTCTGTATAAGCAGAAATGGTAAATTATTTAGATATACATTTTTTAGGATCATCTTGCCAAAATGACTAAAAATATATGAAATTTGTTTCATCATGTGTGGTCATCATAGGTAGAGCATTTGCCCACCTATTAAATAGCCCTTGATTAGTCAATCTTTGGAATGCTCTAAATAATGGTTATTTTTATAGCATTTTTCACTGCAATTAGCTACTTACTGTAGACATCCTGCCTCCCTTTTCTTAAAATTGCTTTATCTAATTTTGCAGTGGGCTTGAAAGCCCAATAGCCAAACTTGATAGAATTACATTCAGTAAAAATAAATAGCATTCTGTACAAAGTTTTCTTTTCAAGTAATTAAGTTTTAAGGGACATTTTATTTTTACTTTAGCTATTTGTGGCCCATTTCTACATCTTCCTGGTACTCAGTATGTTTTAACAACTTAATAGACAGGATGTTATTTTACTTAGGTTTTCTGTTGAACTTCTGTCTCTGTTCAGTACATGGTAGTTGACTTTGAAGTCAGTCTAACTCATAGGTCTGCCAAATTTTACTTCTGTGTCTTTAAACAAGTTGTTGAATCTTTCTGAGCCTGATTTAAAAATAAATTCTATTTTCCATACAGAGTTAATGTAAAGAATGAATTAATATGTTAAGGGCCTAGAGTGTTACCTGGAAATCTGTTTCCTTTTCTACTTTCCGCCTTCCCTAGTCATTCCCCACCAGGTTGAAGGGCTTCTCTGTCTTCTAGTGCCTAGTGCCACGTGCCTTGATGAGCAGCATCCAGAATGCATATCACTTTGACAAGGATGTCCTGGCTTATCTCCAGTGGGTAGGGTGGACTGGGGGGACCAATCTTGCAGACACCTTTCATTTGTGAGGTCATCGCCACTTGGGGAGCAATCCAAGCTTTGGTTTCTCTGTAGACTGGTATCAGTAACATGGCTCTATGGAAAATCCAGAGTCAAGACTGTCCATGTCAGTAAACTTGCTTTCTAGGTATCCTTTAGAGATCTGATAGCTACAAGCAGTCTTAACTGCCACGTGGTGTCTCACTCCCTGCCTGGGGTTTACAGCAGTGGAGCTCAGAGGCACCTTAGAAGAATCAGGCTGCTGGGGTTTGGTGGGCCGAGGATATTTCAGTCACTGTAGATACTCAAAGTTAATAAAACATTCAGAACAAGGAATTTTTTAATTAGAACAAGTTTTATGGCATCCACATAATTACTTACATTTTTTCCACTCCCTAACATATTTTCTCAGCTTACCCACCCTTGTGACTCATTCATTAGCAAAAACGGTCAAATCAGCATTCTCTTCTAGTCATCAAGCAAAAATGGGTCACCTCCCTGTTCTACTGGGTTGTCTTGTGTGCCACACAGAGAATCTCCTTTCAGTTTGGGCCTCATCCTGCTGCCGTGTTTCCTTGTTTTCCCTTTGGTTTGGTTTCCACTAACCATTAGGAACTTAGCGTGGCCAACTCCTTTCACCCCAGGATGCCCTCTTCTGAATGTCACACTTTTTGTATTCCGTCATCATCCACGCCTTGAGAGTACTGCTAAGATTCTGCCTTTTTCTCCTTTTAAATTCAGCTAAAATGCATTGAGTATCTATTATGCACTCTATACTGCGTTAAACCCCGATACTTAACATTATGGATTTGAAGAATGAAGCTCAGAAAGGTTATGTGTCCCCAATGACAAAGCTAATAAATGATAGAGGGAATGAGATATAAATCTGCCAACTCCAAATTTCGTTGTCTTTCTAATTTACCACAACTCCCTTTTCCTCTAGGCTTGCCAAGACATTGAGAAACATTGATGATAGGTGCTGGAAGGCTTTATTAAGTCCCGTTTAAGTCTGTGTCACTGATCACTACCACTCCTGTAGCTAGGAGGACTGCTGGAAGAATTGTGGGGCAGATATGGCCCAGCTACCATTTTCTGGGTCCACTTTGACTCTGTAATGTCAATCCCTGGCCTGTAGAATGGAGAGAAAGCCGTCATCTTCACCACTGATTTAAAAAAAACAACAACAACTAGTCTTAAAAGTTGATTCAGCAAGTTAGGAAAGATACCCTCCACTAAGAACTTCTTAAATGTAAAGGATTTGGGGGAACTCCCTTACTTCAGTAATTCAGAATATGGATTTAATCTTCAATCAGAGAGTAGTTTAGGGCGTTCCCTGGTGGTGTAGTGGCTAGGCTTCCGTGCTCTCAATGCACGCCCTGGGTTTGATTCCCAGCCAGGGAACTAACCCCCCCGCCCCCCCCCAAAAAAAAAAAGTGGATTAGTTTTCCCTTTCAAATTGTAAAGCCATGTGTTTCTGTCTTGACAAGCCACAGAATTTTTTTTTAACTTTTTAAATAACCTTAATGAAAATGAAGGTGATTTTCATTAGTTGAAAAATAAGCATTATTGATTAATTATACTGTTGGAAGAGAGAATACTAAAAATTATTCAGTTGAGGTTACATAATGTGTGTTTAGAGTTCACCTTTGAATCTGTATTTGATGAGGTGAAGGATCACTTCAGAGATTTTGATGAAGCCACAGTGTGAACACCAGACTCACGAGGATAAGGAAACTGCCTTTTCCCCAAATTTGGAATGACTGTAGACCTGGGTTCAAATTTGGACTGTATAATTAAATAGCTGTATGACCTTTAGGAAGTCACTTAGCCACTTGGCCTGTTTTGTTGCCTGTTCAAATAAGGATTACACTTGCTTTCTGGATTTATGAGTCTAATGGAAGCACCTGTACTGTGGCTAGTACATGGTAGACATTTTGAAAACAGTAAGTTAACCCCACCCGTATATTAATTAGTTGATAAATTACAAATTCCAAAAAAAAAAAAAAAAATTAAAGCATTTGCCTTACTAATGAGGAGTTAGTAACTTCATTTTTCTATACAAAAGCTTCATAGTTGATCACTAGCTACATTACATCAAAGGTTTTATATAATACTAACTTAGAAAATAAAAATAGAGGTGACATAAAGCTCTAATGATACCCTTTTAAGATCTCCATTAAGGAAAGATTAATATAAGACATGATTATTTTTAACAAGCATTTTTATTTCTCTCACAAAGTATATTTTGGAATGATCTTTGAAAGGCTGCTGTTTCCAAGGTTAATTCATTTTATCCAGAGATTGTGAACATCAAACAATAAAACTCAATTTAAGTGAAATAGTCAGGAAATGGAATATTCTGGTGAATTTCATTGTCAATGTTAAATAGAAAACTTATTATCCTCTCCCCCCATATGGTTTCTGGTCTCTATTTAAATCATTCCGTTGCATCTTGAGTTTGTATGGAAAGGTCTGTGCCAAGTTTCTTTCTTTCTTTTTTCTTTTTTTCTGGAAAAAGGAAAGGAAATAAAAAAAAATTCTTAAAACATTTTGTGTTTCAAGTTATATGACGGAAAAGCATTCCAAACTATTAATTGCTTTACTTCATTGGTAAGAATGGTCATCACTGCAAACATTGGTTCTCTTCCATTACTGGAAATGTGTGAAGATCCAACTAAATGTGTGCTGTTCCGTGGACATAGTGGTGGATTGGCCTGATGAATAGATTTGGATCTTTCTCTTCTTCTAGAACTTGAGTGCAAAAAACCCCCCAAAATGTGTTTAGTTGTTACGTTGAAAAGAGTATCTGTATAATTAATATGATATAGACTTAAAAGAGTAGTTTGTAGAGAAATTTGAAAAGTGCAGATAATTTTTAAGACACAAAAGAAAAAAATTCATTCATAAGTTCAACAACCAGAGCAAGCACCATAACATTTTAGTGTTAATTCTAGTCTTTATTTACAGATTCAAAGGCAAATGGATTAAACTATTTAAATTTGTTTAAACCTGTTAAAATTGGTGTTTTGCTTTATGTATTCTTTTTTCTGCTTTAAGGTTTAGAGAAATTATATGAAGAAATGGATGTAAAAAACAAAACACAATAATCTGTCCTTTACTTAACTAGCATTGCAGTTATCTTATTGGGTATACAGAAAAAAAAAACAATGTTTTTTAAGGCTTTTTTTATTCTGTAAGAAGCTGATATGTGAATAGCAAATCACATTTATGCTTTTAGAACCATTGAGAAGCCAAATTTTAAGAGACCTTTTTCCCCCCTCTTTATTCTCCTACTCAGTTTTGAATGAACAGTTTTAATCACAGTAATTTTTTGTTGGTTTGCTTTCAGTTCTTTTCATCACAGTAAAGAATGTAAACCTAATGTGAAATGCCTCTATGAGTTACCAATATTGGTTTTATCTTATATAGATTCACTGACTTTATAAGGAAACTCTTGTAAAAGTTATTTTAATTCCATAATGCAGTATTATCAGATATATATGTTCATCAGATATAAATCATATGTAGTAATATTTTATAAATTTATTTAAATTTAGAATGAGAAGTTAAGCTTATAGCAGCCTTTATTTTTTAATTCTGAAAACAAACTATAAAATTATTTTTTATATACAGTGTCCAGCAGAAGTAATACTGGACCCTGTACATGAATGTCTCACATGAGATGGACAGCAATTTGAACATTTCACCTAAAATGTCACCTAACGTGTGCTTGAGTCTGATATTGTTGTGTTACAGAATTACATGCTTATGGTTTTGTAAATAAAAGATTTGGTATAGATTACCAAAAAATGGGATGATATTTGTGCCAGTCCCTGTATTTTTAGTGAAACACCAGGCTAGAAAATATTAATAGGCTCTTGTTAGATTTCATCTGTGTTCTCTTTAAATACATGAAACTGTAAAGACAAGATAGTGGAAATACTCAAATTTTACACCTCAGATAAATATCATATGTATTTTACATATTGATGATTAGAATTGTTCTTTCTGATTTAAAGGATTTGTTTTTATGATTCCTGTACTTTAAAAATTTCTCAAATGGCTATGTTGTGTTTTCTGATGCGTTTAGTGTGGGGATAATTTACTAAGTTCTGTCACTACATGGGCAATTGCCTTTAGATCAGAGGGTTTTTGCTTTTTTGGTTTTTGGTGTGTGTGTGTTGTAGCCAGAGAAGAAAAGCTAAAAACTCTATTTTTTATTTGCCTATGTATAGTGTTAGCTATGTATTTATTTAGGTAACTGCTTAATGTATATTTCTAGGTTTATTACTTTGGATCTATGGCTAGAAAATTTTTTTCCAATTATAGCTGACATTCAATATTTTTTTCAGTCTTTACATGGCCTCTTCTTTATATCCTTAGTCACATGTCTTCTGTTCAGCTAGTGTTCAAGTGGTTTTCCAGGCTGCTTATAGTTTATTTGTAATTTTAATGTGGTCATGGAAGGAGGCAAGCACAATGTTCATCTACTCCACCATCTTGCCAGAAACTCTAGAATTCTTCATTTATAAATTTGTGATATTAAAGGGATAGGCTTCTTGTAAGTACTGTAGTTTTTATTCTGTCATTGAATAAGTAATGAATAAACTCTCTACAAAGTTATCTTCATTAAAAGTAGCATTCAAAGGTGGGTTCTTTAAAATATGAAAAAAAACAAAAAAACAAAAACACCTACCTAGTGTGTTCTCAAGATTCTAAAGCAAAGATGAAAGAACTAAGCATGAATATTAACTAATTATTGTCCTAATTCTCATGTTGATAATTCATATTCAGCATTAATTATTTTTTAAAAAATCCTTTCTTTTACCTAAGTATTTCTACACCTTTATGAGGGGTCTGTGTTGTATGAATGATTTAAAGGTAAATCTAAAGATAATAGTCTTCTTCCTGTCTCACCATCTCTTGAATGATACTCACAAAATTGCCATAAGTAGATTCCTTTTCTTGTGAAGTAACTTCAGAAATACAGAATATGGAAAAACGCCTAATCCTTATGCATTTTCAAATACTGTTCATGTACGATAAGCTAATGACTAAAGAAAGGTCACTAGATCTTCTACTGAATAGATAGGAGTAATTTCTAATTACACTTAGTTCACCCAAAAAGTTACATGTAAATTGGATATAAATGCTCTTTGTATATAAACTAAAGGACTATAAAAGCATAGTTTATTATGATTGCTATCAAATTGGATTTTATAGGATAGTTTATTCTCTGAATATATAAATACTCATCTACAACTGTATTTAACTTCATAGTGACAGGTTTATCTACATGGTGGTAAAGAATGGAATTTAGTTCATTAGTGAAATAAGTATTTGCTCTTCCTGAGAAATTCTGATTTACACTTTGTCAGTGGGGAAATAACAAAACCAGAGATGAAGTGTCTAATATGCAAATGAATTTTGTTTTAAGCTATAGTTATAATTAGTTTTATTCTCTATTGCTTGATGATCAATATGTAGTATAATGGTAAATGTGAGCTACTCATGTCCAAATTACTGTAAAAATTAAATTTTTCTGTGCCTGAACTTCCTGTTCACCCAACTCCCAATTACTTGCAACTGTGGAGATAATTTTAATCATTTTCAAATCCTTTATAGAAGAAAAAGGACTTGAGCACTTTAGCCAAAAAGATGTCCCTTCTTTGTCATCTTTTTTTATAGCCCTGCTATGTCCCTAGTGAGGCCAGCATTCTTTACGAAGATCACGAATATATGCTAAGGTCTTACAAGTGAACATTTATCCAGATCATTCCACAATTCTGATTCTGTATCCTTGCCTTCTAAATAAACTATAGCAGAGAATCAGAAAATTTTAGAACTGGAAAAGGCCTTAGGAGTCAGGTGGTAAACCCTTTCACCAATGACAAAAATACCTCATTAAATAAATACTTTTCAGATTAAAAATGAAACCCAAATCTCTGAACTTCTGGTCTTTGGCCTATTCCACCATAACATGTTGCCTGGTCGTTTTGTGCAAGTAGACATAAGCAGAAACCTGCTGACTCCAAAGGAACACCTCCACCTCTGTGTCCAGGCTATCTACCACATGTGCTTGGTTATTTTCCAGTATGTGAAGTAACTATTATGGGGAGAACAAATTGACACTCATATATTAAGCAGGAAAAAAACAAGTGAATGCACTCCTTAGACCCATTTGTGGTTAGAGTGGCGGTTGCATTTGTGTGCACTTTGGTGCTTTTATTATTCATTCAGTATCAGAAAAGGATAACATGTTTGTAGTTTTTTTACAGTCACAACTATAGACAAGGAAAACCCCATCCTAGAATACCTTAATTATGACACACAGGATCTGAGTTTATATATAATAGTTTTCAAGAAACTGAAAATCACAGATGAATCCAAAGTAGTATTCTTTTGTCAAAAACCTCTCCTAAAAAAAATTCAGAGCCACGCTCAGCATTCTGTCAAACTGACTCTTTCCACTTGCATCCAAATAGGTTATTGAGAATTTGCAAAACCAATTTTAAAATGATTTATGTATTGCTAGGTCAGTAGTCTTTCTCTACTGTAAATAAGCATATTTATAATTTTAGCATTGGAAGGACCTTGGTGACTCAACTGTCCAACATCATTTTATTGCTGAGCACAGAAGTGGTTAGTGTCAGGCAGCGTGGGGAGCTCAGGAATTGTGGCCCAGACCAGTGTTATGTTCCTTAGATTACCCAAAAATCCTCTTTAGAAATTAGCTCTTGGCCCCCATCTGTTTTGGTCTATTTTTTGTCGGTCTGTTCATTTCTCTTTTTCTTTCTATCTCTTTTTTTTTTCTTATTGGCTAATCTATCTTAGTTCTATTTCTGTTATTTTCAATGGATTTTATCTGAATTCTAACTCTGCAGTGGAGTTGAAAAGGTCAGAAGTCTAACTCTATTTAGAATGCTGACATCATCAAAGATTTTTTTCTTTCTTTTAGCATGCAGTTAAGTACCTTTCTACAGATCTGGACTGTTCATTGATTTTACTGTGCTTTCAAAAATCCCCATGTAGTTATTTTTTTTAAATATAGATACATTGTCTTTACCTTTCATAGAGAAACTTTAGAGGTTGCAGATGATTTCCCTTGCTTATACTTGTGTAACTCGGCTTATATAAAATTTAGTTTCTTGAAACTGGACTCTTGAAAATCTATCTTGATATGTAACCATTAACACTTTTCCTATGTAAATTTTCTGAAATAATTGGGGAGTACATTGTTAATCTCATGTGCTGTATGTTATTCATTTGTTTGTATGATTCAATCATTTAATACAATTCAGCAGGTACCCACTTTGTACCAGACTCAAGGCTAGATGACTGTGTGCACAGACTGTAAAGAGACCTACTCTTTAATTCACATATAGTAGGAATGACAAATCTGTACATAAAGTATTATCGAAAGACTGGGTAGTAATATGCCTAGGGCCATCTGGAATAATAAAGGACACCCAAACTGCCTGGAGAAGCCTCCGGAATCACAGTGATGGCAGACACTAAATCTTGAGTGTTGAGTGCACCTGGTGGGTGACGGACTGTATTTCCATGCTGCGGGTCAGGATGGGTGGATGTCAAGGCCTACTCACCAGAGTAAGCTTTCACAAAATGCATATTCTCCTCACATCACCCCATCTTCGGAAGTCTCCCACTGTCACCCTAAAACTCACACCTCCTGCTAAGTAGTGTGCTCTTCCTTAAAAATGAAGAAACAACAATGCTTCTACTTGATCTTTGAGGGTCTTACCCAGTGATCTCTACTTTCTAACTCCAAGGATTTTATATACTATGCAGTAATTACTGATTAAAATTATATTTTACTCCCCACCCCTGTCATGTGGTGTTGTGTATTTCAATGCAGAGGATATTCCTGTTTAGAGCCACATGAGTTCTTAACAAACCATCAGGAAAATACTCATTTTCTATAAAAAATATTATGAAAGGAAAGAATTCTCCTTTGTACTCTTATCGCAAAGGAGGGCTTAAAATGTCCAGAAATGAAAAGAGAATGAAGGATATCACTAAAAATTCCAAACAAACTGGTGAAGCAGGTTTTAGACTTCCAGTGTTGACGTTTTCCCCACAGTCTCTCATCTTCCTAAGTTTCCTCAGTGGTAACTGTAAGTAATTAAGCAGTTTGGTGCTGGTGGGACAGTACATGTCAGGAAGAATACGTGGTGGCTCTGGAGGGTCAGCTGGGGTTTACCTCAGAGAGGTCCTTGCATCATGACAATGCACCAGCTCACACAGCACTGCCTGTGAGGGAGTTTTAGTCAGTACACAAATAACTGTATTGGAACTCCCTCCCTACTCATCTAATCTGGCACCCAATGACTTTTTCTTTACCCAAAGATAAAGGAAATATTGAAAGGAAGACATTTTGATGATATTCAGGACAGCAAGGGTTATACGACGACAGCTCTGACAGCCATTGCAGAAAAAGAATTCCAAAACTACTTTGTAGGGTGGACTGGGCGCTTGTGTTGGTGCACAGCTTCCCAAGCGGAGCACTCAAAGCTGACCATAGTGGTACTCAGCATTGAGATATGTAGCACTTTTCCTAGGATGAGTTTGAGAACTTAATTGTCAGATGTCGTAAATCACTCTGCCGTCAGCAAGAATTTCTTCCTGATCATCAGGCGGCGTTCCCTGTCTTCGATAGCATGCACTGGCCCTATCGTCAGTGTGAATGCAGCTCCGTGTTCTTCTCAGTAAACACCAGGGTTCTATCTGCCCCCTGTCACCACCATCACCCTGCAACCTTCCAGGTCCATTCTGCCTGAGCAGCACTGGCTTTTTGCTGTTCTTGAAACACCGCGGGTATGCTTGCCCTCAGGGCTTGTGCCTTGCCTGGTCCTTCTAGTTGGAAGGAGTGCCCAGACGTCTGGAGTCCTCTTCCACTTCTTTCCAGTCTAGGCTCAGGTGTCTTCTCAGTGAATCGTGCTTTGACTACACTGTTTAAAACCGAAGCCTGACCCATGCTTCCCACACCTCTACACTCTTATAGACTGCTCCTTCTGACCCCATGACACTCACTAACTTCTAATATAGGTTTATTATCACTTATGTCTCTGCTGCAATATGAACTCACAAGGGTAGAGATGTCTTCCTACCATTGTGTTTGTGACGGATTCCCAAATATCAGAACAACTCTTGGCACATAAGTGCTCAGTGAATATTTGGTTTGTTGAGTGAAGAATTCAGGATGCCATACATAGGAGATCTTACATAGTCCTCCTTATAAGCCAGATTTTAGGGAAACCTGTTCCAAGATATGTTGCATATGTTTACATTTTGAAGTAAAAACCTGACTCTGGGAGTTTGGGTGAACATGGGGTTGCTTGTGGACTGCTATGTTGATTTGAGGGAGAAGGCAGCTGTAGCCTAGCTCATGTTGCCCTGATGGGTGGTGGGTGTTCTCTGAGTATGTTGAAAAATGTAATAATCACTTAGGGGTAGATACTCAAGTACTGGATTTTAGGTTGTTTCCTCTATGCTGGCATTAGTTGGTAACTTAAGAAAATTAAATGTCTTTTATGTTTGGTTCAAGTATACTATTTTAAAAAGTATACAAGTTCTGACAATTAAGTTAGTGAACTCATCCTAGAAAAAGTGCTACATATCTCATTGCTGAATATCATTACAGTCACCTTCAAAGTACTCCCTTTGGGAAGCTATGCATCAATACCAGTGCCTAGTCCCCCCTTCAAAGCAATTTTGGAACTCATTTTTTCTGGAATGGCCATCAGAACTGTCATCATGTGACCCTTGATGTCCTGAATGTCATCAAAATGTCTTTCTTTTGATTTTTTTTAACTTTGGTAAAGAAAAAAGTCGCTGGGGGCCAGATCAGGTGAGTAGGGAGGATGTTCCAATACAGTTATTTGTTTACTGGCTAAAAACTCTTTTCACAGACAATGCTGTGTGAGCTGGTGTATTGTGTTGCAAGAGCCATGAGTTGTTGGTGAAAAGTTCAGGCCATTTTCGTCTAATTTGTTCATGCAGCCTTTTCATCACTTCCAAGTAATAAACTTGGTTGACTGTCCTGTTGGTACAAATTCATAATGAACAACCCTCTGATATCAAAAAAGGTTAGCAACATTGTTTTGACTCTTTATTGAGGGACTGATGGAACTTTTTTAGTTGTGAAGAATTGGCTGATTTGTACACTTTGATGCTTTGTTTCAGGGTTGTATGGGTACGTATAGTTTCATTACCAGTGATTACATGACCCAAAACATTGTCTTGGTTTCCGAAAGGTCTTGGCAAACTTTGACTCTTCTTAGCTTTTGTTCATTGGTGAGCTCCTTTGGGACCATTTCTGCACATACCTTTCTCCTACCAAGATCTTCAGCTACTTTCCCTACCTGTTTCTTGGTCTGCTATGCTTCTCAAAGTGAGCTGACAATTTTGACACACAATTTGACCAATTTTTGCAATGTTTTCATCAGTTCTGCTTGTTACTGGATGCCCTGACCTCTCTTCATCAGTGACACTTTCCCATCAGAAAAACACTTAATCCATTTGTACATCGCTGTTTTCTTCATGACATTATCCCCATAAACTTGGACTAACATGTCCCTGATTTGACTTCCACTCTTGCCAGGTTTAACAAGAAATTTAATGTTTGTTCAATGCTCTAATTCAAGCTTTGATATTCTCACGATGGCACACAAACATATGCAACAATAATGAACACCACTCAGCAAGACACCACCACACATCAACATGAACACAGCTGTGAGACACAGAAATACCAAGGTTACAAAACCTTGTGAGTTGTTTGTACAGTGCTGCCAATGTAAGTGCATGGTGGCAGGTTTACAAACTTAATTGTCAGACCTCATATGTATAAATTCTTAGTCCATTATAAAACCAGTGTGCTTTGGCATACTTTAGCCCATCTTATATATCCTTTCATCAATTTTGGGTAACCAGAAACCTAACCATCTTTATGTCTTTCTCATTTCTTAGAATATAGTGATGCTGTTCAGCTGAAATATGACTGCTAGGTAAGAAGAATAGTATTATACAGTATCTATTTATAGACTTCTAATTTTAGAATAACTTTGTTTTATTACTGTGAGTCCCTTAGTTTCTAATATATATACTTACATACATTTACATGTAATTGTTGCTTTGTAGAGTGCAGCATTTTAATGGAATGGGGATATTTTTCCTTTCCACTTACAAAGAGATTATGTTTGAAAATCTGCTTACTCAGCAGGCCATTATGTCATTCCCAGCTCACCAAACCTTTGGTGATCGCTAATTGTCCTCTTACTGTTTTACCTGTCTTAGCCCCTTTTGGAGTAAATCCTACACTTTACAATCTCCCAAGGTGCCTGGAACGCTGCTGAACTGTAATATAGTACCTCTGAGCAGCTATGAGAAGAATCCTTTCATGAGGAGTGAATAGATTTCATCTAATAATGATTACTAGTGGCTCACCACTTGAAAGAATGCCAAAAAGAAGACTTGTATAGAAATATAGCTTAAGTCAGCTAATGTAATTCTTCTTTGAAAAAGCCAAATCTCAATTAGATGGTGTCAGGAGAGAAAGCCTGGGTATAGTTTCATCCAAAATAGAAAAAGCAGTTAGCACCCATTCAAATCATAGTTAAAATTTCCATTAAAATGACTTTGTGAACTGTATGCGTACATAGAAAACTTTAAAATAGACACTTGTGTGAACTATTATAGGAACTTTCTTGTGCAGTAAAAACAAAACAAAGCAAAACAAAAATTTCAATTGCCATGTGATAGAAAACTACCTAACCAGTCTGTTCTTTTTTCTCTCAGCATTCTGAAAGCGTTTACATTTCAGGGCTGTGATTTAACTAATGCTAATCTTATGAGCCTGTACATCAACAGATAAATTTACATTTAATCTCTTTTCTGTTATCTGCTTATTTGCTGGGATATGTGAGTACTAATGAGCCAACAAATGTGAAAATTTGGTTTTAAAGTGCTAGGACATAAAGGGTGGCAGGCAAATGAGGAAAAGAATGAAAAATATTCTAAATACATTCATTCATTTAACAAGTATTGACTACCACTAGATGTTAGGAACTAGGGGACTGGGACTGAAGTGGTAGTGAGGGTGTGGGATAAAGAAGAGAAGGAAAAAGGAGATAGCCAATCCCAGCCTTCAAGGCACATATAATTGGTTCATTGATTCATTTATTTGTTCATTCATACATTCGTTATCTATCGAATGCTTACAATCAGTTTATCAGGGATACAGTGGTAAAATAAAAACAAACCAGAACTCCTTGCCCTGACTAAGCTTAAATTCTAGGGGGAAGAAAGGCAATAAAGACAAGTTAAAAATATTGTAGAGTGTGAAGAGCTAATGACAAAATAAAGTAGGAAAAGAGATGAACTGTGAGGGTGGAAAACAAGTTGCAATTTTAAATAGGTTGTCCAGGAAAGGGCTGGGTGAGAAGATACCTTTTTAGTAAAGATCTGAGGAAGTGAGGAAGCTGTTTGCTCAGGTACCTGGAAGGGCGCCGTGAAAGCACCCGGCAGAGGCAGCCCAGCGTGTCCTGCAGGGAATGACAGGGCGGCGGCTGCGGCTGGAGTGGGGTGAACCATCGGGGGAGCCTTGAGCAGGCTTTGGGTTTCACTTAGTAATGAGAACCCACTGGAAGGTTTTGCCCCCAGGCTTGGAACAAGAATATGTAATTTAGTAGAGGGAGCTAACCATAAAAAAAGTTAATCAATTATTAAATTCAGCTGTGAGTTGTCAGGCAGCCTGGAAAGGTGGCATTGTACTGGGAGATGTGCACCTGGGATTAAGTGGGACCTGAAGGCTGGACTTTCCAGGTTAGGAGTTACCTGTGGGGGTTACGAAGAGGGGTGCAGAACCCTAGGGGACTTCGGCGAAGGAGTCAGGCAGGCACTGAAGGCAGAGCCCTAGGGAAGCCCTTGCCAACTCACAGGGGAAGGAAGGACCCAGAGAGATCACAGTGGTACAGGGCGGCCCACTTCTGTTTTTTCTCCTGAGTTGTTTTCTGTGGGGGGTTTTCTAAGGAGACCTGTATTTTTTTCTCAGACTTCTTATGAAATAAAATTATGAAAGAAGGAAGGATTGATCATTGGAAACTGTACCTACGATGATGCCTTCATGCTGATGACCAGGGGTGGGTAAGGGCTGGCCTCCACCCCACTTCGCGTGAGATAGAACCACAACTGAAAACATTTTAAAGACTCTACTCAATTATCTATGATTTTAGGGATAAAAACCAAAACCAAACAAACCTCAAAAGTATTGGTTCTGGAAACTGTTGATTTCAGGTTTTTTTGTTGTTGTTTGTTTTTGTTTTTCTGTCATCTCTCTAGCTATCCTACTTAAAAATCTTCATCCACAATTATCAAAAACACAAATTTGTTCATTTTAATTGTTAGTATATGTATGATAAAGGAACTTAGCTTAATATTTTCACGAGTTGAATTGTGTGATTTTCATAGGAAGCCTCAGTTTGTTTTTTTAATAAAGGTAAAACTTTAACTTATTGTCAGGACTGAAAGCAGGATTTCATGGGGTGTTGCTTCTGCCCAAGAAACATTGCCCTCTCTTGGTTTAAGGTGTTAAAAACACTTAGCAAGGTTTTGTGTCTGATTTTAACATTACTTTCTAATTCGGAATTGGAGCAGTTTGCCCTGAAATGTCGTGGATATACTTTTTACCCATAAGTGGATGTATACAGCTAATTTCTCTTGTGACTTTCAGATGAAAGTTGAAGTTAAAACGGAAAATTGCCGTAGGAAGCCGACATGTTTTTAAACTCTTGAGTGCTTCAAGGTGGAATCAAACCTCTTTCCATTCCTGACTGCACGAAAAATATTAAAGTCCTTTTCAGTAAGCAGGGGAGATGAGTGTTACAGATTTTTCTCTTTTTCTCTTGAGTCTTTGTAATTCAGATTCTATCCCTGTTACAGTGTTAATCTGCACTGAAGATCTCGAATGCCAATTTTGAAACATGCTTTTTATACTTATTTTTCCTTAAACTTGTTTGGTGCTGTGAGAATATTCACTATATACTATTTTTTGTTACAAAGGTTCTAGCAGTATTAGTTCATCCTGACTGATACCCTTGACTTCAGAATATAAATAGAAAAATAGAGATAGGTGACAAGGATTGATTAGCCGTCCTCTGAAGCAAAACAGTAAACCTATCTGGATAAATCACTAGTGCAAAAGCCTGGAGAATGAATGCATTTTAAAAGAATTAAGGGTAGTGTGTGTGTGTATGTGTGTGTGTGTGTGTGTGTGTTTAATTGATAGCGAAATTTTCTAGAAGAGCTACAAGGGCACAGAGATTCTATCTGGTTTGTTTTACTCTCCTTGAATTTTTATAAAAATATTGGCCCATGAGTTTTACCAAGCTATTGGAATGATTATTTGCTTTCTCTCTCTCTCTTTTTTTTTTTAAGGGAATTTTTCTTTTAGTAAAAGCAAACTGAAATCAAGATCTTACACCTTTTCAGATTCCCCCGCCCACACACGCACACATGTTTTTACTTCGTTATTGGCAGACTTAATTGTAGGGTGGAAAGGACTCATCTGATTGCTTCTCTGGTACTTTATGGCACCTCAGCAGACAGGTGAAAAATTATTTTACTCTTTTTTAGCATTTACTTTGTGCTAAGCAGTTTTCTAAGCACTTGACATAAATTAATTCGTTTAACCCTGACGTCCTCCCGAAGAGATAGGTGCTGTTATTATCCCCAAATACTGTATGAGGAAACTGAGGTACTAAGATGTTTAGCAGCTGGCCTCTTAAGGGATGGACTGGGATTTGAACTCTGGCCCCAGAGTCTGTGCGCTCAACCATCATGTTACCTCCTGCCTCTTTCCCTCTGCCCTTATTTCTAGAATTTCCAGTTACAAGGATTAATTTTAGGGCTCCTTTTAAGTTGATTTTTCCTCTTCCTGACCCTGATGAAGAAAAACACTTCAACGTTCCATCAGTCATTGCTGCTTTTCACCTTCCTCCGTGGTCATCGTCTCTGACTCTCAAACCATGTCTGCATCCTTAGGTTGTATTACCTTAGGGCTAGGAGCTGATGTTATAATAATGGCTTGGTCAGTTCTGAGTAAGGAACATTAATAGGACAATTACCTCGTGCTTTCCACACACTCCTCTATTCCTGTTTACCACATCGTTCTACTACATGTGCAAAACCACGTTCTTTTTGCCTTAGCTCCTGCTATTAGTGGTGCCATGTTACGTATTCATGACTGTGTCTCAGATTTGTCAAGACCTTTACATTTGGACAGTAATCCAGAAACATGTTCACCTCTTTGTGGACATCATGTAGCATCTATTCACATGATTTATGGAAGTTTCTAAGTGTGGGTCCCAGGATCTCCTGGCTTTTGAGACACATTGTTATTAATATGCTAAATGTGTAAATTCCCATTGAGTGTAAAACTGTCAAAGACAGTTGTGTGATTCAGTATGATAAATGGGACCAGCTGTTGGCACATACCCTCCTTACTGCAATGCAGGGAAAAGAATAAGGAAAGAGTAGAGCACCATCTCCCCACCTCCCACATCCAGAGCCCCTCACCCCGCCTCCCACACTCCCTCTCTACTTAGTATAATCTACTGGACACTCCCTTTTTATTGAAGATAAAATCTTGCTGATGAGTTTTCTGCTTCGCAAGACACAGATAATCATTACCTGATTACTGAGTCCCGTACGGCACTGAGTTTGCAATAGTGAGTTTACAGTGATTGATGCTTATGTTATTAAGGACTGTTTGTAATTTGGAGGCGTACCTTTCCCCTTCTATCCTTACCTTTTCATGATAGTGTTTAATTCTTAAGAGTCTGAGGTGGCTGGGGATGGATGGTGAGCAGTCCTTTTGTATACATCTTGACTGTGCTATACTTTTTTATTTTTAAATCATGGGTGTTTCTAGGCCAGAATTGTTTCCCCCTAATGGTCCTGACATCCTCAGAAGCCCCCAAAACTCAGGACCCCCTGCTGCCACTTTATTTCCATTGAGCAAGATCTTGACTACTTTGCCTTTGCTTCTTTGAAAGCGATGCACATTGCTTTTTGGAATCGTCTATACCAGGACTGTTCAACATTTTGGCTTCCCTAGACCACATTGGAAGAAGAAGAGTTGTCTTGGGCCACACATAAAATACACTAACACTAATGATAGCTGATGAGCTAAAAAAAAATGTTTATGCATAATTTTTGTAATGTTTTAAGAAAGTTTATGAATTCGTGTTGGGCTGCATTCAAAGCTGTCCTGGGCCGCATGCAGCTTGGGGGCCACAGGATAGACAAGCGTGGTCCATACTATATCCAATTACTACACCAAGATTCCCTTGTAGCTGGCATGTTTGCATTCCTGTGACCTTCCCAGACCATGGGAACTTTGGCCATTGGATTCGAGGTGAGGGGGTGTTTTTCCTTGCAGCTGGGGAGCTTAGGTGTTCTTATGGCATCCCATTCTTGTCTCTGTTATATCATGATAGCATTGCAATTTATCAGTTTCCCTATAAGTTTCCCCCACATGACCAAAATTCTCAAAGATGATGACCATATGCAATTCAGGGCTTTGCTTTAGCGTGCTCACAAAATTGTGCTAATCTTTGTTTTCCCTGCTTCATTCCAAACATCATTCGAGATGGTACTGTTAGAAATAACCCAAGGAAACTTGGTTTTAATAGGCTTTAGAAGTTGGCCAAGGGAGTTCCCTGATGGTGTAGTGGCTTAAGGCTTCGGCGCTGGCACTGTCAACGCTGTGGCCTGGGTTCAATTCACAGTCAGGGAGCTACCCACATACCAAAAAGAAAAAAAAAAAAGTTGGCCAAGTGACTTAAATACTGTACAGATATGTTTGAACAAATGTGATTTTCCAAGAATGGACTTGCAACCAAGCCTTTGGGAGTACAACTACCTTTAGTCCAGTTGCACACCTTTGTGCCTTTGTCCTTGTGATGTCTTCTAGAAGTCCCTTCCTCCTGTGCTGCCCTTGTTGACCAAATTGCTCTTCCCTTTCAAAGCCAGCCAAGAGATCCCCACTTCTGAGAAGTCTTCCTTACTCCTCTCCCATCCAGAGCTCATCCCTGTCTTTCCTTGAGCTAAATATACTTTTATTATTGCCAAATATATTTAGGTCTAATGATTTACAAAACCTATTTCCTGTGTTCGACTTGAGCTTCTTGAGGCCAAGGCCCATGTGTGTTCATTTTACATTTCTATTGATAATGTGGTGCCAGGTTAAATAGCAAGTGCTAAGTAAAAGTGAAATTATGTTGGATTCTTTTATAATAATAACACAGGGGGAGAGGCTATCTGGTGAGTATAAGGGGAACCAGGAGGAGAAAGGGATTGGGGCAGTGGTTACTGTGATAACTAGTGGGAGGCTGAGAGTGAAGGCAAAAATGAGATTGAGGGATGACACCATACCTGTTTGGGTGGTGGCAGGAATTCTAGGAGTTGTGGACAGAGGTGTTAGCAGAGGTGAGAGTAGAAACGGGGTCTGTGGTAGTAGTACATGGAGGCCTAGGAATGGAAAGTTTATATGGAATGACAAGCCAGAGAGAGAGGCAGTGTGGGAAGGTGGAGGACCCAAGAGATGATGGAAGCTGAACAGCAGCAGTTAGTAACTGGCAGCTGTGACAATGGGGGAAGGGCAGGAAGAGGGACGGGGGTTGGTGCAGGTATGGGGGAGGGTTGCTCTGACCATAGCAACTTTCAACTGCCAGTAGTGGACAGTCGTAGGTACTGTGCATGGCCAGTCATCAGTTGATGATGAAATTATATCTTAGGCAGTCATGGGGAGCTAGGGAGTGGTAACAGAACCAGATGACAGGTTTGGCTGAGCTTGCCAGGGAATGAGATCATCTGTGACCATAAGGCTGAACAAACAAGATTCAAAGGGTACATCAGAAATTTACTTTATTTTTTCCTCCTTTTCCCTCATTGCCTGTTTAAACCACTCTGTGGGGCTGTGCTTTCTGTCCCTGGATGAAATCAGGAACAGACTTGGTTGCTTCTCAGCTTCTTTCAAATTAAAAAAAAAGTCTTTCTGGTATTATAATAATTATGTAATG
Organism: Lyroderma lyra; assembly: GCA_004026885.1. Taxonomy (NCBI): domain Eukaryota; kingdom Metazoa; phylum Chordata; class Mammalia; order Chiroptera; family Megadermatidae; genus Lyroderma; species Lyroderma lyra. Next base: position 391,067 of record PVJL010000424.1, read on the forward strand.
TGATAAATAATTGCTACATCGACAATCATGACACATAAACGTGTCAAAATAACAAGCTGTTCTACCTTAAACTTACTCAAGGTTACATGTCAATTTTATTCAGTTAAGAAAAAAAATCCTTTCAGTAACTTTTATCCATAAACACGGTCTTGGTTTAGTAAGTATCACGTCTGGTCCAGTCCGCTGTAATAACATCTTGTATTCATTCAGTGGTAAAGCGTCTCCGTCTCTTGCAGCTCCTATTTGCCGTAGATGTGAAGCCTCTAGTGAGGAAGAGAGTTCTGATCGGCGTTGTCTCCCCATTTCACCCAACACATCTGCTCTGCCTCTCCTGCTCTGGCTCCTTGGGAGCACATGGAGTCGGTGGTGGTGGTGAAGAGCAGGAAGCCCTTAACCAATGACAGGCCTCCCTCTGCCATTGGTTCCTTCTGGCTGTGGCACATACAAACTTGACTTGTTCTTCTGTGTGTACTTCTGTAGATCTTTTGGAATGTGCTTACCTCCTCATTTCTGTGGTTCTCTCCTTGCTGTGGGCAAATACACCTCCTCTTTCATTCCTCTTTGATTTCGTTGCAGAGGTTTTCTCACGGACACATGCGACCTTCGTTCAGATTCAGATCAGGTTGACTTGGCAGTACTCAGGGGATCTTTACGTGGAAACACCCAGTAGGCTTAACTCTTCTAGTTCCTCTGCGAGAGGCAGGAGCTGGAAATATAGAGGTGGGATAAATGCTTATGCTGATGGTTGTTGAAGTCATAAGAGTGGATGTGGTTGCCCAGGAAGAGACATGGAACCTCACAGAGATGCTATCATTTAAGGAGCAGAAGGAAGAAAAGGGGCTGTTAAAGAGGGTGGTGTCTTCTTCCAGAGTATTGGTTCTATGAAGGGGCAAATTGGACAAGAGTCAGGCCGGAATTATGTAGATTATCATCTGTTTTTTTACCCAGAATGTGGGACTTATACATATGTTTTTATTTTTATCGTGAAAAGACCCCAATTTCCTCCTGTTTTGAAAATCGATGTTAATTTTACCTTAGAATTTCTAATTCTTTAAAGACAAATTTTAATTCTTTTTTTTCCCCAGTTGTGTATGAACACAGATCAAGATTAGAGAAATCTTTGCAAAAGGAAAGACTTGAACATAAGAAAGCAAAGGAAGGTAAATAATGTAATTGTGTTTTTTATTATATTCTTCTTCGAAGCATCATGTATTTATTTTACTATTTTTTGGTAAGAAATTCCTCAGATCAACACAATCTCAGTTTTATAAGTGGACAGAGAAAGAGATGTCAAGTGATATGCTGTGCATTGTGCATTAGAGTAATTCCTGCTCAAGACTGGATCAGAATCTTTCATTCAGTTTGTGCTACCTTGAGGTAGTTCATATATTGGTTACACATACTATTTCAGAAATAAACAGCTTCTCATCTGAATAAGTACACATATTTTACTAATTCCTGGAACTTTTATCCACAAATTTCCAGGAAGTAACAGATACATTGTCCAGAATATGACAAATTTTATATCTACATATGCATAAATATATGTGCACATTTGTAACAATAAATTGATGACATTGTGTCATGTCTTTTAAGTTATGCACCTGCTTTTATCTTGTGGAGACTTTTATTGGATGGCTGATGGTTCAGTTTGGAAAATTATCATTTATCATAAGTATTAGGCAATGGTATGCTTATGATCAGAATTTTCATATAAAACATAGGCTTTATATAGCTTGTGATTTAAAGTTATCTGCATTTATTTTTTTATGCGTGTTTTATCATAAATCCTGAGATTTCAGTTAGGCGTTCTGTCCACTTAACTTGGCGCATAAAAGGAGGGAGAGCAGAGGAGGGCATTATCATTTAGAACCTTTTATTGACTGACCCTCAGCTCAAGCCCCTGTGAAGAATACAAGTTTAACATCATTAAAATGCTTTGATAGGATTTGGTGTTTCCTTGTCTTCAAGTGCAGAGTGATTTTATAGAGCCACCTAGTGGACAGGGACGCTTTAACAGCATTAAAGATTATTTCAATAGCTTGAAGTCTCTTTTCAGGTCCTGCGTGATTTTAGTGTGCCATCTAGTGGACTGCAAAAAAACATTTGTTTTTAGGAGTGCTTCATGTTTTGTTCTGTTTTTTTTTTTTTTTTTTTCTCCTTAATTTCACGGAGAGTTAATCACACAGTGCACATTCTAAACGCCCTTTTAATCAACTGGTTATAATGTAGATTTTGTTGATGTAAGATTTATGACTTTAAGATAAAGAGGAGAATTATATAATAGTTTTTTCTCCCCAACTGTTTCTAAAGAATTAAGAGGCAAAATAAAGTACACTTAAGTCACCAAGTAGATTGTTTTCAACTTAAGAGGGCTGTCTGGAAAGTAAAGTATCCAGTCATGTAATATGAAAACTAGAGGCATTTATGGCTGGATTTCTTCCAGACAGCCCTCATAGACCATTTTTTCTAAGTCTGAGTAAAGTTCACGTTTATTCTTTTAGATGTTTTAAAATTTTACGAGTTAACTTACACTCTATTTCCTCCATTTTGTATTTTCTAGATTTTCTTGTTTATAAGTTAGAAGCACAAGAAACACTAAATAAAGGAAGGGTAAGTTTGTTTTTTTCATGAAACTTGGAGGAGAGGGAAATGTAAAATTTTTTACTTTGTTGATCATTAGAATTGAAGATTGTAGCCTGAAATATATATATATGTATATATTGCTCCCCCCAAATTCCAAGAATAAGACTTTAAAAATTGTTATTTTAAAACCTTCATTTGCTTATAATATTGATGATGATAATAAATTGAAAATAGTCTTAATGTTTAACAATAAAGAACCTATTTTTTTATTTATTTATTTGTTTGTTTATAGTCTCTCTTTTCCATAAAATGTAATACAGTAGATTCTCTATTAACTGGAACTCAAACACTCTAAGCAACCAGCAAAAAAATCTGGCCGGTTGATTGAGATTTTGCTGGTTGCTTGAGTTCTGGTTAACGGAGAGTGTACTTACATTTTATCCAGCGTCTACCAATCCCCATGGGCACCAGTTAACTGAAAGTCTGCTGTAGTTATTTTGATTTGCTTTTACACAGTATTATTGCTACTTGCACAGATGTTACTGTGTAACATCTAATACAGTACCTGGCCGAGGGTCCTCATTCAAAGACATAAAGCATTGGTCGAATAGAACAGTGGGGTTTGGGGGTGTTAAAACTGAGAAGAGTCAGCTTCTTGGATGGCTGGGAAGCTAGTAGCTTTCAACTCTCATTTACTGTTAAAAGCCCTAATCAAGACTGTGTGTGCTCTGTTGTACATTTTACAATGTAATTTGCTTATAAATAAATATAGGAAGGCAATAAAGTGAAGTGATAAAAATGCAGTTCATTTCAGTTCACTTTAGAATTTGAGAAAATGTTTAAAAAGCAATAGTATTTTGCTGGCCATGGGGTAAGCAAGGGGTGTGTCTTGTAAGATACAACATGGCAGCGGGAGCAAAAGCCTTCGTGCGTCTTGTGAACTGACTGGTTATGGCTGTCCAGGCCTAAAGTATGTGAGACCAACATGTGACGATGTGCCACTGGGACTCAGCGATCTGCTGCTGGAACATAGAAGAACTCAGCCACAGGCTCAGGCTCCGGCTCCAGTGTTAGACGTGGCTCTGCTCCCGAAGGACATACTTGCCCTCGGCCTGTTCCTTATCCTTTCTGTTTTTCACCCAGTGAAATGTAGTCTCACTGGGGTAAAGTAATGAACATAAAAATTTTTTTAACCACTGAAGCTCAGGAAAGGAAAGCTCCTATTTTCTCTCTCCTTTCTGCTAAGCTTATGAGACCTGTCCTTGCTGATTTAGCCCCACTTCCCCATGGAGCACCAGGCTCAGTGTGTTATCTGTGTGCTGTGCCGTGCCTCAGGACGAGCTCCTGTGTACATCTGGGCCTGGCTCTTCTGAATGAGTGGAAGTAAATCATCTCCAAGGGCCATGTTAAGATGCTATTTTGTGGTTCCATGTCCTCTTTTTCATTACTGAAAGATAGCAAACTTCTGGGAATGTGAAAACTTTATTTTTACTATTACATGAAGAGATGCCCAAGAAACATCCTCGTTCAAGTGTAGAATTCATTTTAACTTACACAAGGGAAATAAATGATATTCTTCTAGAAAGAGTTTTAAGTGGTATTTAGCAAAAAGCCAGATTTATTTTTACCTTTATGTTAACTATTTTGTTTTCAACTTACAGCAAGATTCCAATAGTAGATACAGTGCATTGAATGTGCAACATCAGATGTTGAAAGTAAGTATTTTAAAGTTGTTCTTCGTGATTAAGTAATTTAAGTGATTGAGGAAAGTTATAGAAAGTTGATTGTATTATAATATGGTATATTAAAGTCATATTTGACTAAAAATAATCTATAATTATAAAGCCCCCCCATATTTATCACCTGATTAAAAAGAGCAATTTAACTTATATATTTACATATTTTCTTATATATCAGGCTCTCTGGTAAACTAATTTTTAATTTTGTTCTTCTCTCTATTTTTTAAAGCTTTTTATTTGTTTGCTTGTTTGATTTCTCACAGTGATTCTTTTTAGATATTTTATTTGTCTTAGACACATTGGAGGTGGTAGAACTATTAAAATGCTTCCTTTGTGTTACTAATATTTAATAAGTGTTCTTTTAGGACCACAGGGACACAGTTTATAATTAAAGATGCTCGTTCCTTGGTTCTTGAGTAAAATGCATTATTGTGAGTCAGGAAGACCAAAAAAAAGGGAGGGAGAGATTTGTTATTTCTATATATAGAAGAGCAGTGTGCCATTGTGCCATGATCCTCTTCCCTCAAACCCAGCTTCTTGTGTGTGATTGCCTTTCCTCCTCTGTCAGCAGGGCAGGGGCTTTCTATTGAAACAAGAATCATTTCTGTTATCAAGAAGGCAACTCATGAATTAAAGCAGATCATCCCTTTACGCAAAGCATTAGAGGGACTGCAGAGTCTATCTAGATTGTGATTACTGCATAGCATTATAATCAGGAGTAAGATAAATAAGAATAAGTCAATAAACAATCAATTTATTACTTCCCTGAAAGAGAAGAGTCTTTTCTTTGTTTCTTCTTTAAAATGATTATCAGGAAGGCTGAAAAATCAAAGAAGGGAAATTAAAAATGTTGATAGGAAAACAACAGATTGAAAGAGGAAGTCTGGAATATCCACAGAGGGATAATTTTTCCATTAGCTTTACCTTGTTTCTACAGTAATATGAGTGCCTGGGAATTTCCCCAAATTCCCCTCTTTTCCATTTCTCAGACTCACTTCTAACTTCTTGTTGTTCCATTGGTGTTAAAATTTAAGAAGAAAATTCTTTTTGGCCGTGATTCCAAACGATTCATTTGAAATGTAAGGGAAATGGAGGGGAACTGCACAAATTCAAAGCAACCTGCCAAAAATGAAACCTACTTCTTCATGTATTCTTACTTTCTTGCAAGAGTAAGACTATGCTGTTGAGAAATAGGGTCTGATATAATTTAGAGAATGTACATCTTTGCTCAAGTTCTCATCTTTGCAGAGTCAGCATGAGGAGCTAAAGAAACAGCACAGCGACTTAGAAGAGGAACATCGCAAACAAGGAGAAGACTTCAGTAGGACATTTAATGACCATAAGCAGAAATACCTGCAGCTGCAGCAAGAGAAAGAACAGGAACTTTCTAAGCTAAAAGGTATTTGGAAATATAATTAGCCAATTTGTGTAAAAATAAGCACTCAAGATTAATGTTTCAATAGAATAGTAGTTTTTTTTGTTGGGTTTTTTTTTTTATGGTGATTGATCTACATTTATCATGTGGTACTTTTCCAGCCACTTATGTTTGTGTGTGTGACATTTCACATGTATCTGAATCTCTGGTTTGTTTAGGGAAGCCGAGTAGAATACTCAGTGTTTCTCAATGGGACACCTGGACCATGTTGGGCCTGGCAGTTCTTTGTGTGTGTGTGTGTGTGTGTGTGTGTGTGTGTGTGTGTGTGTGTGTGTTTATTGTGAGACTTTTGGCATCTCTGACCTCAACCCACAAAATGCCATTCATGCTCCTCAGTCATTGTGACGGTCAAAAATTTTGATGGTGAAGCATTTCTATAAATCTCCCAAGGGGGCAGAAACACTTCCAATTGACTGCTAACAGGAACTTTGAACATCTCAGGCCCTAGAGTCAGATGGGCCTGGTGAATCTTAGCCTCCTCAGTTACCAGCTGTTGGAATATGGGCAAGTTCTGTCCTCACCACTTCACTGTCGTCATCTGTAAAACAAGGATATCCATAAACAGTATCCATCTCATAGGATTGGTGTGAGGATTAAATGATTTATGTAAAACACCTATGTGGTAAACCTTCAATATATATTAACTGCCATGAACATCAGAATCATGTGTTTTCATAGTAATATGGAACAAAATGTCTCCCTTCTCAAAGTACATTTGAGTTCTGAAACAGGAAAATAGCACATTCTACAGTCACCTATTTGGTGATTAACAAATATTAAATGACATTAAAAGTGTAAAGAATGGCTTAGAAAAGGCACAAGTTTCTTGCAAAACAGCGGTAAAATCTGAGTAAGGTCTGCAGTCTAATTAATTATACTGTGCTGAACAGTTTCCTGGTTTTGGTGTAGTGTATTTCATTTATAAAGTAAGATGTCATCATAGAGGGAAGTTGGATGATGGGCACTTTGGACTTCTCTGTTCTTTTTTTTTTTTTTTGGAATGTTTTGTCTATAACTATTGAAAAACAATATGTTACAACAAAAAGACTCATAGGATTTAAGTAGCCACTGAGGCAACTTACAAATGGTTAAGGTGGTTTTGATAGGATTGGACTGGCTGTCAGCAGGTGAATACCCAAGAAATGTAGACACGTAGGGGCATTGGCTTTTTGGTGTCATGGGAGGTAGTAGGCAGTGATTAAGATAATAAAATAGGGAAAGGAAGAAAGGCTAAACACCAGAAACTCTCACAAAGATAGTACAGTAGACTCTCAGTTAAACAGCTCCCACAGGGATTGGTAGATGCTGGTTAAGTGTAAGTAGACTCTCAGTTAACTGGCACCTATGCCAGGTAAACGTAGTAGTATTTCTTTGATTTTTTTTCTGGTTGCCTGAAAGTGATGGTTGCTTGAGTTCCAGTTAATGGAGAGTCTACTCTATAAAGGAAGAGAGAACTGGAGGACACCAGTGTCAAATCATACTCGCCATGCCTTGGGAAGCTGCACCTTTTAGTGGCGAGGGAAGAGACATTGGCTTATTGGATACACTGATAAGCTGCGTAAATACATTAAATTATACTCATAATAACTATGTAGATTCCTTTAGGAATGAGAAATAAAATTTCCCAGGTATCTGACCCATGCTTGGCATACTTTGCATAATTAGTGCATTTAATTTAGCAATATCGCTAAAGGGCAGTTTTTCTTATATCTACTCTATAGTATTTACTTTCTTTGAAAACAAAATCCACATGTAGTAAAATTTTAACAATTTACATATAGAATTTGGAAAGAAGAACTGTGGAAAACAGGACACACGTATATGAGTTCTGGGTACTTACATAATTCAAGCCTGTAACCTGGTCTGAACTTTCTGGCACCCAGGACAAAAGGGGAAGTACAGGGAATACAGAGCTCTTGTCATTAGAAAGGGTATACTCATACTTTGGGGGTCAGGGAGAGACTGAGACAAAGTGGGATTGAGGGAGAAAGAGAGCAAGAGAGACCCCTGTGTGTTGCTGGCTAATTTTTGGAAGAAATTTCTCAAAGAGACCTTAACCAACAGAGTGTGACAATGCCTGTGATGACACTGTTGTAAGTAATTTTCGCACCAACAGTTTTGTTTGATTATGATCCTTGATTAAAGCTTACCATAGTAAGTTAAAGCAGGTCAGTAGCAACAAACAAAGGTGTGTAGTCCAGATAGTCTTTGCTGGTTTAATGTGATATAGGGAGAGAATTTAGAATTCCTGTGTAGGTGAGCTAATAGCATGTAAGCTTAGATAATTATTCTTTTCATTATCATCATCATCATAGCTGACACTCAACAAATGCTTACCATATGCCAGAACCAGGCGAAACTCTTCACGCAGTCATCTTGTTTAAGTCTCACAGCAACCTGGAAGGCAGGTGTTGTGTTTAGCCTAATTTAACAGCTGAAGTGACTGAGGCCTACTAAAGTTTAATAACTTACTCAAGGTGATACAGCAACAGCACGGGAGCCATGCCATCAAGTTTATGACCTGAAATTAAAAGCTAGCAAAGTTTGGGTCTTTGAGAAGATCCATCATTACTCATAGGGGGACAGCGTGATCGCTGGCCACATTTCCTGCCTTGCTCATGACCTCTCCCAGAACCCATCACAAACCCCGTGCCGAGGAGTGAGAGTGGACAGAAAACGTGATGGAAGGTGGTGAGTGGCACATTCCTTCAGTGCTCAGTACCACGTTGGAGACTTAGGGTTTTGTCTGCAGGGTTGCTGCTGCTTTGGGACAGTTTGCCCAGCACAGTCTAGATGTGTGCCTGCTGTCCCAGTATGATAATTAGCAGTACCTCCTTTCACTGTCACTAGTTGGAAAATGAATTACACGGTCACCCTGTCGCCACTCAACTTCGACGGAGTGTCCCACATGAGAATCGGCCTGGTGTTGCCAGATTTGATTAGACCTGATTGTTGGGTTTTTTTGAAGCGGGGCAACTACTCAAATGTGGAAGATACTATATAAGCCAATACTGCAGGGGCAAAAGAAAAAGGTTGTGGCAGTCAGTTTATAACATCTCATATCCAGATACAGGGAATGTGAGAAAATTACCAAGAAGGTGAAAGAGGTGGGTCTGGAATCTGTATGTTGCTGAGGCTGTACCCTGCGTAGTAGGACTTGAGGGTGGGGAGATATTAGGACTTCGCTGTGAGTGCTGAGGTCTCACGTTGTAGCCCTGGAAGAGCAGAGAATTTGTATCCATCAAGGATTCAATGGCAGGAGAATGAAAATATTTTAGAATTTTTTTAATAGATCCGTGGGCTTTCTCTCTGTTTCTTTTTTTATTTAAGTTGCCTTTATAATTGAAATGCCTTTGGGGACAGTGGCAATTATTTATGCTCTGAGAAACAGGGTTTGTGCTTTTTGATAAGGTTGTTCTTAATTTGTGAAGAGACTCAAATCTTAGACTGCCCTTGCCTGTCACATTTTATTCCTAAGGGCTTGCTTGTTAACAGAACTATTTTATTTTTAACTCCTGAGTAATAAAAAATTCTTACTGTTGACAGTGTGTATGTAACTTGTTTAAAAGTATTTAAACTACTGAACCAGATTGTATTGGGATGTCCACCTGAATCCGTGCCCAAACAACATAGTTTTCATTGATTTGGAATATTGTCAAAGTTGAAAACAAATCCTCAAACAAATTATGTGAAGCTTTAAATTGAAAATATTAGAATCAAAAGCCTAAAAATGTCAAGTTTTTATGTGTGATTTTCCTTTTTTCTAAAATAGAAACTGTGTACAATTTGAGAGAAGAGAATCGACAACTAAGGAAAGCACACCAAGACATGCACACACAGCTTCAAGATGTCAAGGTAAAAGAGAACCATGCGTTTGACTGTTTAGCGTTTGCCTGATTTACTTTGTGGAATGATTTTAAAAGTCATCCCCTAATTGACTTGCTCTACAAATCCACATTGTTATTTTGGGCTTTGCATAAGCTGGCGTGTACACAATACTGTTACCATTTCTGCATCGCAAGCTAAAAGATGGTCGGAAAGTCCGAACATGTTCATTAATACCAAAGTGATTCTTTTGCTAGATGTTTGCATTTTAATAAGATTTTTATGGAAAAAGCTTTATTAATAATGAATGATTTGTTCCTTTGCTTCTGATTTCATTGTGAGTGATTATGATATTTGGGTAGCACATTTTAGATTTTTGAATACAACAGTAACCATAGTCTTCTCTCTACGATGATTTTTAAAATTAACAAATGCTGCAACAACCACAAATGAAGAAATAAACAAGCAACATTTGGGTGGTCCTACCACGTTAACCAAAAAAGAATTTGTCTTAGAATGTTAAAACTCAACATGTAAAATTCTTTTTTGTGTAGCAACAGCATAAGAATTTACTCTCCGAGCATGAACAACTTGTAGTGACTTTGGAAGACCACAAGAGTGCACTAGCTGCTGCACAGGTTAGAAGGGTAGCAGCCTCTCTTGGTTCCTTTTTAAAGTCTGCTTAACATTTCTGAATTCCTTTATGCATGTAGTCTCTTAAAAGCCAGCCTTCAAAGGATTCCTTAGTACAGAGTTCTCTTTACCCTGAGGATCATGCATGCTTTCCCGATTCAATGAAGTGAACACTAAATAAACCTTGGTTAGTTTTTGCACCAATTGAGCAATGCATATAACTATTTCTATCCTACAGCAACCCATACCTGCAGCATTCCAATATTTGTTCAAATTGTGAACATTATTCCATATAGATATGGTCTCTTGCCACTTTCTGACCTGTGTTGACTCTTGCTTTAGGATTTATAGGATTTTATGATGCTACTATATAAATAAGTTATTGTCAGACTTTTTCTTCCCTCTCTTTCTTGCTCCCAGCATTCTAGCCTATACACACTCCTCTTGAAACTAGGCCTATGTGTTGTAGGTCAAATTATAGAAAAAAGAAGAGAGCTTCTGTCAATAGAAAAGGAAAAACAAGAGTCATAAGTTCATTTGTTCAAAGTCTAGAGCAGTGCCTGGCACAAGTCAGGCCCTCAGTAGGTATTACTGAGTGACCAAATGAACATGTAGAAGTGTTGGAGAGCTTATTAAAGCAATACTATTGAGTATTTTACAGCTTTCCAGTAAAAGCAAAGAAGTAGGAATGGTTAGCTTAGTCACTATATCTTTTCAATCGTTAGGTCTTTACTTCTCTTAGAAAAGTTAAGAGAAAATGGCAAAGGAAAATCAACCATCTCTAATCATCAGGAGATGGTGTGTTAATTTTTGTCTTTATAAGATTATTAGAAGTATAATATAGTGGGCCCTGACCCATCTCAGAGTCTGTAGCATCTGTGTTTATGGGACCTTTTTCATGGTAGTCATAGATTGGGTATCTCCCTGTGAAACTACATGGTGGTTTTTACATGTGTACAAATTAAATGGACTTCAGAGTGGATTATTTCATTTGAAACCTTTATAAAGTTTTTGCCAAGTATTATTATTTTATATGAGGCTGTTGTTCATACTGAAAACTGTGACAAACCAATTTGAATACTCTGTGCTATAATGGCTGTAAATATTAGAGTAAGCAACAATTAGAAAATCCAGAGAAATATAAGTAAAGCAGTTAATTTAATGACCACAACCAAATTCTGTTGTAAGCATACTGGGAGTATTACTGACAGGATTTTGTCATAAAATATATACACACACATACACACACACATGGGTGTGTGTATGTATTTTTTTACTTAAGAAGTTTTCCATTTCTTTAAATATCTTTTTGACTCTTTGAGGATAAATCTCCAAGTTAGTCCTGCCGTTTGTTTGTTTGTTTTTTTTTTAATAGTTGTGCCAGAACTAGGCACAATACTTAACTAGAGCTTCACCTCTAATCCCTAGGTTAAAATTTTCCCTAGATCTTCTCAGAAAACAAATCTACATTTCTTATGTAAATCATCTTATGAGATTCTCTGTTGACAGTTTGATTTTTAAATGTAGTTTGAGGTGGGGAGAAAGCAGGACCAGAATAGAATTTGAATGTTTATAATTATCGGGATTATTGTAAGAACTTTATATACACAATTTTATTTAATATTCACAACCTACTCAGTTATATAGTGTTGTGTCCTTTTTTACTTAAATAAAGGAAAATAAAGTACCTGGCCCAAGATCAGTGACCAGAACGCAGCTTGAAACTTATGTCATTCTGACATCTCAGCATGTTTAACGATAAAGCTGGTGATTTGGGAGACTTCCCGCCATCACAGTTACCTGGGCCTTACCCCAGACCTAGGAAACACAGGTACCAGAGTGAGGGCCCAGGAGCCCGTGCTTGTAACGTGATCCTTTCGTGATGCTTAATGCACACTAATCTGTGAGGACCACAGCATTACTGTCCTCAAAGATTATATATTTGGGAGGAGGAGAAAGAAGAAAGGCTGGATTTAAGGTTTGTGTATTCCTTTCTTCTTATCTTAAAATATTAAAAGTATCGCTATGTGGATGTCAGTTGTTTTGTCTGTTTGTTTTTTTGTCTTTGACCTCCAGAGTTGGTTTGCAAATGTTTGGTTAGATTTCTGGACTAAGGGCCACTGTTAGCCATATGGCATACCTTAGGACAAATTATAAAGAAGCACCCCCTTGAGACATGTTTAACAAGCGGACTTCTTCCCCTTTGTGTAAATTAGAAAAAGGCAAAAAGGTGCCTCTTCCTTGGGGTGGGAGAGCACTGTATGGGGTGCACGACTGGGTTCTGGCCTCCAGCATCCACTCTGCTGTGCACGTTGAGGGAGGTGGCCCCTCTGGGCCAATTGTTCAGAAAAAGATTCCTGTGTTCTTTGTGTGTGTTTATGTAACCATGTGTTTACACACACAGCATTTCTGTTTTAAGATAATGTGTTGGCGCATATGATGAGCTAAGTATAAGCAGTGGCTATTTCCTTTCTATGTCCATTAGCTAAGAAGTTTGATTTTTTTCTGCCTTTCTAGTTTTTTGTACTAAAACTATTACATACACACACCCTACCACATATACACACAGATACACCTACAAGAGTATATTCTTTTTTATACCTACATAACAGGATTGAGGAATAAAAATCCAGCCTCACTGTAGGCCTATGCCTATGCTTTCCAGAAACTCAGAGCACAACACGGGAAGCATTCTGGAGAGCGAGGGACCCTGTTTGAACACAAATTGTCTGGAAAGAAGGCAGCCTGGGTGATTTTACGTACATGCAGGGTCTGGCAGAAGTAACGCCCGGACTTGAATTTTATTACAAAATTATAACCATACATGCTTATGATTTTGTAATATAGGTTATTAGCTCATAAAAATGGTGAATTATTTGTGTAACCATAAGCATATAGGGTTATGATTTTGTAATAAAATCATGACTCAAATCTGGGTGTTACTTCTGCTGGACCCTGTATATTCAATTATGTTTTCTAAACCTATGATTTCTTCCCACTGAGAAACATACTCGGACCATATTGGTAAAAGACCTGCACCTGGATTTGTATAATTATGTGAATTTTTAATAGATTTTTTAATGCTATAAAACTTATTGCATAGCTCTTTTAAAAATGATATTTATACGGGAAAGTTATTTATAAAAACTCTGACTCTCTTTAATATAGCATGGGAAACTAACATCTGCCATAGATATTTTTTCAGTTTCCTTTAACTCTAATTCTAATTTGCATGTGCTTTAAAATGGTTAAGCATGACCAAGTAAGATTGGGTAATGCATGAAAACAATTGGCATATTTTTCTCTTAACTTGTATTTGGGTATATTTTTCTAGTCTTCCAGTGACCCCTAATGCCCATCTGTGAATGACATCTTTTTCCCTCTTCACATTGTGCAATTTATATGTAGACTCAAGTTGCAGAATATAAACAACTGAAAGATACTCTGAATAAGATTCCAAGCTTTCGAAACCCAGAACCAGCCGAGCGGCCAGATGTTACTCAGGTGGCACATTCTCCACAAGGTGACAGCAGAGCAAGGGAGAATCTAGCCAGAGAGCCACAGCAGGTAAGAGATGTGAACTAGTAACCTCTGGTCAGTTCACTTTTCCTGTACACCAGTTGAACTGTTGTAAATATTACCAACTATTCCTGCAGAACAGTGGTTCTCAAATTTGAGCATGTATCAGAGTCCCCATCAGGGCTGTTAAAACGCAGATTGCTGGGCTCCGCCCAGGATTTCAGTCTTGGCTCATTTGGGATGAGGCCTGAGAATTTGCATTTCTAACGGATTCATCTGGTCCAGGGAGCACACTTTGAGAACTACTGCTGTAGTGTTTTCTGGGAAAGAGTGTACTGCTGTGTCTTTATTCATGTGGTCTTATTCATTTGAAAGATGTTGGGTTGTGTCTTGTCTCAGATTTTTAAGTTTTTTTGTTTTGTTTTGTTGTAAAGTAACAATGTTAAATGCTAATGAAGATACTATGGGACAATCAGCCCACTCAAGTATTAAAAGTTCATAATATATTTAAATTTGATGCAGTGCTAGGTCCTAGCACTGCCACATTCCAATATATTATCAACTTTAAAACAAATATGCCAAAGTCTATATTAAAGGGCCTTTATAAAACTACCAAGGGTATGCATGCTAATGTCCTCATTGACTTTTTTATATTCCTGTTCTTCATAGAAATCAAGCCTTGCTTAAAAATATCTCATTAACAGGGTATGAGAAGTGGTGCCACCTAATCATTCATTCTCACAAGTTATTTTGCAATCACAGGTATCATAAAAATGGTGGTGCTGGTTCCCCTTGACAAAGTGGTTGGTAACAGTGAATGTTTGAGAAGATGTAACACCAAGTTACCGTCGTACAGGCATAATTATGTTGATGTGAGTGGACTTCATAGGAGTCTTCAGTCCTTGCCCAGTGTTTCTGCACAGACAGGTTCTGCGCCTCGTGGACCCTTGTTCTTTGTCTGGGTCTTAGGTTACTACTAATTTAAGCGAACAGGACCAGCTCCTTGGCCTGGTAATGGGCTCTGGCCTCTACCCTAGTGTCAATACCAATCTATCAGATTCATCTTTTAATGGCTCAGAGCTTCAGCTGTTCTGCATGGGAGGTAGAGATGGTGCTCATCTGCTCTGACCTTTCCCTCAGGGATGCTGTGGCAATGAATGACAGGGGTCTGAGAGCACTCAGCGCCCCTCAGAGAGACACCCCGTGTAAACCCAGCACAGTAGTGGGTTAAACTTGCCAGGTATACAAGGATGTTGGTAAAATGTACAGCTTCGAAAGCGGTGCTCAGATGTTTAAGAAAAGGACTTTTCTTATACAATGCAATTTCTCAGTTATCTTCCTGCTGATTTAAGAAGAAACCTTCACATTTATTTTAGTTAGGGGAGAATGTTCTGACCAAAAAAGTTGTATGGTCTGCTAAAGGTCAGAGGTGGGAGAGGAGTGACAGACTTTTTCTCATGGCATTATATCTCTTTTTATCCCTCTTTTCTAAGTAATGAAGATCATAGAGATGTCTCTGAAACTTACAGGGAAAACTGATTTAAATCAATCAATTTGAGGAGTACACTATAAAGAGATGTCATTTTTCTATTTAGAATTGTGTGTATTAACAATATAAAATACACAAGACTTCCTCTGGTTTACAAACAAACACTAGTTTAATACATTAAAAAGTGTTGTATCTGGTTTAATGGCACTATTTTTAGCTAACATGGATGTCCATTAATAAAGGCATTCCCTTTTTTTATTAACTAATATGAAATAAACCCAACTCATCCTTAATTTGATCTTATCCTATCCTTTTCAAATCATTATTGAAAAAATTCACATTAAATAAAGTTATATAAATATTTCATCACTTGAAGTTTGAGAGTTTTGTATTATTTTTTTTTCTCCTTTTTATTCTACGGGAAAACCAGCGCTAGATTTCTCTTGAGGGGAAAAGCCTACTGAGGTATGGTCACTTAGAGGCTTTGCTTTTAGGTTCTTTGCTGTATTCTTTCCGAGAAGGAAGTTTGCTTATGCTATCTGTATTTTATAGGTGAGATATTGCACAGTGAGAAGAGTTAAATGACTCCATTATAGCCATACCATTCATTTGGGACTCTGTACTTCTAGACTCCAGGATTTTGCTTATGTGGTAACCCCATCGATATGGTAATAGAGAAATCATAGCACTACTTGTGTAATAGAAGTGTCATTTCCAGTGATGTGTTTGGCCTAGGTGTCTGAAAACAGTAATGTGTGGCAGAAGCATGAAACAGTGCCTGGAAGAACAGAAGAAACAAAACCTTATCCCCCCACCCAGAAGGAGGCAGAATTTCAGGCCCCCACGGGGCTGAACCAGCAAGAAGTGGAAGCCAGAGAGCCTGAGGAGCACCAGGTAGAAGAGGAGCACAGAAAGGCCCTGGAAGAGGAGGCCATGGAGCAGGTCGGGCAGGCTGAACATCTCGAGGAGGAGCATGACCCATCACCGGAGGAGCAGGACCGGGAGTGGAAGGAACCGCGGGAACAGAGAGATGCAGCCAACCTCCTAGAAGAGCACGCTCGTGTGGAAGTACGAGACCGCCCACTTCAGGTCAGTTCGCATCAGGTTTTGCTGGCTGGGGTAGGGAGTATGGCTTTGCTTGTAAATATTAAAGAGAAAGGCTTCCCCTTATATGACTGTCCTTAAAATAAAAAGGTGAGTGATTTCACTTCATGTTACATGCACACATTTAAGTTTTCCACTGTAGTGTTAATAGCAGAGCTAGCTAGTTGCGTGCTTCAGAAAGACGTTTGGAGAAGAGAGGAAGAGCCGCTGGCACACGCATGCATTCATTCTGTGTCCATAGTGCACAGCAAGGCAGACTCATGCGCATAGGCCTTTAGCGGAGTAGCATGGATAAGCACCTGCCTGGGCACCTTCCAGAACATGCCCAAGGCCTCGGGGCATCTTGAAGCCAAGAAAAGTCTGATTTTCCATCATCAAAGGTCCCTGCTTACTGTTCATTTACTCTCAAGTCATGTGCTAGCTTTGCCTGTTCACCTTCAAGATGGTTTGTAAAGTTATCAAAAAGCTGATCTTGTCACCTAAGGACCGTCCACTAAGTTAGCATGTTTCACCCGTCTGCTCAGGCTCTCCCCTCTCACATAAGTAAGATGTATTTAAAATTCTATGCTTTTGATAAATGATACTTAGAAAGACTTAAAGCAACACTGAGTGCAGCTGGGCACCTTTCTTCCACTGCCTCTCAGCTAATTCCCAGCAATAGGCTGCCTGGTCTTTGCACAGATGCTGGTCACCTTTTCCTTATAATTCTGAAGTTTTCTTTGGCCTCAAACTTTCCAAGATTTGAAGCTACTTAAGGCTTTAGGCTGAGGAGGCATGAAAACCTCTGTAGTTCCGGTCTCACAGTGTGGCAAAGTTAGCATTAAGAAGCCTTCCCCAGTCTCGTGTCCTTCATAGCTTTCTTCAAAAGTAATTCCTCTCTAGGTTTAATCCTCTTCAACCATGTACCCTCTGTCCTTTGGTGAAAATGGTGTGTACTTGCTGGGGGATGGAGGAGAGAAGCGGGGATCACTCCGTGGGAAGCAGAGTTTAAGAATTCCTGTATCCTATCTTCCTTTAATCAGAAGGCACTCTCTTCACCCATTTTCTGTTTCTTTGAGGGTTTTCTGCTTTTCCACCTTAATCTGAAATGTTACTTTTGTGGCTGTGTTAAGCTTGAGATTGGGAGAGACATTTCTAGAGTTAATTAGCATGCCTGTGCCTTTAAACTCTTCGTGGAAAAGCCAGAGCCTCAAGCTCACAAATTGCCCCAATTAGTGTGAAGTCACCAAGTGCCCACTTGCAGCAGAACCTTTTGATCATAAATTTAATTAAGGTTCGAAATTGATGTCTTCTCTTGTGTCCTCTTACGTTTGAGAAGGAGCACATTGGAAATCGGCTTGAATGCCAGCACATCAGGAGGGGCTCAGCTGCTTAAAGAAGCCAACAGCGACTCAAAGAGAGTTGGGAAATACGAATTCCAGGGCTAGGTGACCTGGGACCTAACGTTTAGTCAGAGTTCACCTGACGTTTAGGTACTAACGCACCAACCCTGCCTCCTGAGTTTGTTGTGAGAAATAAGTGATGGGCGTACTCGGAGGACCTGAGTGCACCTGCTCAGCTCCAGCTCCTTTCCCCCCAGGTGCATCCTTCCGCCAAGCCGGTGACCAGACTCCGATCACCCTACGAGGAGCAGCTGGAACAGCAGAGACTGGCGGCGAGGCGGGCTGAGGAGGCCCAGCGGCTGCGACAGCAGCAGGAGGCCCTGCACCAGCAGAGGCTGCAGGGACAGTTGCTGCGGCAGCGGCAGGAGCAGCAGCAGCTTCTCGCCCAAGAGCTGGCCCGGCAGAGGCAGGCCCGGCCCGAGGAGGGCCAGCCGCGGCCCCCAGAGCAGCCACGGTAGCCTCCGAGGGCGCGGACAGCCCCTCTGCTTGTCAGAAGCTGGTTCATCGCAGCTTTGTGTGTTTGTTCTCTGCCAGCTTGAGGGGTTCATATTGCTCCGGTAGCTAAAGCAGAACAATTACCTGAGAACTGAATTCCAAATATTTAATATTAAAATGGGTTTTTCCCACTTAAAATGGATAATTTAGGTCTCAACATAACCTCGCAGGTTTTGTACTAACTTTTTTTATTTTATCATTTGATAAGTAGTTTTATCTTTTTTTAAGGTGTCTTTTGAAAGTATACCTGGAATATTTATTAAACCTAATTGCATACTTTTTTTTAAGCCATTTTTATGACTTTTAAAAAAAATGTTGAAAAATTTGTTTATTACTGCCCTTAAAGATAAATGACTTACGTCGAACTGTGCTACTTAATTTGTATCACTGAATTGATAATGTCTGTGTCCCTTGCAGGCAGCAAGCTCATTATGATGCTGTGGATAATGATATTGTTCAGGGAGAAGAGGACCAGGGCATCCAAGAAGAGGAAGGAGGTGGTGAGACTTCTTGGATGATAAATGTTTTAATAAAATGGCTTGGTAATATAGATCGACTCAGAGTTATATGCATATCCGAGCATGTGCAAAGATTTGTGTTCCATGTGTCTTTTGTTGCTGCTGCTGTTGTATTTTTCTTAATCCTGTCAAACAGTGTACATTGGGAGCCAGAATTGCCCAAGATACTTTGTTTCCTCGTGACCTTTTAGAGTAGAGAGGAAATAGTAGCTTACACTTTTGTATACTAAGTAGTTATCTTTGTCACATGACCGTATGACTATTATGCTTTGGGAGCTATTTCATTTTTCTTTACCTTGGAGGCTTTTGGATCGTTGCCTTAAAAGTCTTCAAATTAAGTCAATAGTAGCTTTCCTTTATGCTGTGCATCTAGTATGTAATTTATCAAATATTGCTTTCTGTGATAATGGAACTGGAAAGTAACCATCTCTCTGGCAACACTGACACTTTAATATGTGTCCTTTTCTAAAGAGTCTAAAGGAAGGTGATTACCCTAACTCCCTCTATGGCCTGTTCTGATATTTTATAGCCCTTATAGTCAAGAAATTGTTTTCCTTATGTCCCCCGTGCAGCACTTTAAGCTTTTTTGTTCCATTACCAGTAAGTCTAGAGAATGGTTTGTTCTCTTCTTTATTTAATGAGTCCCTTGGTGCACTTGAAACCTGATGATAAGTTATCCTGTATCTTTATTTTCTGTAGGTTAAATACCTTCTCTGTATTTAAGCTTTTCTCTTACAGCTTACTTTAAAAAAATTATTTGTTTCTTTGGATGCTCTTCTCTAAATTCTCTTTATTAAAAAAATTTCTTTTCCAAAAAGCAGCAAGTAAATGTCTGTGTGAGTATAAATGTGTGACATATCCGTGTTGTGGCTGTCGCCATCACTGCCATATCAGAGAATACTCGATGGGCGGTATTTGGGTTTTTTTGCTCCACAAATGCGGTGGTTCTTTCTCTCTTTTCCTAAAACAGTATCCGTTTCTTCTTTTGGTACCTTCCTATTTCCTCTGATACTGCCAAAAATTAGTTGGTAATTGTAGCAATGTCCAGTTGACTCGGCTTTCTTTTATTAAGAGAGTGTTGATTATTGTTTTTTGCAAAGCAGAGGAGGAAAGGAATTGCAATTTTCTGTTATAAGCATAATGTCATTCAGAAAGTCTGAGACTTACACCCTCTGTTGAATGGGCCTCACTGGAGGACAGATTGGGCGAAGTGGTCTCTGGGAAAGCCCACTGGTAGCTTTTCTTTGAGTAAAAATAAAGAATCCTGTCTGGTTCACCTTGGTTGATGTTAGTTCCTTTGATTTGCTAGCCTATGAGAGAGACAACCAGCACCAAGATGAGGCAGAAGACGACCCCGAGAATGGACATGAGGCTCAAGAGCAAGGGCTCCATGATGCTGACCCAGAATCTGAGGCAGATGTAAGTGTCCTCTCTTCCAGTCATGACACTTGGAAACTCATGAGCAGCAAAACCACTTGAACGTTCGCTTGACACCACGCCTCTCACGCCCCATATATCTGTCATTTCATCAGTGCACAAGGAATGTGGCTTGCATAATTCTATGATATGAGCAGTGTCATTAACCACAAACCGTGGGAGGTGTGTGTGTAATGAGAATGCTTTAACGGTCGCTCTGGAAAAATATCAAAAGCTTCTTTTTTTTTAATGACTTTTAGATTAATAGAGTTTTTAAAAATAAAAGCAAAATTGAAAGGCATTGAAAAATGTAATTTGAAGGATGAAAAGGAAAAGGCAGGTGTGGGTATTGGATGAGGAACCAGAGAAAGGAAATTAACTATTACCTAAACTATTAATGATCATGGTGAGCTGTCTGCTAAGGCATCATGTATGTCATGTGACTCTGTAATCTCCCAGCCGTCAGTGACCGTTTTAATAAACACATGGATTAAGGATGTGTGATTTGAGAAGTGGCGCTATAGAAAAATTAGAATATAAATAGAATAACCGGGGATGTTGTGTTTACCAAAAGAAAACAAAAACAAGGACCAAGTCTTCCAGTTCAGCTGGGTGGTCTGGGGCCTTGGCCTTGCCTACAAGTGTGACATGCAAATGTTGTGTGTGTGTGTTCTTGTGCTTCTGTGTAGGTGATTTTTACGACTTACGTTAGCTGTCCTGTCGTCTTTTGCTAGTAAACCAACCACCATGTTTATAAAATTTAGCCTGTGCTGTGCTCTGGGACTGTTTATTTTGGTCCAGTGGATTGAAAGGAAGCTCCATATCCTTTCTTAGTTATCATTGAGGAAGTCTCCTTGATGGCCGCTTAAAGCTTCACTGGTAGAAATGACTTTTCCACTTCACTAGCTCTGGGGATATGGCTGAACCCATTTGCCCCACCGTGGAATTAGCATTTTGAAAGTACACTCCAGGGAACTCCAGCCCTGGAATATTTTCAGGAACGAGCAAGAGCTGTAGAGAGCAGAAGAGGTGAGAGAGCCGGGGAATGTGAAGGAGCAAAGGACGGTCCATGAGGCGGCCTCAGAGTGAGCCTGCAAGCTCCTGAGCGTGTGCCTTAGAGGGGTGCAGGGGGCACGGGGACAAGCCGAGTATGGGGTCAGTGGCATTGGGGAAATGCTGTGTACTCTGAGTGTGTGACTTCAGAATCCTTTGCTCGCCTGTTGTCGATTTACCTGTTCTGGAGAACACACTTGGAAAGATCAGCCTTTCTCCCATGCCTCCTTTAAGTTGCAAGTTGTTAGCCCACTTGCCCTTCTTGCTCTGTCTTATCTACTTTACTTATTTTTAATTAAAAAATTTTGTTCAACTTGATTGAGGTATAATTGATTATCCCGTTGTTTTAAGTGGACTAGCACGAACAGGCCTGTTACACTTTACTTATTACCTGGTTAGAGTCGGAGCTAGTTTGTGTATTTTTAGGAACTTTTGCAAACGCTTTGGTACTTCGTTTCTGAATTGCACGTGTACCAATTTTTCTCTGTTTCCACACAAAATGATTGATAGCACACACACAAAATCCATACAGCAAGAGATTGTGGAGTAACTGGAGTTCAGTGTGAAGGTGATGATTTGTCTCTTAAAAGTGTCATTTGCACTTGAGTGAAGTGTATGCCCAGGGATGTACAGACAGTAGTTCATCTGAGTCTGCAGTGAGCTCTTGAACAAGTTCAAGGCTCTGACGTGAACTGCAGCCCGGGGAATGCTGGAGAGACTGAACCTTAGGAGGCTTCTGGGAAGACTTGCTGCTTCAGATCATGGTCCTGCCGAGGACGCGGGAGTGATGGGAAAGCTCACACACACGTCACCGTGCCTGCCCCGCTCAGGCTCTAACATCTGAGTCTTAATGAGGACACAGATTATTTTGAAAGATGCCTCGGGAACTTACGTGGAAAAGTGAGATAGACACAGGAAGTGAGAACTACCTGGGAGGTAGGGTGGGCCTGGGGAGATCCATGGCCGAAGGGTGGGTTAGCTCTGCGTTTTCTCCTTTGGTCGGTAGCGGGGCATCCGTGCTGTGGTGGTGCTTGTTATAAAGGAGTTAGATGCCTCCCAGAAACTGATGGTTTTTACTTTTGAAGTACTCCTCCTCTTAGCTGCCTCCCGGCCCTGTTCTTCAGTCCTTTCTGGCGTGGGCCTTCTGTCTCTTCAACAACTTTCCTCCCATTTACCTGTGAAAGATGGCTTGCGAAGGAGCGTTTGTATAAGAATCAGGGTCACAGTGAATGAAGTCACTCTTTGCCTACATAAAGCTCCCACTGAGGCGATTGCTCCTACTTGGTCTTTTGTTTTTCATTAACCGTTTCACTGTGTCTATTTAGTTAGGCTCACGTTACTGGTGATAGTGAAGTGGTGAGGATGATTTTGGAATCACTTGCAGAAGAGAAGTGTCATTTCTATTTCATTCTGACTCATCAGCCTCTGACAAACAATGCAGGAGCCCTGTCCTGTGCCGGTGGGATGTGTCCTTGCGCATCTCGGCAAGGACAGAGCCGAACAGTGAAGAAGGAAGGTTTCGTTTTCTGCCCGTGTGTGGCCTTTCAAGGGAAATTCAACTAGAAGCCAAGTTGGAAGTGGTGGTAGCTTTTTATTAAACTTTTACAGAGGGCAGCTGTAGAGGATATAAACCCAGCAGATGACCCGAATAATCAAGGCGAAGATGAATTTGAGGAAGCGGAGCAAGTGAGAGAAGAAAATTTGCCCGAAGAAAATGAAGAGCAGAAACAAAGGGACCGAAACCAGGAGAACGCGGAAGTGGAGGAGCACTTGGTGGTAAGCGAGGCCACTGCGGAGGGGGCCTCGAATCTGGGTGTTGGAGACCTGCCTGATTTGTGCGAAGGGCCAGTCCTGACGCACCTCGACGCCAGGTTTGCCTCGACTGCCGTGCAGGCCGTCCTGTGAAATGGTGTGCCTGCACCCAGGGCGCGAGAGAGGGGGCGAGGACAGCCTGGGCTTTGTGTTGGGAATGGGTATTTACGATTTCCAGGCCACGGATGCATTGAAAGTGCACTTTTCCTGGCGGCACGCTTGCTCTTTGCCCCAGAGCACTGTAAAACACGTCTCCAGTTTCCGTAAGCTGAGCCTCCCCTCTCTTTTAAACAGATGGCCGGAAATCCGGACCAGCAGGAGGATAACGTGGATGAACAGTACCAGGAAGAGGGAGAGGAGGAGGTAGGAAGGGCGTGCTGCCTGGTGCTTCACGCTGACCTTGCGCAAACCTCAGCAGCACCGGCTTGGCCGTGTCTGCTCTGCAAACGTTCGGAGACACTGGGGCAGGCTGAGAAAGCGTGGGTGCAGAAGGGATCGGACCGCAGCACCGCACACGTTTGGTTAGAAAATCACAGAAATGGGGTAAAGGAACCCTTCTCTCTGGTTCTCACTACCAATTTCGAGTTAAGAAGCTATTTGGCCTTCCAGGAATGAGGGACTTAGGTGTATGGGATCTTCGTACGAATACTTTTTCCTGTCTCTTTGTCTCATAAACGAGAGAAGCGCAAAGCTCTCCTCGTAGGGGGCGGCTGGACTGACTCTCTCTGTACATCGCCGCCGTGCCCGCCTCACAGGGACGCCCCACGATGTCTGTCAGGACTCACTTCACACCCTCCAAACCTTTTCATAAATGGGGTGTTCTCTGCTTTTAGCCTCTTCCCTCCCAAGACCTTGGTATCTTCACGAAATTTAACAATAAAGGAAAGGAAAAATATAAGGAAAAATACGTACAGAGCTCAGTGGAATAAAACGCCTTTGAGTTTCTTTTCTTGTAAACCCCTGGCATATTGTTGTTAATTAGTTGAGAGCACTGTGGTGCCACCTTTGTGTGGCTGCTTAGTCCCAAACGCTCTCCTGTGTGGACACCAAGCTCGGCCTTGGGAACTCGACGCGAGCGAGGTCAAGGCCCCACGTCTGGTCTCTCTCCGGACCAGTGAACGGTCCAGTAAATAGATTCCCGCTGCAGCGGCGCCTCTCGGCCAGGCGTCTCGCATGTGCTTTCGGCCCTACGGGGCTCCGCCTGAGAACATGGGCAAGTGGCAGCCTGGGCACCCCCCCACCCCCACCGGAGACCCTGCTCAGAACACGTGTGTGGCTGCACTCACGTACACGGTTCTGCTTGCTCGTTTTTATCGTATTTGTCAGCCTTCAGAGCTCATGCTAAAACCGCTGCTTATACCAGGCAAACAAAAAGATGCTGTTCTTTGCAGCCGTTGACAACATACCTCTCTCATCCTGTGGGCTCTGACTGGCTTGATCTTTTTTATTCTTGCTCTCTCCTTATCCTGCTGTTCATCCCAATCAAGATCCTGAGCTTTCTTATCAGAAGGAAGTATCAGAGGAAAGAGTAACCTTGAATATTAAGACATTCAGCAAGAAAAAGATACGCATCTGGACTTCTCTTGTAACAGGATGCCTAGACAATGCTCCTTTATTTCATTATGTCAGATGCCAGGAATCGTTGAGGGATTAAGAGAACAGATTCACCTTGGCTGCCTTTTAAAAATTCAGAAGGATAAACATAAAATTTTAATCAGTATTTACTGGTTATTTTTTACCTCCATATTATGTCAGTTAAGGTGGAGAGAGAAATCCTGTGCTCCAAGAGCGATCGAGGCCAGAAAGCAAAGACAGACAGAGGGGCAAGGGGGCAGGAGAATGGTGCCGAGACCCAGGCCAGCGCCTAACCCCTGGCGGCCTCAGGTGGTGGGGCTGGCCGAGCCGTCCCTCTCCCTGCACCGAGCCCCACATCAGGCTTCTCTTGTCCTCCTTCCCTGTCCAGAATGCCTGGGGTGGGCCCCACTTTCTGAGTGCCTCTTGCACAGGCTCTAGGGTGCCGCACCCTCTCATGGAGGACAGTAGCCTTGTGCCCTCCCGAGGAAGCCCGGCACGCCTGTCTTCTCCACAGGACCCCCGAGCGTCCCTTGGTCAGGCTGTGTGGTGTTTTTCGGATAGTTCCTGAGATGATGATGATTGGATCTTCCCACCTCTTTCCATCGTCCCGGTTCTTCCCTTGAAGAAGGAGGAGAGTGGTTCCGAAATTTCATTCAAGGACTAGTGATAGAGACCGAGTTCTCTGCGGGCTGCAGCAAAATGAGGGCAATACAGAGGACTGCAGTATGCAAGCACACATGTTGTGTTGCTTCTAAGTGATGTGTGTATGAGCCAGCATTTGTGGGGACACCCTGAAACCCTAAAATACTATGTCACGTGCATCGTTCTTGTCTCCAGTAAGCCTCAGTGTTCCAGCTGCCCCAGCTGACCTCTGCGACATAAGGCCCACGGCTCCGTCCCTTCCCGCCCACGGGGAGGCCGGCTCCACTCAGCTTGCTCCTCGGGGGACCTGCATCTTGCCGGGGCTATTCCTGTCCGGGGGTGCAGCCTATCAGACTTGTAACTTGCGCTCTGAGAGGAGGGGACCCAGAACAACTGTGATTTTAGCCAATTTGCACTGTCCCTGCCTTCGTTAGAACACCCTTCATGGGAATAATGGTTATGAACCAGCGTTCGTAGTTTATTGTTTGGGATTCTTTGGGTGAAAGACATTCATAAGGTGATCCTATCCTCGTCCTGCTTACTTCCCAGATTTTTTATCTACTGAGCAAACAGGACAGATTAGGACATTGCCAAAAAGCGTTATGTGCGCTTTAAAGTTATTTATATGTTTAAAAAAATATACAGAGTACACGACTGCTTGCAAAACCACAGTGCTCAGTTTTCCCAGAGTAACTGAGAACAGAATGACGTGAACACTCCTGAGAGAGCACAAGGTTACTTGGCTGCCTCTGCAGGTGCTGCCGTGGGAATCCCCACATCAAGAAGCGGTCCAGACGGCAAACGGGCCTGCTAAGCGTTACTCAGGACGCGGCGGCGCCCATAGCTGACGCTGCTGAAGGCCTTTCCTGGGTCACATTCTGTCCACTTGTTTGGGTCCTGGCTCCTTGATTAGGTTCAACCTCTGGTTCCCAGCTCATCCCAGAAGGTAGCTGATAGGTAAGGCATTACTGCACCCGGGGACAGGGCGGGTAGCGAAAGGCCATTTCAGACTCCGTAGATCAGGTTTGATTTGTTTGGCTATTTTTTAAACTTTATCTGATCACATAGGGAACATTTCTAAAATGCCTAAAACATTAGACTTTAGTGAACAAGAGTGAGTGATGAGGAGCAGTGTTGGGAAACTGTTGACAAAACGTTTGCATCTGCTTTAGCAGAACACTAGAGAGGGTCAGTGTGGAAGAGTGACGTTTGGTGTCTGGTTGTTAGCCTAAGCCTATTTTAAAATTAGAAACTCTATATCATTTTGTTCCTTTTTCAGTAACGTCTTTAAGACGAGTTTGAGTTGCTTTTGCCCCAAATGTAAAGTGCACATTACTAGAATAATAAGGGGTATCTATAAATCTGAAAAATTGCAAAATTTTCCATTGTGACCTCCTAAATTAAAGAGTAATATAAACCAGTACTTCCCACCTCAGATTATACTGACATCTAGCAAACAACCTGAATTTTCTACTGCAGAGGTGCAAGAATGCATTCAAAGGATGTGTGTCTCTCTAGCCAGTACCCGTTGTCACTCAGGTGAGAGGGTCTCAGTCCTTGCTGTGGCTGAGAATCACCTGGGGAGTGTGTGAAAAATGCCTGTTCCTGGGTCAGACCTTGTGCTTGGAGATTTCGATCTCATCTGTGGGGAGACCTGGGAGTCAGAGTTTTCCACGAGCCCTGCACGGGCTGCTGATGTTTCAGGACTACACAGTTTAGGGAAGCAGTCCTGGGACTGGTAGCTGCAGAGGGGCTTTGTGAAGTCTGAAGCTCCTGAAACGGCTGTGCAAAATGCTATCGATCTATGCCCATTTGCTAAAGACTTCCTTACAAAAGTCTCAAAAGGGTCCGTGCCTCCTCCTACCTCACACATACACACGCAATTAAAAATCAGTGAATTTTATCCATCTCTCTTATTTTGCAGAGAAGAAATTTGAACTTTAGAGAGGTTAGCTCAAGTTTTGAAGGTCACACAGCTTGTTATTGTTAGAACCATGATTAGAGCCCATCAAGGTCTAATTTTAAACTACCTAAGCATGGTAACTAAATAGTTGATATGGTCCAGTTCTTCTTGACTGAAGGTAATGAATACAGAAGGAACGAGGGAATTAGAAAGTGACCATTTTTGTAACTGAAATTAAACGATGTCTAGAATTTTGAAGAATAATCCATCACAAAATAAAGAAAAGCAATAGGTAATGCAAGTGTGGCAGCATTGAGGTCACTTTTGAACCTTGGTGATGGCTATAAGGAGTTCATTGAATTACTTTCTCTGTTCGTAATAGTGTACTTGAAATTTTTCATAATAAAAACAAATGACCCTGTTGGTTTATGTAGCCAGGGCAGTTGCAGAACTAACATTTTTAACCCAGTTTTGTCTGACTCCGTAGTCTGTGTTAGGGGTTGGTGGATGACTGGCCTCAGCCTCTTTTGTAAGAAAGATCTTCGTGGAGCACAGCCATGGTTTCTGTGTTGTCTGAGGCCACTTCAGCGCTGGGTAGTGGCTACACTTTACGGCCAAGAGAGCCTGAGCATTTCCTCTCTGGCCCTGTACAAGAAAGGTGTGCAACTCTGCTTTATATATTCTTTCCATCATACTGGAGTTTCAGGGCAGTTTAGTGTCAACCCCAGCTCACCCATGTTTAGTGCTCACTGGTATATTTTCATGATTAAGGCCAATAGAAGACACATTTGTGCGCTGAAAGTGACTGCGACACTTTAGCAATTTAATGATGTTTCAATTAGTGAGACCTTAATAGAGTCTGATAGTAAGGGCTTCAGTGTTTTCATCCCGGCGAATGTTGTTAAGAGATGGGTGACTAAGGGCAGAGCGCTGTCACGGGTTACAAATAGAGCCTGCCAGCGCGACAAGTATGTCTTCTCTTTAGCTCTCCCTGCCAGGACATGTGAATACAAACGATGCTCTTTGCCTCTGTCCCCAGAATGAATGTGTGTTTTGCCAGTGTAGTTTAGGGGTGTGAGTCCAGCCGGCACTGGTTTGGTTAGAGAGGTTCATGACTGGGCTCTGTCTAGAGCGTCTTTGAAGGGTCATCTTTGTAGACTCTCAACAGGTCATGTTCACTCCAGCACGTGTCTAGTAGGTTGCTGTCCATTCTGGGAGCAACACCTTGAGACAGCTCTTAACTTGTTGCTCCTTAATTAGAGTACTGCATACTTTTCTTCCCTTGCTCATTTCTGGGATTTTTAACACTCCCCCACCCACACCTTCCCCACCTCCACCCCCCCAAAAAAGGCAGGGGGAGTACATTTGTGTGTTATTCAAGAAGCCATTCTCCATACCACTGTCCTAGGAGAGAGCAGGTTTTCTTTTGGTATCAGGACAGTACATTATGCTCAAGGATGGTCAGCAATTTTTTTGAAATATATTCAAATGACTTAAAACTTATGGCATATGTAAAGTTTTTAAACAGTTCAGTTAGAAATATTTTACTCTATTTTGTGGAATGTGATCATTAAATAGAGATTATTTAGCAAAAATATTTGGATGCTTATTTTTGGATTGACATTTTGAAAAAAATAATTAGGATCAATGACATGTGATAGTAATAGTATACATAAAAGAAAACTATTTAAAGCAAAAATGTCCTGTTAGAACACTAAGGAGATGAAGGGATTTAAAGCAATTAAATAACTATTTCCTGAAGAAATTGAAATGATTGTGTTTTATGTTCTGGATATTTTAGCCACAGAAGTTTATTATTAATTATAGAAATATGTATATTTCTTTTTCTTAGTTTTCTCCTACCTTGTATATAGGTTTTGGGGTCTCTTTTCTGTACTTTTACAGAGCAGATTTTTTTTTGTATTGATTCACTTACTCATTCAACAATATTTATTAAGTAGTTGCAGTGCTAGGTATGTATGCATCTAGGTACTGAAGACAGTTGAGTAAGTTTTTTTTTTTTAAAATAGTAGGTATATTATACCTTTCTTCATAGCTAATAGACAAGTCAAATCTTTGACTTTTATGTTTTTTCAAATTTATTTTTAATTTTGATTCTGCTACTTTGAATGAACTCTTTAGAAATCAGAATATGTCGTTCCAAGAGTTTAAATAATAAAAGTTTCATCTAGTATCCTCTGGTTTGTTTTAGGTTCAGGAAGATTTGACTGACGAGAAAAAAAGGGAATTGGAGCATAATGCTGAGGAGACCTATGATGAAAATGTATGTGTAGGGTGTATACGCTGTTGAGCATGTGTGCGTGTCCCTTGTAGGAGATAGGTAACATTGGTACACCTAAAGTGCCACAGAGTTTAATAGGCCAATCCAGACTTAGAAAATTTGTGATGATATCAAAATGAGGAAAGACTGTAGCACTGTTGCCTATTGGAACTCTTTTCTTCACTTGTTTCCTTTCTCCAAAAATAAGTAACTTCTTACAAGGGAATTATTGATCTCACTAACTCTATGCCTGATCTCTTAATTTTGTTTTTGTTTTTGTTTTTTTTCTTTTAACTTTAAGGCTGATGAGAAAAACAATGATGGAGAAGAGCAGGGAGTTCGAGGTGACGTCCACCCCAAAGGCCGAGAGGAACCCTACGAGGAGGAGGAAGAGGAGGAGGAAGACGGGGCAGCTGTTGCTGAGAAATCGCAGCGGAGAGCTGAGATGTAGCTGCGCCCAGCTTTGCAGACAGCTCCGCCCACGGATTCCTGCCACGCTGCTCAAAAATCAACTTGCCTACTGTACTTCCGCATATTTAATTGCAAAAACGAAGAATTTAGACTTTTTTAAAAAAATACTTTTGTATTAGAAATGCTCGTACGTTTATAAGAATATATTTTGGTAACCTAGGTTAGAGCTTCTTTTGTATTCAAGCTAAACATGAATGAACAAGAAGAAAAACAATCAAGCAACCTGAGGCCCTGAATCTCATTTTTCATAGATTATGTGATGTCAGCAAGAACATCGATTCTGTATATATTGCAACTTGTTACTGTCTGTCTTCTAGTTTCCAGGCGTCCTGTCGTGAGCCTTTGATAAAATACAGGATTTCAGAATAGGGAATATTCTGCAGAAGTGCTGTGCAAACTTTTAGGAGAAGGGCCCATTTACTAATTGCTGCCTTTTTGAGGTTCTTCTGTATAATTCTGATGGAATTTCAGACAGTTTTTCGCTGAAGTAAGATCCGTGTACAGAGTGACATACAGTTGGAAAGCCATTTTTTTATTAATATAAAGACATTGTTTTTCAGACTTTTCAAATCAATCAGAAAAATATTTGGCTTTACTTAAAATCACAGCTATTCTTAAATTAAAAGTGAGATAGTGCTAAAATTCATGACAGTATTCTGGACTTAGATATTTCAGTGTTCAAACAGGGTGTGACGCATTAGTGTATTACCTTTTTGAAGGACTGACACCTTGCTTAACAACTAACTCAGTGTGTATGGGTGGTGGTTTCTGTGAGCACCCATTCTTTATTTTTTTCTGAAGTCACCTAGTGATACCATTATTTCAGTATCTAGTTCTCTACAGTAATATATATCTTTCTCCTATAAGCTGTGCCCCAGTATTGCAATCACTTTGATGACAAGTGTGACTGTGAAGGCGTACCACGTCGTACAGTTGAATAGGATTATTTTTCCAAAACTATATGGTGAAATGCACGTGGAGATATGATAGATCACGAATTTTTTTTTTTTTTTTTGCGAGGGGGGGGTGGTGGTTCCCTGGCTGGGAATCGAACCCAGGCCGCGGCGTGGAGAGCACCAAAGCCTTAGCCACTACACCACCAGGGAACCCCTGACCCTCACGACTGTGTGTGTCCTGGGGTCGCGTCTGCATTACGCCAGCTTACAGGCATTTTAATGGGTATGAGTTATAAAAAATCCCTTAAAGAAGTTAAAAATAAAAAATTCCCCCTGGAGGATAGAAATATATTTCAGTCTCAAGCATAAAGATTTTTAAATATTTAGAATTAGGTTATATAATTCATGTGTGTGGTTTTGTAACAACACTCTAAAATTAATAAAAACATTTTAATTTCTACCATTGTGGTATGAATGTAATTTTATTTTTTAATAATGGCACTTGTGTGGCTTTGATTGTCCCAGTTGAGTGATTGTGTATGTATGCATAGGAATGTTTTGTTCAAATGTATTTTAGATTTTCAATAATCATAAATCAGATCTTCCCTTTGTGTATAAAAAACCCTTTATGTAATGTAAAATGTATAATATTGTACATAATATTCAGAATACAATTATTTTGGTAAATTAGTTTGTATTTTTAATGTCCCAGTTGCAGTATTTAATTATTTGAAACATTGAAACTTGGTAATAGTTAATAAAGCTATAAAAAGCAAGTGGTAAATCTTATTAAAGTATGTGATTTCTTAATAGCTTCTAATTTTATAACATTTTTAGTTCTTTTTCATAAAAGGAAAAAAATTCAGAGTTTCCAAAATACTATATTAATGAATTAAAAAAATACCTTTTCTGAACCTGTTTTTATTTTTCTTATGTCTTTCTCTACTTGGATAGGTCCATGATATTTTTCTCTTGTCCTAAAGAAAGATCTAAGAATTTTTATTTTATTTGAGCTTGTTCAGGGGTAAGAAAAGAGAAATAAGTACAGAAATGTAAGTGTGTTGTGTGCATATACAAAGTAAACGAACACACAAACTCTATTAAATCCCCTGTAGGAAAGCAGCAATCACAAACCGTACTACTCTGCGTGGCACCTAGTCAGAGGGCCCTTTTGGCTAATGTTTAGAGGAAAACGAATCAGCCAGAGTTGATCTACACTAATGAGATGAGCAGGAGTAAAGTGTTGCTTGTGTTTATCTTGCCAATTCATTTGTGACTTCTGGTACAACCAGTAGGTCAAAGGATTTGGTACCAGTGACATAATCAGAAAACAAAAAGGCACATTTGTTAAGGGACAGTACAGTGGAGCACAAAAGAAGTCACATTAATTAGTAGGAATAGAAGGACTGGATATTTGTAAGCGTATGTGAAAAAGATCTAGGAGTAAGAGTATAACCTGCACCACGTGTAAATCACAGTGACTCGCTTTCTGAAGGAAAATTACATTTGGTGAATACCTTCATAGTACAAGGAGCATGTTGCTAGTACCCACTTTATCCCCGTACAGGTCCTTTAAGGTTGATGGAATCTTCCCCACCCCCAGCTGAAGAAGTTTGTTGTGGAGCATTTGACGTTGTTTAACTGATTTGAGTTCTCTATTTTGTTTTTAGTTCTCCTACTATATTGTACATTAACACTATGACAGGTAGCGCAACTATTTTTACAAATGAAGCCAATTTCTATTCTTGAATCATCTTTTGGCCTCCATTGTACTATCTGTTCCTAGTTTTCTTACCATCCTGGCTACTCTTTCTCAATATTTTTTGCAAATTTTCTTCTTAGGCCTGCCCCTTAGGTAGCTATGTTCTTCAGGTTTTGTCCTACAAGTTGTCTCTCTGTTTAGACCTCTTTTCACCCATGTCTCAGAAGATGTCTCCTAATCTATTTCCTCAGCCTAGCTTTGTGACCCGTCCTAACCTCAAATTCATAATTTTGAAAGCTGAATTTACCTTGTGTCCGACCTAAAACCTGTTTCTCTTTCTAGGTTCTGTATCTCAATTCCCCATGTTTCCCAAAATAAGAACAAAGTTTGTCCTTCATTCTGTCTTCTTTCCCTGTAGATGCTACTAAAATATCCTTAAATGTACCCATTTCTCTCCATCCCCACCGTCCTGCTTCAGGCCCCTGTTGTGTTTTACCTGGATCATCACAACAGTACCCTAACTTTTTACTTACTCGCTCCTATCCCTGCAATCTGTGCCAGTGTGCTCTTTCTGAAGGTAACAATAATACTACCCCATTGTAAAATGATTTAATAAAATTGCTATTGTACATAGAACAAATTCTAAATGTCTTAATATGACCTACATAATTCTTCATGATCTGGTTCCATCTTCCCTCTTCACCATTATAATTTAGGCTCTAGGGAGTTCCCTGGTGGTGGTGTGGCTTAGGGCTTTGGTGCTGGCGCTGTCAGTGCTGCGGCCTGGGTTCAATTCCTGGCCAGGGAACTACCCACATACCAAAAAGCAAAAAAAAAAAAAAAGAAAGAAAGAAAGAAAGAGAAAAATAATTTAGGCTCTAAACCAGCAGTGTCCAACCTTTTGGTTTCCCTGAGCCATTAGAAGAAGAATTATCGGGAGTTCCCTGATGGTGTAGTGGCTTAAGGCTTCGGCGCTGGCGCTGTCAGCACTGTGGCCTGGGTTCGATTCCCAGTCGGGGAGCTACCCACATACCAAAAAGCAAAAAAAAAAAAAAAAAAAAAAAAAAAAAAAAAAAAAAAAAAAAAAAAAAAAAAAAAAAAAAAAAAAAAAAAAAAAAAAAAAAAAAAAAAAAAAAAAAAAAAAAAAAAAAAAAAAAAAAAAAAAAAAGAAGAAGAAGAATTATCTTGGGCCACACATAAAATACACTAACACTAACGATAGTTGATGAGCTATAAAAAAAGTCCCAAATAAAATCTCATAATGTTTTAAGAATTTGTATTGGGTTGCATTCATAGTTGTTTGGGAAGCAGGTAGGATATGCCTGTGAACTGAATCAACATAAACGTGACCCTTCTTTATCAAGCACATTTCTCTCCTAATGTCTCAGCAACTGACCTTGACCCCTGTCCTTGAATGGGAAGTGGAATTGAGCAGAGCCAAGAATACTACTCCATGCCCTTGGATAAAGTGCTTGATTCAAAATGGACATATGGCTCAAACACACCAATTTGATTGATTCCCTGGGATTTTTGGAGGGCAATTGCACACGATTTTTCTTGTTTCTACATATCTTGGGACAGCTCTTCTCTTGGACTGTCTTTTCAAGGATACTTGCTAGGAAACAGCCAGAAGCTAAAGCAAGTATGTCCCCCTGGGTCAGAGGGTATATTTGTTATCTAAGTGGGATAATAAAGATAATGTCTCCCTGGAGGGCAAAGTTGGGACAGGATTGCTAGCATTCCATTTGTAAGACTGAGAGTTTCCTAAAATAGGGATCCTCAGCTGTGATCCAAGCCAACCGTGTGTGCATCATCCACCTGGGATGCTCCACATGGTCCCTGAGACACTTGGAGACCAAGGGAGAACTGATGTGCACGTGAAG